>VWZD01002847.1:133205-166723 GCA_013396695.1 Sakesphorus luctuosus
TTTATTTCTACTATAAAAGCTAGGTCATCTCCAGGGCTTTTTTGTGGTTTTTTTTTCCTTTTTCCTGTTAAAAAATGTGCATGTCAGAGAGCGGGCGAGGGGCAGGTGGGAAGCCAGAGTGGGGGCTGTGGGGCTGGGACCCCCACACACCACAGTGGGGCTGGGGGCTTCGTCCTGGCCCCTGTAACAGTCGGGCAGAGAATGGGGGAGAGGGAGGGAGGGATGGGGAGGAGAGGGAGAGATGAGGAAAAAGGAAGGGACACAGGGAAGGAAACAGGAGGGAAGGAAGGGAATGGAGAGCTAGGGCGAGCTGCAGAGGTCAAGCTGCAGAAGGGGGAACATGGGGGAGCAGCAGATTTAGGGGGGAAGGAAACAGGGTCACCAGAGAGGGGAGGTGCTGGGGTTGGGGAGGTTGGGGAGCGTGTGGCTCCTGCTCTGCCTCCCGCCTCCTGTGCCCCCTCCATAGCGGTGACCCCACTCCCATCAGCCCCAGCCCCGATGTGTTCACCCCTGTACCCCACATGCCAGCCTGTCCTGGGGTGGGCGGGCGGGAAGGAGAAGGAATGGGAGGGAGGAGAAGGGGGGAGGCCAATGTAAAGAAATTTAAAATAAACCAAAGCCGGGTCTGGCAATGAAGACGCCGAGGCCTGGGACCGGGGAATATACAGGTAATAATACTGCTCACATAGAAAAGTAATAATCCTTCATTTGTACATTTATACAGCGGCTCGTGGCCCCTCCGGCCCCCCCTGCTTGCCCCTGTAGCGGGGGCTGTGCCAGGCCTGGGCACTGTGGCCCTGTGGCCCCTCGCCCCCCATCCAGCCCCTATGCCAGGGGGTCAGCCAGGTCGTCGTCCCCCCGTGCCAGCAGCTCCCGCTTCTCGTCCGTGCTGGCCAGCGAGTTGCGGCTGTTGTGGGCGCCCATGTAGAGCGTGGCATACACAGGGTTGGTGAAGTTGGTGGGCTGTGGAGAGGGGGGAGCAGGTGGGACGGGGCACAGACACCTCCCATGCCCAGAACTGCCACCCCAGGGGGTGTCCCCTGCCCTGCAGTGGCTCAGTGAGAGACCCCACCAGCTGTGACCTCCTCTGGTACAGCTGTGCTGGGCCTGTGGCTGCTGCTGTCCCTCCCTGCAGCTTCCAGCCCCAAAGCCCTTTGTGACCCCTCAGAGCCCCTCCTTGGAGCCCTCCAAGCCCTGAAGCCTTTGCAGCCCCTCAGAACCCCACAGAGCCTTTGAGACCCCTTGGAGCCTCCCCAGCCCCAAAACTTTTGACCCCTCTAAGCCTTTGCAACCTCTCAGAGCCCCCCCAGCCCTGCAGCTTTTGAGACCCCTCAAGAGTTCCCCCAGCCCCAAAACTTTTGACCCCTCTAAGCCTTTGCAACCTCTCAGAGCCCCCCCAGCCCTGCAGCTTTTGAGACCCCTCAAGAGTTCCCCCAGCCCCAAAACTTTTGACCCCTCTAAGCCTTTGCAACCTCTCAGAGCCCCCCCAGCCCTGCAGCTTTTGAGACCCCTCAAGAGTTCCCCCAGCCCCAAAGTCTTTTAAAGCCCTCAGAGATGCCTGCAGAGAGAGCCCTGATTTCCACAGCAATGTGCCCCCCACCTCAACATGTGTCCTCCCTGCACCTCCCATTTCAAGCTGGACCCCATGCAGCCGATGACCCCTCACCTTGTCGGGGTCCAGGGCAAAGTCAGCGTCCAGCAGCTCCCCCACATCATCATCGGGCTCCCCCTCGTACATCTTGTAGGTGGGATTCCCGATCTCCACATTCATGGCACCGTTTGTCATCCGCTGGTGCTGGAAGCCCTTGGCACTGGGTGGGGGGAACACAGAGAGTGTCCCTAATGCCAGTGACACCACCCAGCTGTCCCACACCCTCGAGGCTTTCACACCTGGCACAGAGAGTGTTCCTGCCCCACCCTGACTCACCCTTTGATTCTCCACTTGTACCAGACAAAAGCCACCACGGTGAGGAGGATGAGGAGCAGCAGGATGGGGATGACGATGGAGGCTGTTCCTGCAGGAGGAAGTGACAGAACAGTCAGAGCAGAAAAATTCTGAGAAGGTTCCCCCCAACACCACCTTCCTGTGTTTGAACCTTTAACAGGTTGATACTTGCACACCCCCACCCCTGGTCCCTGTCCCCCCACCACAAAATGCACTGGACAGCCCTGGATCCCTGAGAAGAATGTGGCCCTGACCGCCCTGGTGTGGTGTGGCGTGGCGTGGCAGGGTGGTCACAGCACTGCCCCCCACTTACGGCTGCTCTGCTGCTCACTGACAACGAAATCCTCGCAGCGCGGCCCCGTCATCCCCACGGGACACCTGGGAGTGCAGGGAGAGCACTGGGATTAGCAGGGCAGGGGCATGCAGGGAGGGAGGGAGAGGTGGGCACAGACCTGGGGTCGGGGGTCGGGGGGCACACAAATCGGAGTGTGTCAGTCACATCTTGGGGGGCAAACAGCCCACCTGCCCCACTCCATGCCCCCCTGGCCCCCCAGGCTCTTACAGGCACTCGGGCAGCTGCGTCTTGTCACTGATGGAGCAGGTCCCACCGTGCAGGCAGAAGTTGTCACAGGTCAGGCAGCTTGGTGCTATCTTCCCATCAGGGCAGCTGTGGGGCACAGAGGATCAGCCCCATGGGTACCCCTGGCTGCCCTGTGCCCCCCTGGCTGCCCCGTGCCCCCCTGGCTGCCCTGTAACCCCCTACTCAGCCCCCCAGGACTCAGCACAGTTCATGGATGCTGGGACACCAGGATGGGGTTTGGGGAGACAACTCCATCACCTCCTCCCAGGGCCTCCAGGTCCGCCAGACTTATCTACCCTGAATTACAGATCCCCATTAACCTGGCCACAGGGCAACAGGTTTCCTCTGGGGTCTCTGTGCCCACCACCCCTCTTCCTCCCTCCAGGTTGATGTTCCCAGCACCTACATGCAGGAGACCTCCCCACTCTGCTTGTTGATGCTGCACTTGCCCTCCTGGCACCGAGAGCACTTGTTCTCCTGGCACTGGGCACCCTCGAATTGAGGAGGACAGCGGCACTGCTTGGCACCACTGGCTGTCATCTGGCACACACCGTCGTTCTCGCAGTAGTCGAAGCACTGCCCTGTGAGGGATGGGGGGTGTCAGGGTGGGCAGCCCTTCACCAGCCCCTCCAGAGGGCTGTTGGTGGCCCTGGTCCCTAATGGAGCACCACACCACCCTAGGTCCACAGATATCAGCTCCTGGAAGAGGGAGACCTGGGAATACAATCCACAGGTACTTCCCCAGGGGTCCCCAGGCATCCCCAGAAGGGAAAACATGGAAAGTCAATCCCACAGGTGCTGTTCCCAGGGATCCCCAAACATCCCTAGAAAAGTGGGATCTGGGAATCCAATTCACAGGTGCTGTCCCCAGGCGTCCCCAAGTACCCACAAAAGAGGGGGGGCAAAAGAGGTGAGCCCAACCTGTCCAGGTGCTGTCCCCAAAGGTACCCAAGTATCCCCAGGTGAGGGGCACCTGTGCACTTCATCCCTGAGGTCCCCCAAGCATCCCAGGCAAGGGGTGCCCCTGCTCCCACCCCATTCCCATCTTGGCCCATGGCACAGTGGGTGGCACTCACGGTACTGGCAGCGGTCCCCGATGAAGGTGGGTGGGCAGCGGCAGGTGGGCTGGTTGCCCTGGTTCACAGTGCAGCTGCCATTGTGCTGGCAGTAGTCTGTGCACACCTGCTGGTTGCACCGGGGCCCGGTGAAGCCAGTGGGGCAGCGGCAGGTTGGCATTCCTGTGGATGAGAGCCATTAGCCTGTTGCCCACCTGTCCATCCCTCCCTCCCTCCATCCATCCCTCCATCCATCCATTCGTGCTTCCCTCCATCCATCCATCCATCCATCCATCCATCCATCCATCCATCCATCCATCCATCCATCCCTCCCTCCCTCCATCCACCCCTCCATCCTTCCATCTATCCCTCCTCCCAGGACAGCCAGGACCCCCCGGCTCACCCGAGGGGGACGCGGCGCAGGTGCCCCCATTCTGACAGTAGTCCCAGCACTGGTCGATCTGGCACTTGTCCCCGTTGTAGCGCGGTTGGCAGCGGCACTTGGCCTGTTTGCGGGCGTTGAGGAAGCAGCTGCCGCCGTTCAGGCACACCAGGTCACACGTGTCAGTGGTGGGCACTAGGAGGGAGGGATGGAGGTGATGGAGGTCAGAGGGATTGCGCCAGCAGGACCTGACCCCCTCCACCTCCTCCTTCTTCTCTTCCTCCTCTGGTGTCACCATGTCACCTACCGACTGGGGAGACGGTGGGCGAGGGGATGACCACACAGGTGCCGTTGTCCAGGCGTTTGCCATTGGGGCAGGTGCAGACGGGGCCGCTGGGGCTGAGCAGGCAGAGCCACTCGCACTTCTTGCGGTCACAAGGGTTGGTCACTGAGGTGGGAAGGAGACAAGGTGGTGAGGGCAGTGGGGTGGGGACAGCATGGTGAGCCACAGCTCTCCTTGCTCCCCAGCACCTTTAGGACACCCCCAAAGCCCTTGGTCCCAGGGTCAGCAGCTGACTGTTCCCCACTGTAGCTGGCCTCCCCCAACCCACTCCACTAACACCCCTGCCCTGCCCACCCAGACAACTGCACTTTGGGCAGGGAGCTGCAGGGCTCAGTCCCCTCTTCCCAAACTCTGCCAGCATTGCCCCCACCCACTGCCACCTCACATGAGGGATCAGGCCCTGGCACCTCCCTCCCACCCTGGGAGCCAGGTGGAGGTTCCAGGCTCGCACGCACCCTCTGGCTGCTTGTACTGGTGGTAGAGCACGACATCGGTGGCGTGGTTGAGGCCGGACGTCAGGTTGGTGACCGCCTTGTGTCCGAATTTGTGGATCTTGAAGATGCGGTTGTTGATGTAGGTGACGCCGTAGATGTAGTCCTCGAAGATGTCGATGCTGAAAGGGTTGCTCAGCCCTGGGGAAGCCAAGAGGGGTCATGTGGAGGCAGGGATTTAGAGTGGATCCTGGGCTGGGGGCCTCCAGGGGACTTGTGAACTGCTTACCCTTCTTGTTGTCGATGGCCACGACGGGGTCGGTGCCGTTGAGCCGGATGCTGCCGATGACGGAGAGCTTGGCATCTGCCCAGTACAGCCGCTCATTGTGGTAGTCCACAGCCAGGCCTGAGGAGACACAGCCCCCAGTGAGCCTCCAGCCCACCCTGAATCCCTCCTGACCAAGTGACCTGCAATGCAGCCCCCCCTGCCACCCCTATCCCCTTCTGCTGTGGGGCTCTGAGCACTCAGAACAATCGTCCCTAACACAAATGCCCCCATCAAGGCTTTTGTCCCCTTTGTGCCCTTCCTGTCACCTGTCTCTGCTCACCTGTTGGCCATTGGATGTTGTCCTGCACCAGAGTCTCCCGCAATGTCCCATCCATGGCAGCTGTCTCGATCTTGGGGTGATTACCCCAGTCTGACCAGTACATTGTCCTGGAAGAACACAGGCAGGTAATTCCCATGGGAATAGGACAGCCTCATGCCCCATTGGAGCAGAAAGCCTCCCAGGCTGTTGCCACGGGCTCCTGGAGTCGTCAGGCAATTCTGGAGCAACTCAAGTTGACATAGAGGCTGACACTGAGGCACCAGGAGCTGCCACCACAAGTGGGCTTGTGGTGAGGGGAGCAGGGTGAGAGGGCTGGGCAGGGGAAAGGAGGAAGGGCTCGTCTCTCACCCCCTCAGCGGGTCAACCACGATGGCGTGAGGCTCATCGATCATCCCCGAAATCAGCGTCTTGCGGTTCTCGCCCTTCATCTGCGCCACCTCAATGACGTCCCGCCCTGAGTCCGTCCAGTAAATGTTCCCGGCCACCCAGTCAATGGCGATTCCCCGTGGCATCTTCAGCCCCGAGATCTGTGTGGGGCAGAGAGTGGGGAGAGGTGAGGGGAAGGAGACCATCAGCCCATCCCCAGCGCTCCCACTGTGCCCTATCAGAGCTCACTCACGTTCAGGTGGGTGACGCCGCCGTCAATCTGGCGCCGGTTGCGGTTGGAGGCGGTGGAGGCAGAGGAGGAGGCAGGAAGCTCTCGGTAGGAGATCCTGCCTGTGTGCCAGTTGGTCCAGTAGATCTTGTTGCCCTTGACGTAGATGTCCATGGCGTCGATGCGCACATTCTCGTCGCCCTGGAAGGCTGGCTCGTAGGCTGAGTTGGGGTTGAAGGGGTACATGCTCCGGATCTTGTTGTCATCGGCGATGTAGAGGATCTGGTGCTCAGAGCCTGCAGAGAAGGAGAGGTTGGCATAGGCCGGACTGGGAGTGGGGGCTCAGCCAGTTTGAGAGGCTCAGCCAGTTTGAGGGGCTCAGCTTGCAGTGGGGGCTCAGCCCAGCTCCCCAGTGGGACAGGGATGGGGTCACTGGGAGCTCGTCATCGCCTTGGGGCTCTCTCAGCCAGGGACAGACAGACTGACAGTACAAGTGGTGCCAGAAGAGTGGGCAGAGGTGCAGGGGGATGGAGGGAAGAGCACGGGTATCCTGTGGGAGGCTTGGGGCATACGGGGGGGCCTGGGCACACCTAGAACCCGTGTGGGTCCCTGTTCCCTCCTGACCTTCTGCCTTGCACATGTGGTCTGTCTTCATGAAGTTCTTGGCACAGCTGCAGATGTGAGAGCCCTTGGTGTTGTTGCAGAGCTGGGAGCAGGTCCCAAAGCGCAGGCACTCGTTGATGTCTGGGCAGTGGGAGACAGGATCAGTGGGACACCCAGGAGATGCCTCCATATACTCTGTCTCTGTGCCCCAGCAATGCTACTCCTGCTGCCCCAGTCCCTCTACAGCTATGAAATCACACCTCACTGGCAAAACCCAATGGTCTGATTCCAAGCCCTCTCCAGCAGTGGCAGGAAGTACCTTGGCAGGAATTCTTGTCCGGCACCTTCTGGAAGCCTCTGCGGCAGGTGCAGTAGGAGGTGGACTGGGTCTGAATGCACTTGGTCTCCTCCCCACACATGGTGGTGTTGGTCATGCAGTCATATGACTTGTGCTCTGCAGTGGGACATGCCATCACACACGTGTCACAGCGGCTTCCTCAGCCCCCACCCTGGCCCCCCGGCTCCCCACCCACCATGGGAGCAGGATTCCTCATCGGAGCCATCTCCGCAGTCATCGAAGAAGTTGCAGCGGAGGTTGGCACTGATGCACTTCTTGTTCCCACACAGGAACTCGTTCTTTTCTTGGCTGCAGCTCTTGGGCTTGGCCGTGGGTGACTCTGCGGGAGAGGGGCAGTGGCTGTGACCGCTGTGTGTCCCTGGGCACCATCATTTTGGGACCCTCCAGGTGCCAACAGCAGGGACAGGGAGCAGGCAGGGACTCGAGATGCCACACCCACAACCCTGGGTTTGGCAGGAAGAAGTGGGCAAAGCCAACCCCAACACCTGGGCTGAACCCCGGGCTCTGGGAGGACCATCCCAAGGGACACAGTGACCTGGTGACCTGCCACCCTGGCCACATGGGCACAGGGCTGTGCCCACAGGCAACCCCACTCACCGCAGTCCTTCTCATCCGTGTTGTCTCCACAGTTGTCAATGCCGTCGCACTGTCGACCGATCCACAGACACACCCGGTCGTTCTTGCAGCGGAACGGTCTGTTGGGGGGACACTGGAATTTCACTGCACCAGCAAACAGAAACAAACGGTGACGGTGAAAGGAGACGCCAGAGCCAGGCTGTCACACTTGTCACGAGCTGCTGCTCGGCCTCTGCCCGTGCTCTGGGGAGGGCTGTCCCACGCGGGCGAGCGGGCTCCGGAGGCTGAAGCAAAGAGACTGAAGCAAAGACAATTGCCCGGCTGCTGGGAGCCCTCTCCTCGCCCAGCCCTGGACCCCCCAGCCCCAACCCACCACCAGCCCCTCACCCCACTCGGGCCCTCTGCAGCTCTGCTCCCTCACAGGAGCCACGTCCTTCCCCTTCGCCCCTCAGCCGCCCCCAGGAGGAGTTGCCATAGGTCCCCCCATTCGTCCTGGTCCCTGCAGCGGTGCCCAAGCCCTGGGATTGCCCCCCATCCCCCGGGCACAGGGAAGGGCTCAGGGCAGAGGCACCGCGGCATTACTCACAGCACTCCTCGGGATTCTCATCTGAGTTGTCCCCACAATCGTCCTCCCCGTCACACTTCCAGGCCAGGGGTTTGCACAGGGTGTTGTTGCACTGGAACTCATCCAGGGGACACGTGCGAACTGTGACAGTGTGGGGCAGGAGGGGACATGTCAACCCGTGCTGTCCCATGGCCAAACCCCCAGCCTGGGGCCACAATTCCAGTTTCCAGCGGGGACAGGGGGGCTCCAGGGATGGGAGGTTTTCAGGGCTCAGATTTGTGTCTGTGCAAGCCCAGGGGCTGAGCAGAGCAGGGTGGACACACACACAGGGGAGCTTTCCCACCCGCAGTGGGGACAGAGGTGACATGAGGGCAGGGAGGGGGGACACACGACCAGCCCTGAGGACCTCGAGGCACTGCCATTACCGCCGGTGCCGCAGTTCTCCTCGTCGGTGCCATCCATGCAGTCGGCATCGGCATCGCAGCGCCAGCGCATGGGGATGCAGTGCCCGTTCTTGCACTGGAACTGGTCAAACTCGCAGCGGGGGGTACAGTCTTTCTGCAGGGGACAAGCATGGGATGTAGCCAGCAGGGACAAGTGGATGTGTTCCATGTCCCACCCATGGGCAGGGTGGAAGGGCTGTACCTCGTCGGAGCCGTCGGCACAGTCGTGGTCCCCATCACACTTCCACCTGCCCGCGATGCAACGACCATTGGCACAGGAGAACTCGCTCTCAGAGCAGGGCCGGGGTGCTGGGGACAGAGAACAGGGTCCCTTGAGTGTGGGGACAGCCAGGGCAAGGGGCAGGGGGTCTCCCTGGCCAACAGCCGGCGGGGGCACAGGCTGACACAGACACACAGCCAGTGGCAATGGGAACACAGGGGTTGCAAGCAGAGCCAGGGGAGCTGCAAGAGGAGGGCACGGCTGGTACCACCTCCCAGTCCCCTTCCCAACCCATACCAGGGCTCCCAGCTCCCTGCAGGGGCTTCAGGGGGTGCTGGCTATCCCCCAGATCAATCACTCTTTGTGAAGGCAGCACCAGCCCCACTTGCTGCCCACCCCAGCTGCCCCCCAGGCAGGAGGAACAGCAGCAGTGCCCTGGAAGAGTCTCACCCCTGTCTCCCCTTGCAGGGCATGGGGACAGACACCCCCTCACAGCTCATCAGCAGAGTTGGTGCCAAATCCAGGAGGATGGCACGGCTGCCCACCTGGGATGCTCTTGGGACCCTTCCCTCCACCATGGCCCCAGAGCACTGGGGCACACAGACCCTCCAGCTGTGGTACAGGACTGTGGGGGAAGATGGGGGTAGGGGGTGTCCAGCTGGAGCACAAAGGGTCACAGTGGGGATGGGTTTTGGAGCCAAGTCTGAGCCATGCACGGGCCCTGCCGAGCAGCAGGGCTGACCCTCCCCGGCTGCAGCTCCGTGGAGGGAGATGCTGCTGCTGCTGCTGCTCAGTAAATCCATCTGGGTTGTCCAGTCCCAACCCCTCTGCCCTCACCTGAAAATTATTGTCTTCATTGATTTTAGAGAGACTGTACATGGAATTAAAAGATTTTGGCAGGAACCTACCTCTGAGCGCCCCATAACGACAGTGTGAAAATGGAGAAAAACATAAGATGAAGTGAAATGGCACAAACTCAAAAACACAACGGGAAATCAACAGAAAAGAAAACAAAAGCTGCACCCTAAAGAGCTGCAGGGAGACAGAGGGACCCAGTGGGTACTGTGGGGTGGGAGAGGGTCTGACAGCAGACCCCAGTGCCATCCCATGGGATAGGGATGGATAGGGCTGTGCTCCCACCCACAGCACGAGCCCCAGGAACTGTCTCATCACACTCACACTCCTCTGCCACTCAGTGGGTGAGTGCTGGCACAGGGTGGGTACTCATTAAGGGCCAGCATCGGCTCTCTGCCTTGACCCTGGGGATCAGCTGTCTCCCCGTGTGCTGGCCCAGGCCCAGGATTGTGACCTGGGTCCCTCTCAATGGCTCCATGTGTCCCTACTGCCGTCCCAGGTGCCACACGGGGCAATGCTCAGTGGCGAAGCCGCTGTGGTGCCAGCAGGATAAGGTGCCCACAGGTGGCCATGGCCATGTTGGGTCCCCACACTGCTGCAGGGAGGGTGTTTGGGTCACCTCCTCCCTGTTAACCATCACCCTTGGGATGTCTCCTCAGCACAGCACCCTCTCTGCAGGACCAGGATTTCCAGACCCCAGGAGTCAGGGGTATCCTGGCTGGGGCACAGAGCGGCTCCTTGGGCTTCCAGCCTGACACTCCCCCCATTGCTGTGACCACAGGGGCTGGGTGGGCCCCTCCCCAGTGCTCCACTCCTGGGACAGCAAAGGCTTGGAGGTGGCACGTACTGCAGCTCTCCTCATCCGAGTTGTCCCCGCAGTCGTTGTCGTAGTCACACTGCCAGCGGCCCGGAACGCAGCGGTTGTTCTTGCAGCGGAACTGGTACGGCTCACACGTGCGCTCATCTGGGAGGGACAGGGACAGGACAAGGACAGGGGTCAGCACTGCCCCAAATGAGGACAGGGACAAGGGACAGGGGGCAGCTCTGCCCAACACGAGAAAAGATATGGGACAGCGACAGGGACAGGTGCCAAAATTGCCCCGCAGGAGAGGAGACATGGGAAGGGACAAGTGTTGGCACCGCCCTGCACGAAGGAAGGGACAGGACAGGGACAGGAAAAGGGGTGAGTATTGCCCTGCAAGAGGCAAGGGAGAAACCAGGGAGGGCATGGGACAGGGACAAGTGTCAGCACTGCCCTGCACAAGCAGAGGGATGGGACAGGGACAGGTGTAAGCATTGTCCTGCACCTCCCTCTGACCCCACTGTGCCTACACCACTTGGAGAAGGAGCAGCTGGAAAACTCCCCAGACACCCCAAAGAGGACAGCTAGTGCCAGGCCAGCCTGCCTGTGGGCAGTGGGAGGCACAGGGTGGCTCTGGCTCGTTCCCCCATCCCCTGCTCACCGCATTCCTCCTTGGGCTCGTCGGATCCGTCCCCACAGTCGTCCTCCCCGTCGCACTTCCAGCGCGCCGGGATGCACCGGCCCGAGTCCTTGCACCGGAACTCGTCCACACCACAGGTCATTTGGGCTGGAGGGGACAAAGTGACATGGATATGGAAAAGGAATCAGCACTAGCATGTTTCATTCTCCACAGGGCTGATAAACAGCCTAGAGGTGGCTGAGCACCTCTGCCTGGAAAACGAGGATGAGACCCTGTGCTTCCAAGCAGTTCTCCAGAAAGAAGTCAGGGAGAGGAGGATTCCAGCAGGACAGATCTAGGCAGAGCCACCACCACCATCACCCACTGCCCACAGGGACTGAGCACGGACCAAGGAGGGACTGAGCAGGGATGGAGAACGGACCAAGAAGGGACTGAGAAGTGACTGAGCAGGGACTGAGGAGGGACTGAGCAGGGATGGAGAACAAACCAAGAAGGGTCTGAGCACAAACTGAGCAGGGAGTGAGTAGGGACTGAGCAGGGACCTGCCACCCCCCAGGCACAAAGAGGTGACCAGCAGCAGGGAACCCCCGCTTTCAGCGTGGCCAGACTTCCCTCCCCAGGCACTTGGGCCCTCCCTTACTGCAGTTGGCAGGTTCATCAGAGCCATCCACACAGTCGTTGTCGCGGTCGCACACCCAGACCCGGGGGATGCAGCGCTTGGTGATGGCACATTGGAACTGGTTGGGGGCACAGGTCACCTCCGCTGCAGGAGGGAGAAGGTGTGTCAGGAGGGGCAGTGGGGCAGGCAGGGGGCTGCCAACCACCCCCTCTACCCTAAAATCCACCTGCAGGGTGGCAGGTGTGTGGATGCTCGGGGCATCACAAGAGTCTGCCCATGCTCGCTGTAGGAGAGGGGAGCAGAGCCCCATGGTGGCCCCAGAAGATTCCCAGCTCTGGGGGTACAGGGCAGAGGCCACCAGATCCCTCGGCTGGGCAACACGCTCAGCCCAAATCCATGTCAAATACTGAACTGGCTACTTTAAGGGATTTAAAGAGAATGCCCCAGGACACCCTAGAGCAGCCAAACACCCCAAGACACAGATCTGAGCCCCTCAGCCCAGCCCATATTCGCTCCCATCCAACACCCTGAGCACCCCCACTCACGACAGTCCTTCTCATCCTCCCCATCCCCACAGTTGTCCTGCCCGTTGCAGCGGAAGATGCCGGGGATGCAGCGGTTGGTGTTGGTGCACTTGAACTGGCTGGGCAGGCAGACGTGGATGTCTGAGGGGAGACGACAAGAGTCAGGGGGTGACAGGCTGTGTCTCCACGCTGTGGGGGTCTGGGAGTCACGAGGGGACACAGGAACCTACCACAGTTGGCTTCATCTGAGTTGTCCTGGCAGTCATTGTCCCCGTCACAGATGAAGGCTGGGTTGGTGCAGATCCCTGTGGAGCACTGGAACTGCCCCGGCCTGCACTTGAACTCAGCTGTGGGGTGACACAAGGTGACAGGTTTGCTCTGGGGAACATTTTTAGGTCAAACCTCAGCCTCCCACCTTCCCCTTAGGCACCCAGCACCCAATTAGGGGCAGTGATGGCTCAGCTCTGTTCCATGGGACATTCCCAACATAGGGACAAGTGTGTCCCACTGGTCCCTGACCCCATACTGGCGTGATCCTCCCCTCCACAGGACTGCTCCAGACAGCCCAGGGGTGCTGGGACCTCCAGAGCTGTGGGGACCTCCAGCACTCACGGCAGTCCTCGGGCTCATCCGATCGGTCCCCGCAGTCGTCCTCGGTGTCGCATTTCCACCAGAAAGGGATGCACTTGTCGTTTTTGCAAACAAACTGATGGAGAGAGGAGTTCATGGGGTGACTTGGGAGCGGGAAGGAGGATCCTAAAGGCTTTGTCCCCAGGGAGCTCAGCCACGGGCACTGATCCTGTGCTGTCCCTCACAGGTACCACCTGGACACTCAATGTCCTGACCTGGAGCAAAGCCTTAACCCTGTGCCCACCCCACTCAGCCCCTGGGTTTTGAGGAGAGGGGACAGCAGAACATTCCAGGTGAAGTGACACAGGAGGGAGGTGCTGTCTGCACCTACAGAAGATGTCTGCACCCCAGTAACCCTGGGGAAACCATGGCAGGAGAGACACAGAGACAGGCACAGGAGCAGGTAGAGACAGGCAAGGGCAGGCAGGGGCGGGCAGCGGGTTACCTGGCTGGCCGTGCAGTTGGAGACACAGGTTTTGCCATCACCACCCAGGTAGAAGTTGGTGGGACAGGCACACTTGTGCCCCCCGCCCGGAGAGAGCAGGCAGAGGTTGCTGCACCCACCATTGTTGGTCTTGCAGGGGTGGTTGGGAACTGGAGAGTGCAGGAGGAAAATGGTGAGTCAGATCGAGCTGGGGACTCTCAGGGTGACACAGGAGCTGCGAGACCCTTGTCACCCCACTCCTGCTCCCCTGCCCAGCCTGGCATCCCTTTCCCAGGGTCATTCTCCAGTGCCAGGACTCCCAGCCCCGCTCACCATCAGGCTGGCGGTAGGGGTGGTAGATGTGGATGTCCATGGGCCGATGTAACGTGCTGATCAGCAGCGTCTTGTTGGCTCCCGTCGTCTTGTGAGCCCTGTTGATGGACTTGGTCTCCCAGTCGGTCCAGTAGATGAAATCCTCGAAGAGGGTGAGGGCGAAGATGTGTGGGATGTCCTGGCTCAGCACTGCGAGGGGAGCAGGTGGTCAGTGAGGGGCTGCCTCACGTCCCCCTCTCACAGGGAAACAGCCCCTTCCCTGGGCACAGAGGAGCAGCTGGACCTGGGGACTGTCCCCAGCAGCCCTGGCTCCCCCTCCCATGCCGGATCCACAGCCTGGAGCCCACTAAGGCCTGCTGGCTCCCCAGGAGTGCCATCACTCTCACCTGTGTGCCGGTTGGAGCCATCCAGGCTGGCAAACTCGATGTAGTCCTCTCGTGCATCAGCCCAGTAGATCCGACTGTTGATGTAGTCGAGGGTGAGGCCGTTGGGCCAAGTGATCTTGGTGTCAACAATGACACTGCGGTTGGTGCCATCCATGCCGATCTTCCCAATCAGAGAGTGGTCCCCCCAGTCTGTCCAGTAGAGGTAACTGGGAATGAAGCAGAAGAGCAGAGAGAGGCTGAGTCCAGTCCAAACCATGGAAATTCCTCCCTGTGAGACTGGGGAGACCCTGGCACATGTTGCCCAGAGAAGCTGTGGCTGCCCCATCCTTGGAATGTCCAAGGTGAGGTTGGATGGGGCTTGGAGAAACCTGGTCTAGTGGAAAGTGGCCCTACTCATGGCAGGGTAGGGAACTGAATGGTTTTTAAGGTCCCTCCAACTCAACCATTCTGGGATTCTATGACATCCCAGGTACATGGGCAAAAGACAGCAAAAAGCATCCCAGAGGTCAGGAGGGAATGCTTCATCCCACCTCCCAGCCTCCAGGACTACAGCAAGATGACCACAGCCCCTCCCCAGTGCAGAGGGGAAGGTCCATGTGCCCCAGGCTCTCACCCATTCTGCACGTCCACGACCAGTGCCCGGGGCTCCCGCAGGCCTGAGTTCACCAGCACAGTCCGGTATGCGCCGTTGAGCTTCGACACCTCGATGGTGTCCCGACCCTTGTCACACCAGTACAGGTTGCCTCCCACCCAGTCCACAGCAAGCCCGTCGGGGTTGCTGAGCCCTGTACGGTGAAGAACCTGCCAGGAGGAATCAGAGATGATGGGGTTGCATAGCATCCTTTCTCAGGATGGGGCTGGAAAACATCCCACAGCAATGTGGGCTGATTCCCTGAGCCCAGTGATGACTCCCCATAGTAGGGCTGGTGCCCCTTCCCTGGCATCCCAGGTGCCAGCCTGGGCCTCTCCAGGCAGCCTCTTGGGGCAGGAGGTGGGTGAGGACCAGGAGCTGCCCCAGCCCCTCACCTGGACGTTGCTGCCGTTGATGTGCATGCGGCGGATCATGCTGCCCTGAGTGGTGACATCGGTCCAGTAGATCATCTGTTCCCGGTAGTCAAAGTCCAGAGCCACAGCATTGTTCAGACCCTAGAAGGGAGGGAAGGAGAAGGGTTGTAGCTCAGCTGCTGGCACGAGGCTCCCAGGGGCTTTATAGAGTCCACAGCCTCACTGCCTGCTCCTTGCCTGCAGTGACCTCCTGCCATTGATACGGACCTACCATCCCCCTGGGAAGCCAAAAAACCAAACTCCCCAGCTGGCAGCTCCCATGCCCTTCAGGGCCCCCTCCACCCCCAAATCCCAGGCACATGTGGCTGGTTCCCCTGCTGCTCTCAGCTTGCCCCACACCTGCTTGAGCAACGTGTAGTTGGAGCCATCCAGGTTGAGCTTCCTCAGGTAGTACCGGTTGGCAAAGATGAGGAAGGGCTCTTCATCTGCATGGGCAAACAAAGAAAAGTGGCAGGAAAGCACCTCTGGGATGTGGGCAGAACCCTGCAGGCCTGCCACCCTCCCTGTCCCACCTTTTCATGATTTGGGGGCAGGCACTTCACTCTGTGACCAATTCCAGTGCCAGGAGCAACCCGTGGTCACCAGGAGCATCCCAGGTTCCGCACCACCACCTGGCTCTCACCTGTGACAGCCTTGCAGCTGGTGGGGTTGTCAGGTCTGAGCTTGTAGCCCTCGGTGCAGAGGCACTTGTAGCTGCCATGGGTGTTGATGCATTTCTGGCTGCAGGGGTAGGTGGTGGAGCACTCGTCGATGTCAATGCACGTCTTCCCATCGTCCTTCAGCCGGAACCCAGGACGGCATCTGCACTGCAGGAGCAACCCGAAGCTGTCAGACACCTCCCAAGCCTGCACGCTGGGAGGTGACAGGTGCTGGGAGGTGACAGGTGTCACTGTGGGACACGTGGGCTCAGCAAGGACATCTGAGATGCACAAGCAGCGCCAGAAGCGCCCATGTTGTGTCCCTTGCCCAGCTGGCACAGGACAGATACAACCCTCTTGTCTGTGGAGAAGGAAGACGAGGGAATGTCTGGAGTTGTGTCAAGGGAGGTTTAGGTTTGATATTAACAAAAGGTTCTTCCCCTAGAGAATTGTTAGGCACTGGAACAGGCTCCCCAGGGCAGTGGTCACTGCCCCAACCCTGCCAGAGCTCAAGAAGCGTTTGGACAATGCTATCAGGCACATGGTGGGATTTTGTGTTGCCCTGTGCAGGGCAAGAATCTGGACTTTGATGATCTTTGTGGGTCCCATCCAACTTAGGATACTTCCATGACTTTATGATCCTTCCATCCAATCCTCCCAGCCCGTGGACCCCTACCTTGTACCCGATCTTGAGGTCCTCACACTCCTGGGAGCAGCCACTCAGCTTCTTGTTGAGACACTCGTTGATGAAGCAGTTGAGCTCATCGGAGCCGTCGGTGCAGTCGTTGTTGTTGTCACAGAGCAGCGCCTCAGGGATGCACTTCCCATTCTTGCAGAGGAAGAAGGAGTCGTTGCACTTGTTCTCTGCAGAGAGAAGGCAGCAGTGGTGAGCAGAGGATGGCTGGGACCCCACTCCCTGTGCTGGGACCCCGCCATGGCCCCCGCAGGTACCTGGGCTGCTGCAGCGCGGGTTCTTGGGCGCCTCATCCGAGTGGTCGTGGCAGTCGAACTCCCCGTCACATTCCCACTGCCGGTTGCTGAGGCAGCGGCCGTTGGCACAGCGGAACTCGTGGGGGCCGCAGGTGGGGTACTCTGAGGGAGGGTGAGGGGCTCAGCCAGCATCCCACCCTTCTGAGCCACCCAGAGAGACAGGGGGCACCATGGAATCACCCCAATTTCCTGAGCCACCCAGAGAGACGGGCACTGTGGAATCCTCCCACCCTCCTGAGCCACCCAGAGAGACAGGGGGCACTGTGGAGACACCCCACTGTCTGGAGCCACAAAGAGTGCCAGCGGCTCCATAGAGCCTTGCATGCCCAAACCTCCTGCAGCCAGCCTGGGACAGGGCTGCTTTGCAGGCACAGCAATCTCTGCATAGGTTTGGATCACTCTGGGGGTTTGGATCCCTGTGGGTTTGCTTGCAGAAGGGCTGGTGGGCTGCTTTCTGACCGCTCTCCATCACCAGAACCCTCCTGTTCCCTCTCTGGGTTCCTTCACACCCTTCTTCTCATATCAAACCCCTCTTGGGCGATGAAGACCCTTCCAAGGCCCTGTCTTGAAGCTACCAGGGCCCTCACTGTCCCCCTCAGTCCCAGGGACACCCACCACACTCCGGGGACTCATCAGAGCCATCGCCACAGTCATCATCGTGGTCACAGACGAAGTGCTTGGGAATGCACTGCCGGTTCCCACACATGAACTCTCGCTCATCACATGTGTTGTTGTACACTGCAACGAGACACCACTGTCAGCCCCTGCCATCCCCCAGCCCTCCTGCCTCCCTCAGACCCCCACTCTGGGGGACTCACAGCAGCCAGCAGCAAGGGTCTCATCAGCTCCATCGGCACAGTCCTTGTCGCCGTCGCAGAGCCAGCGCTCCGGCACACACACGTAGGTGCCCGGACACTGGAATGATCCCGAGCTGCAAGTGGTCAGCCCTGGGGAAGGGAGAAGCAGGAAGGATGGTCACCCCACTGCTGGAGGACTGGCAGGTCTCCAGGGAGCCCCAAGATCCAGCATCCAGGAGAGCAGTGGGATGATGGGTGGGAGAAGGATGGGCAGAGGCAGGAACATGGATGCAGGAACACAGTGATGGAGCAGGCAGGGACTGAGGGCACAAAGAAGGGCTGGAGCAGACTCACGGCAGCGACTGTCCTCGTCAGAGCCATCCCCACAGTCGTCAGCCCCATCACACACCCAGAGCTTGGAGATGCAGCGGTGGTTGTTGCACTCAAACTGCACGGGGTAGCAGAACTTGTCTGGGAGAGGAGGAGAAGGGGATCAGAGTGAGGTGATAAGGGGAGAATGGCAGCAGAGCACAGACAGACTGGGCCAACTGGGCTCCAGGAGCCCAGGGGGCTCTGGAGCTACTGCTTGCAGTGATGGGCTGGTGTGGAACTCCCCACTCCAGAGCTGGGGAGGTTGCCCAGGTCCTGAGCACTGTTTGGGGCTTGTTCAGGGAGGTTGGAAGTAAAAATGTAGCTGAAGTGAGTCATAACTGGCCACATTCAGAAGCATCATGGACACTTGTGCATGCAGTGAGCAAACCAGCACATGAGGACATTTATACTGGTCACAGCTAAAAGCCCAAGTGTGTGACAGACCACACAGGGGGAGGAATCTGGGGGTCTGGTCCTTGGCAAAGGGATGTCAGGGAGAGAAGAGGGCCCTGCCAGCCCTCCAGCACCGCCACCCCATGCCATCACCCGAGTCGTGGCTCTCCCCACCCTGCCGCTCACTGCAGTGGGTCTCGTCTTCGCCATTCTCACAGTCGTCCTCCTTGTCACAGGTCCAGGTCATGGGGATGCACCTCCCACTCGGGCAGGCGAAATAGTTGGCTGGACACTTGGGCTTCCTTGCGCCTGGTTTGTGAGGGAAACATCAGCAAGGGTGGTGGCATGGCTGCATCCTGCCTCCTCCTGACCCACAACTGAAGGATTCCTCCCAGAAAATGCCCCTGAGGTCCCACACCATGGCACCTCACAGCACCCTCCACCCTGCTTCCTCCTGACCCACAACTGAAAGATTCCTCCCAAAAAATGCCCCCAAGGTACCACACCACAGCATCTAACAGTATCCTCCATCCTGCCGCCTCCTGACCTACAACTGAAGGATTCCTCTCAAAAAATCCTCCCAAGTTCCCACAACATGGCACCTCACAAAACCCTCCATCCTGTCTCCTCCTGATCCATAACTGAAGGATTCCTCCCAAAAAATTCCCCCTTGATGTCCCACATCCCAGCACACCACAGCACCTTCCACGCAGGAGCTGTGTGGGCAGAGGACAATGCTCCTGGTGGGCAAACAAAACGCCCGTGATCCAAACAGACCCCCAAAGGGTGGCAGCCAGCTGGAGGATCAGCACACACCCCTGTCCCACCCGAGACCCCCTCCCCTCCCTCTCTCACCGGGGCAGTTGCGCTCATCCGAGTAGTCCCCACAGTCGTTGGCGCCGTCGCACACCCAGCTGGGCGCGTAGCACAACGAGGTGTGCTCACACTTCTGGAACGTGGTGCCCTTCACCCCCAGCTTGAAGTAGCTGCTGCAGTCGGTGGCAGCTGTGAGGAATCACAGCAGGAGCCCCGGTGACACAGCAGGAACCATAGCAGGAACCCCTCAGTCCAGCTCCCCCCACTGCCCCACATGTGCCCGGAGCTGCTGGGACCAGTTGGGTGGTGGGTGCTGAGCACAGCACGGGGGGGCTGCAGGCGTGGGCTGGGACTGCCTCAGCCAGTGGGAGCATTGAGGCTATGGGATGGGAGCAGGGCCCTCCTCCCTTCCCAAGCACACACAAATCCCAAAGGCCCAGGTCCCCACCGTGAGCACCGAGGGCAGGAGCGCTCCCAGAGCTGGGGAGGGGACAGGGGACAGGCGCTGGGGCACTCACTGCAGTTCATTTCATCCGATGCATCCTCACAGTCGATGAACTGGTTGCAGCGACTGGAATTGCCAATGCAGGTCCCGTCGCGGCAGCGGAACTCGGTGGCAGCACAGCTGGTCTCTGCCAGGGGGAAGAAGCCCCCAGAGCAGATGAGGTTGGGAGGGGGGACCCCAGTGCACACCCACCCCATGGCACCCACGGGTGCTGCAGAGGGGCACCCACACACCCCCACTGCCCACTGCTCTGGGTTCTGATCCCACGCTCCCAGCTCCAACCCCATTCCCAATGAGACTGGACCCTCTTGGCAGCCTGAGCCACTCTCCCTCACACTACCAGGCTTGGACAGAGCTCTCAGACCATCCTGACCATCCCTGTCAGTTTGGGACTGAGCAGACAGGTCCTGCAGCCCTGAGGGGATGCTACCTTTGGGGATGTTTGGGAGCCATGGGAGCAGTGACATTGTGTCCTGTGCCCCTCCTGCATGCACCACCCTTCCTGGGAGGCTCTGGGTGCTGCATGCCCAACGCCCAAGAGTTTTTCTTCCCAGCTTTCACTTCCTGAGCTTTACAAAGCAGCACGAGCTTGACCTTGACTCTCTATGAAGCCCCGGCTCTGCTCTGCTCCTGTCAAGCTGACAGTAACTCCCTCCTGATGCTGCTGTGCCTGTCCCAGGCAGCTGACAGAGCCTTGGCAAGGGCTGGCCAGGTGCCAGGCAGACACTCACTGTTACAGGGCACCTCGTCCGAGTTGTCCCCGCAGTCGTCCACGCCGTTGCACCAGTAGCGACTGGCGATGCAGCGCCCGTTCATGCAGTGCAGGTAACCCTTCTTGCACTTGCGGCTGCCTGCAGGGAAGAAGAGGAGGAGGAGGAGGAGGAAATGAGTGTGAGGGAGGGCAGGCACCCCCGAGGGTCTCAGATCCTTGGGGACCCTTCAGCATGGGAAGAAACTACAGAGCAGGATTAGGGAAGCTGCTCCTCATGCTGGGCTGGTCACTCCAAGGGGTGAGTGCTGGTGTTGAAGCAGGTGCTGCAGCCCCCACCAGCTTGGCTCGAGGTGTCCCACTCTCCAGCCTGTCCCCCAACACCAGAAAGGGTCTAGAGACCTCAAAGCCTGGCTGGGCACACCTCTGGGAGGGCAGGAGGGACTGTGAGCATCTGAGGGACACAAGGACACTCCGGAGTCCTGGTTCCCTTTGCCAAGTTACCCTGGCAGTGCTCCAGGCTAGACTGGATAGGCCTTGGAACCACCTGGTCTAGTGGAAGGTGTCCCTGCCCATGGCAGGGGCATGGAATGAGATGATCTATAAGGTCCCTTCCAACCCAAACCAGTCTATGTTTCTCTGAGCAGAGCCAAGGGCTCGTGCAGGGTGTCTGTGGGTGCTGGAGGGTGTGTGTGGGTGAGCAAGGCAGCAAGAGGAGGAACCTTACTGCAGTAGGATTGCTTCTCGTCCGACTTGTCCTTGCAGTGCACGACACCATCACAGGTCCGGCTGAAGTCGATGCAGTCACCATTCCCACACTCAAACTCGTCATGCACGTTGCAGGTGGAATTCAGGGCTGGGAAGGGCACAGGGGATGTCACCTTTGCCAGGCTGAGAGCGGCCTCTCCCCCTCCACTCCCCGCTCCCTCCCATCTCCTCACCTTTGCAGGTCAAATCCTCCTGCAGAACCCGCTCCCCGCGGCAGGAGCAGTTGACGTGTCCCTTGGGGGTGAGCAGACACAGGTCCTGGCAGCCACCATTGTTCACCCTGCATGGGGACAGCTCACCTAGGACAGAGGGACAGTGGTCACACCAGGGACAGACACAGCAGTCCTTCCTCTCATCCTCCCTGCTGGGGCAAAAAGAAGTAGAGGTCCCTCCCCAGGCTCTTCCCCTGGGTCTACAGGGGGCTGGGGGCACCTGGTGTCCTCAGATTTTGCAAGGAGGATGCTCTGGGAAGAGCAAAAATGGGGAAAATCCTCTCCATCTTCAGCCTGCACAGGGTTTGGAGATGGACAGCTCTGGTAGGAGAGTCCCGAAGGGGCAACAATAGGGCAGGAAGGGCAGTGGGGTGGATTCCTCTTCCCCTGGCCTGCAGACAGGGTGAAGGGCAGAGGGTGGGAAGGGTGTGGTGACAGGCAGAGGGTCCTTACAGCTGTCGGTGTCGTTGGCCACGGCGATGATGCCCATGGGCTGCTGGGGGATGTCCACACGCAGCAGCTTCATGTCGGTGCCCACGTACTTGTTGGCGCGTTGCACGGCCCTGCGCACCCAGTCCGTCCAGAAGATGTAATCGCCATACACAGCCAGGCCAAAGGGGTGCACAGGCTCCGATTTCAGGATCACCTGCCAGGCACAGAATCACGGAATGGGTTGGATTGCAAGGGACCTTAAAGATCATCCAGTTCCCACCTCTAAGCCATGGGCAGGGACACTTCCCACTAAATCAGGTTTCTCCAAGCCCCATCCAACCTGGCCTTGAACGTTTCCCAGACTTTACCACCTCCCTGGGCAGCTTGTTCCAATGTTAAACAACCCTTTCCATGAAGAAATTCCTTCTGATGTCCAACCTGAACCTGCCCTGGTGCAGCTTGTATATCAGGAAGAAGTTCTTTACAGAGAGAGTGGTCAGGCATTGGAATGGCTGCCCAGGGAGGTGGTGGATTCTCCGACCCTGGAGGTTTTTAAGGTGAGACTGGATGTGGCACTGAGTGCCATGATCTAGTGATCACAGTGGGGTTGGATTAAGGGTTGGACTTGATGATCTCAGAGGTCTCTTCCAACCCAACTGATTCTATGATTCTATGTCCTCCCTTCCCAGGGACACAGGCAAACCATGAGCAGGAGGAACCTGCTGTGGGACACAGCCCCACAGCTCCCCAAACACTGTGTCCTCCCCTGAGGGATGCCTGATCTCAGTGACACCTCTGCTTCCTTCTGACCATACTCCAGCTCTTGTTTGGACACTCTCCTCCCCAACTCAGACTCACGTGGCGGTTGGAACCGTCGTATTCGCAGCGCTCAATCTTGTCCAGGGTGGCATCAGAGAAGTAAATCTTCTCAGCCTTGTGGTCAATGGCCAACCCATTGGGTGTCCGTATGTCCTGGTCAATGATGATGAGGACGTTGGCACCAGAGAGGGTGGCTCGCATGATGCTGGGATGCTGCTCATTCCAGTTGGTCCAGAACATGAGGCTGGAAGGGGAGAGACATTCTTTGCAGCCCCAGCTCACTCCACCTCTCCACAGCTGGTGGACTTCCAGGGACTCCAGGATGGATGGGACACCATTCCCACTTAAAAGGGGATGGGAGGGGGATGAAAGAGGCTGCTGCAGCCAGCTGGGAAATATAGCACCCCAGGGAAGTAGATGGGATGGGGGTGTCTATTGTTGCTTTGAGGTGCTGAAGGATTTGTGCAGAGGGGGGCACAGGGCCTTTCCTCCCTGGGGTCCAATCCTCTGTGCTGGGATCCAGAGCTCCTTCCCTAGTGGAGCAGCATCTGCTGGGACCACATGGACCTCTGAGGGGACTGGCTGGCCCCTCGCTGGCCACTCACTTCTGGCACTCATCCAGCACGAAGGCCCGGGGGTGGTCATCTCCAGACATGGTGATCACCGTCTCCCTCTCAAAGGCCCCGGGGCGACTCTGGTCCACGGTGTGCCGGGTGATGGTGGAGGTGGTGTAGCTTGTCCAGTACAGCGTGTCCCAGCCACGGTGATAGGCCAGCCCCTCCACTGAGCCCACATCTGTGGACGGGACAGGAAGGGTCACATCCAGCCCAGACTCCCACACGGCTGCCGGCTCAACCCACAGGGCCAGCGCTGACCTTGACACCAGGACATTGAAGTTACTGCTTTTAATTACAGCCAAAACAACCCTTGGAAGGTTTGGCTGCTGGATAACACCACGTCAATCGGGGGGCTTGGCAGGGCTGGGGACTGTGCTCAGGGGTGAGCAGAGGATGTAAAGACATAGGGGTCTCGTGAGCAGAACTCTGCTGCAATGACCCTCCCTTGCAGGAAGGCTGAGGGGGGGCACACCTATGATGCTCCAAAGACTTGAATTTGGCTCTCAAGCTCCATGCCAGCCAGACCTTGCTTTGGGACCACAGCAGCAGAGCTGGGAAGGGGAGGGTCCCCCACTGCCAGGGGAGAGCTGAGCCCCAGGGGCACAGAATGACAAGGCAAATCCTCATGGTGAGCAGGGAAGTTGAACTGTGCACCCATCCTTCCTCCCTCATTAACGCTCAGCAAAGGGTTTAATGAAGCGGCTGTGAGAGCTGGGCCATGCTCTCCAGTCTCAGGGATAAAGCTACAGCAAGTGCTGCTGTGAATTTGCTCATTAGCAGCACGTTCACAGCCCTGGCTGAGGGAGTTCCTGAAGCAGCAGCCATGGCTCTTTGAAGCTGCTGCAGGGGCCAATAAACCCAACCAAGTGCAAGGTGAGGGCTGGAGGTGAGGCCAGGGTGGGGCACAGTGAGGGTCAGGGCTCAGGGCGCTGCCTCAAGAACAAGGAGCTGATCCTGAGTTTGCTGCACTGCCTGTTTCTAGAGCAATGCCCGCCCAAGCCTCGTGACACACTCTCTGTGCCAGAACGAGCTCTGCAGGCTGCTCCCAGTGCCTGTGTCTCCTTCCAGAGGCTCCTCAGAAACCTCATGGCTGAGCCCATACCCATTGCCCCTCCAAACGCATCCAAAAGCACCAAAACATGTTATCCAAGGACCAAAATCCCACAGGCCAGGAGCAAGGGAGAGCAGGAGGAGAATGGGGAGGAAAGGAAGAGGGGTCTGAGGGCAGAGAGAGACAGGGAGCCATGTGCCACTCACTCTCCACAATGGTCTTGCGCCCCGTGCCGTCATCGTTGATCTGCTGGATGTTGCCAAAGTGGATGTCACTGTAGAAGATGCGATTGCTGCCCTTGGAGCCGTAGCGGTAGTCAAAGGCCAAGGCAATGACGTTCTTCATGTGCTCTGCATCCTCGAAGGGCTTGATGGGCGCGTTGAGGTTGTTCTCATCCGAGAGGTGGATGCTCTTGAGGATGGTGCGCTCTGAGTATAGCAGGTACCCGTCGTAGTCCCGGCAGCTCACGCCATCCTCCGACAGCATCCCGTGGGCGCAGGCGCACGTCCTCTGCCCACCACCACGGAACAGGCAGAGCTGCTGGCAGCCCCCATTGTTCTGGGCACAGATGTTGGTGCCTGGGGAGAGAAGGGAGGACTGGGTGAGGGACTGGGCAGGATGTGCCTACATGGCTGCTTTTGCCTCTCCCTGCTCAGCCCGTGGCACAATGCAGCACTGACAAGGACATGGAGACAGGTTTGTTTCCATCCCTCTCCTCGCAGAACGAGCTGATTCCCTCCCCGCACACAGGGCTACCCCCCACGCCCAGACCCACCCTTCTGCCGGGCCCGGTTGAAGACTTTGATGTCCTTGAGCTGCACTCCAATCCCAGTCCGCAGGGACACCGACTCGGTGGCGTTGTCCTTGTTGCCTCTTTTGATGGAGCCGTTGGCGTGAGTCCTGTTGAAAGACGAGGTCACCAAGTGACCAGCATGGGACCCTTCCCACCTTTTCACAGTGCCTGCCAGCTCCTCCCCACCCTCCACACAGATGGTGCCCCGAGACCTCCAGACCCCCTGGCATCGCACCTATCGCTCCAGTAAATGTACTCCTCGAAGACTGACACAGAGAACATGTCCATGTTGTTGCTGGACAGGACAACCTCCCGGTTCTCGCCTGTCTCCAGGTCAATCCGTTCAATCTTGTCTGTCCGGGCATCACACCAGTACAACTTCCCATCCTGTGGTGATGAAAGAACATCTCACTTGGCACCAGGATGGTATGACAGCACCCTCTGCACCTCCAGCAGGACATCCCAGGATTCAGGAGACCACCCTGGACAACCCTCTGGAGACTCCGGAGCCCTGGGGAGGGCAGCCATGTCTGCACCACCAGGACACAGCTGCCTGGATCCCTGGGACCAGCTCCATCCTCCCAGATGCTGACTGTACCTCGTAGTCCACAGAAATCCCATTGGGCCAACTGATGCTGACGTTCACCAGCACCATCCGCTCAGTCCCGTCCAGGCGTGAGCGCTCGATGCGGGGGTACTGCCCCCACTCTGTCCAGAACAGGTATCTGAGGGGACAGCAGGGACATCACCACAGGGACATCACCAGGAGCAGCATCTTTGGGATAAATACCTCCTCTCTCACTCGCGCACATCAGAATGTCAGTCTGGATCCTGTGGGCTTGCAGACTCTGTATCTGCATCCCACCCTAGATCCAAATACTTCTCCTCAACCTGGGACTCTGTCCAAAGGCTGGGGAGGCTCCACTTGGATTTTCTGAAGTGTTGGCACCCACCGAGTCCCAGGGGGATTCCAGGGAGCTCAGCCCATCAGTGACAGGAAGGTTAAACCCAGAATTTGGACTCACTGGTGTGGCAGGAGTCCCACAAGTCCTTCCCTGCTGTATGCAAACACTCTGCAGGGAGGTGTGGGAGATTCTGCTCTGTGCCCACCCCCCAAGTGACGCCCCTCTGTAGAGAGGGCTTTGTGCAGTGTCTCACCCCTTCTCTGGATGGACAGTGATGGCCCGTGGCTTGTCCAGCCCCTGTGAGATGACCACGTAGCGGAAGGACCCGTTCAGCCTGGCCACCTCGATGACATCAAAGCCCTGGTCCGTCCAGTAGATGTTTCCTGCAAGAGGGGATGGTGAATCCCCACACAAGTCCCATTGCCCCCACTGTCCTCCCCCAGCCACAGAGCCCACTCCCACCAGCAATCCAGTCCACAGCGATGCCCTCCACGCGGCCGATGCCGTTGGTGACCACGTCCTCGCGCCACGTCTGGTCCCGCTTGGCCCGACTGATGGTGCTCAGGCCCATGTCCACCCAGTAGATCGTGTCATTCTCTGAGAGGAATAAGGACACAGGAGGGGGAGTGTCAGTGAAGGGGTGGCACAGACCTGCACCGCTGGGCCCCAAAATCCTCCCTCACCCAGTGTTGCCAAGGGGGATGTTCCAGGGCAAAGCTCTGCCAAAGAGGGGTCTGGAGCTGGCCCCCCTCATGCTCCCTCTCCCCTGCTGTTTCCAGCCCCCCTGCTCTGTTCCCAGCACTGCTCACCTGCATGGAAGTCGATCCCCACAGCCAGGGAGGTTCCTGACACTGGCACGAGAGCATCTGACTTGTCATTGGGGTCGAGGGGAATGCCCCGGATCCCCTCATGGACCGAGTACAGGAGGAAGGAGCCAACACCTACAACACAGGTGTGGGGACAGTGAGACATCCCATAAACCACAGGCTGTCCTTCCACCATGGAAAACTGTGACAGCTGCTCCATGAAGGAGCAAAACCCTGTCAGGGTTCCGTGGGCTTATCCCACACCTCTCTAGGGGCTGTACCTCTGGCATAGCCCATTCCAGGGCACAGGGAAGCACGAGTGAGGCCCCTTCCCACCACCTCCAACCCTCTCCTCATGCTGGAAAAAGGCTCCACGGCTCATCTGGGTCAGGGCAGCACTTGTTATTCAGCCCCTGCCCTGACCCAGATGGTGCAGAGCTCTGCCAGCCCTCCAAAAACACCCGGAACACTTTGCACACAAACAGCCTTTGAGAGGCCCTGGCAGTGCCTGGGTAGATGGTGGTGAATGTGGTGGGGACAGGGGATCTGTCTGTGCTTTCTCCCAGTGACCCAAACTCGCTGCCCACAGTGAGGGTTCCACCTCTCCTTGGGGGGCTGTCCCACTCACCTCCGCCCATGACGCCCTCAGTGCCCAGGCAGTGGGGAGGAGCCCACGTGTAATCAGAGCAAGGGGTCAGCAGTTGGGGTGACCATGGGCATGGCCAGGGTGACTGTGGGTCTCCCTACTCTGAGGGGTGGTTTGAGGAGGGGAGAGGGATGGGCACACTCACCTTCACAGGACTGCTGCCCACTCTTCAGGCTGTAGCCCGCTGTGCACATGCAGGAGCGGGAGGTCTCCGAGGTGGGGAGGCAGAGCTGAGAGCAGTCCCCGTTGTTTTGGCTGCATGGATTGGTCCCAGCTGCAGCAGAGAGAAGGAGGTGAGGGGCTGTGAGGGGCAGCCAGTGCCCACACGAGATGTGGGTGCCCTGCACTAGCTGGCACTGACATGGCATGAAGACAAGGGCCAGGCTTGGCACAGCTATCAGGGTAGGGCCACCCAGCCACCATGACACAGCTATCAGGGATGGGGCCACCTGGCCACCATGGAGCAGCCAAGCTGCTGCCCAGCCCTGCAGGGTCTCTGCCCCTGCACCCCATACTCACCTTGCTGGATGCTCTCGTCGTACACCTTCATGTGCATCACTAACGTGGTGCTGTTGCGCAGCACCGTCACCTCTGTCCCGTCCTTCTTGTTGCAGGTGCCCATCCTCTCAGAGGCCTGGTCAGCCCACCACAGCTTGTCCCCTGGGAGGAGAAGGCAGAAGCATGTGGCACCATTTCCCCATCCCCTCCCATCCCTGCTGAGGAGGGAGAGGTGGGCATGAGAGTTTGGGCAGAGCCAGGAGACAGGGAAAGATCTTCCCCTTTGCCAGCCCTCACCCATGATGGCCAGGGCGGTGGCCTTGCTCAGCTGGCTCCGTACAGACTCGATCACCTCCAGGTTGCTGCCATCCAGGTCACACCTGTTGATGGTGCCATTGCCAGAGCTGATCCAGTACAATTTGCTCTCTGGGTAGTCGATGGCGAGGCCTGGAAGGGATGGGAACATCAGTGTTTTGGTGGCACGCTGTGACTGTCACCAGCTGGGAGGGGCGATGGGACTGGCAGGGCGATGGGTGATGGAGAGAGTGGGCAGGTGAGGTCAGGGTGACCCAGCACAGGTCAGCTGCCACCCTGCCAGGGAGCCAGAGGCTCTGCAGGACAGCAAGGTGAGACAGAGGGGTGATAGGGTAGTCCCAAGGGGTCCGTACCAACAGGTCCCTTCTGGTTGGTGAAGAGCAGCGTGCGGTTGCTGCCATCCATGTTGGCCACACTGATGTTGTCCCCATCTGTCCAGTACAGCTTCCTGCATGGTGAGGGCACAATGGGTGAGGGGATGCAGTGCCAGCATCCCCCCCGCACCCTCCCACAGCTCCTCAGCCTGCCTGTGGCACAGCCCAGGCAGCACCACAGCCCCTCACCCCCAGTGTGGGATCCAGGAGGGGGGTCCCACCTGGGGTTTGCCAGAGCCCTGTGTACACCCAGACCAGCACACACCGGTGGGTTCACACTTATCCACAGCCTGTTCTACACATACATGTGTAGGGACACACATCACACACCCCCCATCTCCTCTCACACACCTCCTACATGTGCTGACACACAGGGAGAGCAACCTCTTCGCCATCACACACATGCACTGTCATGCACACACATGTGCCTGCACACACACATCCTCCTCCTTGGATGCTCTTGGCCCAACCCCAACCTGCCAGCATCTCATCCTGCCAGACTCACCCCCGAAGAGGGTGAACCACGAGGCAGTGGGGCTTGTCCAGCCCCTGGATCACCGCGTTCTTGAAGGAGCCATCCAGTCGGGCCACGTTGATCTGCTTCTTGTTGGCGTCGTAGCTGGTCCAAAAGAGATTTCTGGAAACCCAGTCCACGGAGAGGCCATGAGCATTGGGCAGGTCTGCAAGGGAACAGAGATGGGAGCTCGTCAGCCGTGAGGACAGGGCTGGGATGATGCTCAGATGAAGAGGAAGGGCTCATCTCATGGAGCTGAACGTTCTGGAAGGCTGGGGGCCCCAGCTCCAGGGGTGATGGTCCCCCAAACCCACCTGCAGAGACAACAGTCTCCACACCGGTGCCATTGATGAAGGCTCTCTTGATGGTCTGGGTGCGGACGTCTGACCAGTAAATGCGCTGCTCCAGCGCATCGTAGTCCACCACCGTGACGTTGTCAATGTCAGGCACGGTGAAGGAGATGATGTAGTTGTAGTAGGGGTTGTCGATGTCCACACCCCGGATCTCCATCTGCCGTGCATACAGCAGGAACTTCTTAAACTCTGCGAGAAGGAGAAGAGGGGCAGCGGTGGGACCTCAGGCCTGGAGCACCCGCTCGTCCCTCTGGCCTGGGGGGCCAAGGCAGACCCGTACCATAGCAGGTCGTGTTGTCCTTGTCCAGCTTCATGAGGTGGGGGCAGGCGCAGGACAAGGTGCGGTTGTAGTTGATGAGGCAGAGGTGAGAACACGGCCCTTTGCCCCCATTGGCTTCACAGGGATTCGGAGCTGCAAAGGGGACAGGACTCAGCGACATCCCTGTCTCTGGGGACACCCACCTGGGAGGCCCCCAAGAGCTGCAGCCCCCCAGTCCTTGCCTGCCCATTGAGGAGCACAGACCATCATCATCATCACCCATAGGGGTGGGAACAGCGGCCACCTGTTGCTCCGAGTGGGTGTGGGCACAGACAGAGTGTTGGCACCACCCCTCCCTGTGCTCCCCTGCCCCATCCCAACACCTCCTCTCCCTCAGCCTCACCTAGGGGCTGCCGGGAGGGGTGATACACCTGCAGGTCAAAGGGCTGCGTGTTGGTCCTCTGCACCACTGTCACGTTGTGCCCTGTCCACTTGTTGGCCTTGGCCAGCGTGTTGGTGCGCCAGTCGGTCCAGTAGACCTCCCCTCCGTACAGGGTGACAGCAAAGGGGTGTGACAGGTACTCGTGGCCCCGCAGCACCTCGATGTGCCCCGTCCCATCATACAGGGCTGAGTAGATGGCATCCGACCTGCCCCAGCAGAGACGAGGGTGAGAGAGGTGGGGAGGGGGCACCATGGAGTCTTTAACCCAACAGTAACAACCTGCAGGGTCTAAGCAACCACGGCATGGTTGCTGATTTACACCATGGAGGAGAAAACCCAGAGCTGGAATGCACTGGGAGATACAAAGAGACCCCACAGCAAAAGGCTTCTCACTCCCAGCTCAGCACAACAGCAGAGTGAGGGGAAGGTCCAGACTGGAAGGAATGGATAGGAAGGCAGATTCAAGTGTCCTGGCCCTACCTGGCATCGATCCAGAGGATGCGCTTCTCCAGGTAGTCAACAGTGAGCCCGTTGGGCCACCCCCCTGAACCCGTCTCCTTGTGGATGGTGCGCCGTCCCTCGCCGCTCATGGAGGCAGCCTCGATGCGGGGCAGGCTGGCATCCCAGTCTGTCCAGAACAGGATCCTGCCAGGAGGGACAGTGAGAGGCATATTCAGCACAGCAGCCCGTGGCCTGCTTCCCCAACATGATCCCAAGGGTGCCAGAGTGTTCCTGGTGAGTGCTGTCCCCTCTTGTCTCACCCATAGCGGGGGTCCAGGGCGATGGCACGGGGGTGCTCAATGTCCCCAGCCAGCAGCGTGGTCCGCATGGTGCCATCCAGCTTGGCCACCTCGATCTGGTCCAGGTTGCTCTCTACCCAGTAGATGTTGCCAGCAATCCAGTCCACAGCCAGTCCCTCAGGGGTGGCCAGCCCATACTGTATCACCACCTCGAAGCTGGTCAGAGCTATGGGGCACAGTGTGAGAGCTCAGCCTGGTGCCTCTTCCCTGGCCCACCCACCACCACCATGCCCCCATCCACAACAGCTCCACCCAATGGTGTGGGGAATTGTCCTCCCCAAACAGGGTCTGGCCCCTGTCCATGATCTGAACCCCAATGGGCTTGGCCCCCCACCATTGTCTGAGCTCAGGGCTCTTGTTGCCCCATTGTGGGAGCAGCACTGATGGGGAGAGAGCCCAGCCCTGTGCCCAGCTGCTGGGTTGCAATTACCAGCAGGGAAGCACTGGGAATGCTAATCAACTCCTGCATAATGAGAGCAGAATGGGATCACTATCAGGGCTGTGGGTTCCAGCTGCCGCATCACTGCGGGTGTCACGGAGTCACCGAGCCCAGACCTGCAGCCCTGCCTTCCCACCCACAGCCCCTTATGCCCCCAGGCTTCGCACCCCCGTTCTCCAGCAGCTTTCCCCGGTAGATCTTGTCCTCCACCACGTCAGTCCAGTACAGAGAGCTCTGGTTGAGGTGGAAGTCCAGGGCAATGGTGTTGCGCAGCCCAGGCACCAGGACACTGTAGTCCCCTCGGTGCAGGTCGATGCGACGGATCTCATGGCGGTTGGAGAATATGATGAACGGCTTGAAGGGGTCTGGGGGGAGCAGGACAGGGTCAGAGCAGGCACAGACAAGGCAGAGGATCTTGGGCCTGGCCCCAGCCCCAGCTATGGGGCACAGCGAGGGGTCTGCTGTCAGCAGGCAGATCCCCCCAGGACCCAGCCATGCCCATCAGCGCGATCCTCAGCATCATGAGAGGACAAATCCCAACCCAAGGCAGATGCTGCCAGCCCCTGCAGCCCCTCACCACGCACCCAGGCTGCGGCAGCTCTCGCCATCAGGCTCCAGCATCCAGCCCTCATAGCAGGAGCACTTGACATTGTACTTGTCCTGCTCGCACTTCTGGCTGCACTTGAGGTGCTTGGCACAGTAGCTCTGGATCTGGCAGGTCTTGTTGTCGGCACCCAGCTCCATGCCCAGGGGACAGGAGCACACGATGCCCTCGCCGGGGGCCACTGTGCAGTTGTGGCTGCAGCCGCCGTTGTTGAGAGAACACTGGTCTGCAGGGACAGGATGCACTCGTCACCTCCTTGTCACCTCCCGGGACGCTGCGTGTCCCCGCGCCCGGCCCCGCGCTCACCGCAGAGCTCGCCCTCGTCGGAGCCGTCGCCACAGTCGTCGGAGCCATCGCAGAGCTTCTCAGGGGGCAGGCAGATGGAGGTGTTGTTGGCACAGGTGTGCGAGGGGGGTTTGCACACCAGCGACTCGCAGTTCTCCTCGTCAGAGTTGTCCTCGCAGTCGCTGTCCCCGTCACAGACCCAGGCCTTGCTGATGCAGCGGGCTGAGGGGGAGGGGATGAGGAAGGGGCAGAGCAGACCCAGAGGAGATATTATTCCAGGCATCTTGGGTGCCCCAGAGCTGGTGTCTCTCCACCCCTGCCCCCAACCTGCCAAGGCAAGTCCCAGCCCCTTCCCCAAGTCAGAGGAGGAGAAGGGATTCAACGATGATGCCACCCATCGAGACCATGGTTTGTGGTAGGCTGTTTCCCCATCTCACCGGACAGCTCAGCATCACCAGTGTCGGTTTCTCCCTTCCCCCTTGCTCTCACCTGAGTCCTTGCAGCCAAACTTGACGTTGGGGTCACAGACATGGGTGACCCCCTCGCAGTTCTTCTCATCGCTGGAGTCCATGCAGTCTGTGTCACCATCGCAGCGCCAGCGCATGGGGATGCAGAGCCCGTCCAGCCGGCACTGGAACTCGTCCGTGTGGCAGCCCCCGGGTGGACGTGTGGCTGTGGGGAGGGGACCCGCTCACTGCCTGCGCCCCAGGAAGCTGAGGGGCTCCAGGGCTGGGAAGGACCAGGCATTTAGCCAGCAGGGAAAGAGGCAGGGGCACCCAGAGGCGCAGGAGGGAGTTCTGGGCACTCTGGCTGGGCAGAGGAGGCTGCAGAATTCCCTGCCTGGAAGCAGCAGGGCTCTGCTCAGAGAGGGGTTTGGCTCTCCAGGTGATGCCTGCAGTGAAGGGTCCATGTCCCATGCCCTCCCCCGTGCCAGGGCTCACCCTGGTTGGTGCAGTTGGCGTGGGTCTCGTCGCTGTAGTCGCCGCAGTCGTTGTCCCCGTCGCAGGTCCAGTGCACGGGGATGCAGCGCCCGCTGTTGCACTTGAACTGGTTGCTGGAGCAGGAGTGGCTACAACCCGCCTCGTCGCTGTTATCCCCACAGTCGTTGTCTGGAGGGGGAAGGGGAGTGGGCAAGGGGTCAGTGGGTACCCAGCTGGGGAGGGGGTTGGCAGGAGGGAGGACAGCAGGGATCCCCAGCCGGAGGCAGCAGTGGGGCAAGCAGGGAACGACAGGGATCGGACAGACCACGCCGGCAGACAGGATGTGGGGCAACAGCAGCCCCTCGGCGTTGGCAGCTGGACCCCCACCATAGACCAGAGACCCCCGGCCCTCCCACCCCCCTCCTGCCACAGCACAAGTAGCACACAGAGAAAATGAAACACAG
>VWZD01002848.1:0-19711 GCA_013396695.1 Sakesphorus luctuosus
CCGTGAAACTTTGTTTACTTTAGGCCCCCACCCCCAAAAAGCTGGGAAGGAACAGCATCTGACTGCAGCTGGCTGGAGTTCTTGTTGACTCTGTGGTTTCTGTCCATTATCCATGGGATAATGCCAGAATCATTCAAACCTGAGGAACAATGGACTTCACACTGTCCCTTGTGCCCGCTCGGGGAAGGCTGCTGGCCGTTGGCCCTTGGTCGCAGTGGGTGTGCAAGGGATGGAGGTGTTTAGAGAAGGCTGGGTGAATTTCCCCAACTTTGACAGCCTGGTCATAAAAAGGTTAACTGAACTCTTTCTACAGGGAAACATTTAAATAAGAGGTGTCAAAAAGGATTGGGATTTCTGGACAACAAAATGTGCAAGTATCCAGCCTAAAATCTCCCCCAGACTGTCACTGGTCCATGGACCAGTCACCTTGGCCAGGAGTGTCCAATCCTCCTGTGAGTGCCTTAGACCCTGATGCCAACTTCCATTTTATGCTGCTAAAGACCACCTGGGCAACCTCTAGTCACTGGAATGACCAGACTCGGCTCCCAGGGCACTGACTTCAGGCATTGTGTTTAAGGGAAGAGCAGGGGGGCATTTCACTTGCCAGAAGAGCTGCAGTGTTTCCCTTTCTGGAATACTGAGAAATAAAAAAGAAAAATAAAAGAAGAAATAAAATAAAATGAATAATCAAAAAATCAAAACAAATAATATTAAAAAAATTAAATTAAAACTAAAAATAAAATAAAAAATAGAATAAAAAATTAAAATAAAATGAAATAAAATAAAAATAAATTAAAAGCAAAAATCAAATTAAAAATAAATGAAAATAAAATTAAAAATAAAATGAAAATCAAATTAAAAATAAACAAAAAATTAAAAATGAAATAAAACTAAAAACAGAAATAACAATAAATGTATATAGAAAAAATAGAAGAAAAAAGAAAAGAAATAATAAAAATAAAAATACTATAAAAAGTAAAATTAAAATGTAATTAAAAATAAAAGTTAAAATGTATTAAATAAAATAATGAAACTAGAATTAAAAAGAAAAAGAAAAAGAATAAACAAATAAAAGAACAGCAGAGGCAGTAACAGACCCGGACAGATGGACACTGGGGATGCTCCGTGGGACGTTCCCCACCACCGGGCCTGACCCGCTGCTGCCCCTGGTGGCGAGCGGGGGACACCTGCTGACGGAAAAGCAGTACTGCAACGAAGTGTACGCAAGCACAGTTGCTCTCCCGAAGAGACGACGTAAGGCTGAGATGGTGAAACACAGCACATGCGTAGTAACAGAAATGAAGGACCTATAATATGTGTAAGAAAAGGCAAGATGGCGACTGGCTGCACATGAGCAATTTGTCACCCGGTCTCAGGTGGTAAATAAGGGCGACCCAATGAGAAATCCTCGCATGCGCACTGACATCAATGGCTCTGCAGCGCCCCTGCTGACAGAAATGGGTACTACGGCAAAGAAACCTGCGCATGCGCAATGCAACAGTGTCCCTTGGGCCGCGAATACACAGAGGGCAACTTAAACGGGGAAATGGAGAATGGAGAATGGGCAAGGGAAGCGGGGAATGGGTGGCCAGGACAGCGGACACTGAGCGGGGAAGGAGTGGCCGTTCTGGGGCAGGGCCCGGCCGGTTCCTGGGGCACACCTGGAGCTGTGGTCTCCTGATGCTCCCAGGGGAATAAAATAAACATTTGGAGGACATTCTGGGGGTAAATTTGAAGTTCTCTGAGCAGAATAGGTCAGGACAACGTCTGAGAGAAGGGCTGGGAAATCAGAGAAGACCGGGACAGCATTTTGTGCAGAACACCTGGGGTTACTTTGAGGGGACAGAGGTGACCCTTTTAGCTGAACCCCTGGGGTAATTTGGAGGGGATAGAACCACTTTTATGTAGGAAACTGTGAGGTGTTGTAGAGGGGAGAGAGGTGTCATTCTGGAGGGAATAGCTAAGGCAGTTGGTAAGGGCTGAGATTGACTTCCTGCTGGAGACTGAGCCCTGGTGCCCGAATCCTTTGCCCAGCTGTTGTCCCCTGGCTCGTAACTTGATCAGGTTGTGTTCGTCCAAGCCCCAGGTGCTGCTGTGGTGCTCCTGCATGCACCTCTCGCCTGTGCCTCCTGAGCCCATCACTGTATTGCAGCTCAGGAAAGTCCATTTTGGTGTTTATTGTTTCTGATTATTGTGTGCAAGAAAAGTACCGCTCAGTTTCTCTCAACTCTTCCCCTCCTTCAGTGGCTGCATCACTGGTCCAAAATTTCCGTCCATAGGCACTCATTTTCCACCAGGAAACCGTCTTTTCCTTTTGCCTTTTCCAGGTTGTTTGCAGGTGCCGCCCAGCATGAGCATCTGTGTGCTTGGTCAGAGATTCCCCAGGCGGAAGGGGACCCTTGGCCTCACCTGCACAGCCCAGGTGGCTGGAACAGAACTGGCGTGGCCTGGGAAGGCAGGAACGTATTTCTGAGTTCTGGAGTGCCTTGAAACCTTTCTCTGTTCTGAGTTGGTCCCTGTTTGTGAGTCTGAGGATTGGTTTGGGGGTTCAGAACTGTAAAAATTAAAGAGGCAGCCCCAAAAGTGGGAGAGGGGACCCTGAAAAATGGGTGGGGACCCACCATAATTTCAGGGAGAGTTCCCAAAAGAGAGGGACATCTCAAGGTGGGGAACTCCCCCAAAAGGGGGTGGGGACCCCAGAAATGGGGGGAAGAACTCCCAAGGACCCCCAAAATAGAAAGGGGAGATGCAGAATGTCAGGGAGAGGCCCCCAAAATGTGTGTGGGACCCTTAAAGATGAGTAAAGCCCCCTAAAAGGCTGAGGAGACCTCCCAAAATGTCAGGGAGGGGCCGCAAAAATAGGTAGGACCTCCAAAAGTGGATGAGGCCCCCCAGAATTAGAAGGGGGTCCAAAACCTCCAAAAGGGGGAGAGGTTGCTCCAAAACATGAGTAGGGACCCCCAAAAGAGTCAGGGAAGGGCCCTAAAATATCAGGGAACCTCCCAAAAAGTGTGTAGGGACCCCTGAAAAGGGAGGGGGGTGGGGCCTGGAGAGATCACAATAACGCCTCCCTCCCTCAAATTTTGGAGGTCCAGGGGCTCTCAATACCCCCTTTTTGTCCCACCCCTCCCTGTGCTGAGCCTGGGGGGTGTGGCCATCTCACAGAGCCTTTAAGGACAATAATAAAAACCCCTCCAAAATACTAAACTCCTAGGGAATGACTCCATAAATTGAAAATAGTATTTTACATTATTTAGAGTTTGAAGCCAAAGTTGAACAGAAGATCATGGACATAATCTTCCTCTGAGAAGTGAAAAAGGAGGGTAATAAGTATTTCATGCTTAGTCCAGCAACAAATTTCTCCAACAGTGAATGAGATAAAAGGCTGGAAAGAGAAAAAAACAAAGGCAAAGAGGAGGCATTAAAAAAAGTTAAAATTGATGTGGGTTAAAGAGAGAATATATAACAAAAACAAAGAATGCTCCAGGCGTCAGCCCTTCTACAGCAGCAGAAGTTCACGGTCAGACCTCAGGCCTAACTCTGTTCTCCTTGCTTGGTAGAAGCCATCTAAGAAATAGGCAGAGACAGGAGTGGGACGTTGAGGCAAGAGTGAGGGAGAAGAGCAGCAGCTTCGAGCTCAAGAGGGGGCACAAGAAAGGCCCTCACCTGGGCAGGGACACACATAGGAGGGCAGTGGGCACCTTCAGGGTGCCCCCACTGGCTTTGTGCTGGGCGACGTCCCTGTAACTGGGGCTGGGTCTTTGCTTTGGTGTCGCTGGCCTTTGGCTATGGTGCTCCTTTGGCTGCCTGGAGAGAGGGGCAACCCTGTAAGGAAGGTGAGCACCCCATTTTCCACACCTCAGGGGGAAATAGAGCTCTCCCAACCGCCAGGATCATTTTTTTGTGACTTTGCATACATAACAGTTGAATGCACGAATTTTCAAAAGCATATCCTCAGTTGACCAGAAAATCAGGTGAATTTTAAATGTATTCTTTTTATCTCATTGATAGATGGTGGTCTTCCTGATCTTGACTACCTTAGTACTATGACTCACATTGTGTTGGTAGATCTGGACAATTGGGGAAGCATTTTCACACAGCTGCCAGCTAACCTGAATCAAGGGACGTTTATCTGGGGCTTTCAAGGTAAAAAGTGTTTAAATGAAGTAGGAATATCAGATTAACGAGTCTACACATTTATTTGAACAGAGATTCCTTGAATCAGCGAGGATGAAGAATAGGACCAAGCAGCCACTAGGGCTACTTAATTTGCAATGTCACAGGCACCATGTTATTAATATAAATATTCTTGAACTTTTTGAACTCAGTCTTGATCTCCACTGCTCTTTCTGTTCCTTGGAGAATATTGATGCAGAATTCTGGCTTCCCTGATGAACTTGGCAAAGCTCTGTGTTAAAGGTTCAAACAAAGAAAGGTGGTGGGGGAGGGATCCTTCAGGGAATTTTTCTCTCCCTACCAACACAAAGGTTTTGGGAGTTGAAGTGCCAGGACCAAGAACAAAGGAGTGGTTGATGACTCTAGATTCCAACTTAATAGTGAGGTGGAGGTGTGGAACAGACCCCCAGCACCTGGAAGGAGTAGAGGCTTTTCCTATGTGCTGGCTTCACTTTGTTTTGGGCAGCTGCTGTGACTAGAAGCCACCGTTTTGCTGAGCTGGTGAGAACTTCTTTTAGTTCTGCTCTTTCCCCCTTACCCCTCCTTCTCTGGGCACCTGGATCTTCAGAGAAAAAGGGAGAGAGGAGGAGGGTCTCACAGCTGCTTTGGGATATGCTTGCAGGCCTTTTTCTTCCTGAGGACTGACTTTGGCTGCAGGGAGATCTCTGGGAACTACCACCACCCCTCCACTTCCAGAGTTTCCATCTTTGAACAAAGGATAAGGAGAGGGTCTGCTCTTCTCCACAGAAAAAGTTCCATCCTGTCCCCACATGAGACATAAGGTGTGGCAGAGGACCTACAGTATAAAAGACGGAAAAAATTTTGTAAGAAATGGGCTCGTGAAGGTGATAAATATGCAACCCCAAATGCCCTAAAACCAGAAGTTTTTATGGTTCTGTAAAAATCTGTTACAAAATGGATTCTCTGTTCCTATTTCCCTGAGTCACTGTTCCCCTTCCCCAAATCCCTTTAGAAACCCTTTCCCCACCAACCGGGACAGCCTGGACTAACCTTGAAATGTTTGTATAAGTTTTTCTTATTGGTCCCTGTTTCACCTTCTCCCATTGGTTGTAATCCCTGGTTCCTTATTGGTTTATAGTTGTTGTAACTTGAATCCCCCCAAAAACCTTTAAATACCTTTACCCACTCTAATAAAGCTCTCTCTCTGGTTCCTCCCTGGTGGTCTCTGTTCGGCGCTGTGCTGCGCCTTGGGGGCCATGTGGCGGGGGACAAAGGGGGAGTACATCCCCTCCAGGAAATGGGTTAATTCTTGGGACCTGGGTGCTGCCAACTGTCACAATAAGGCCAGCACCTTTTCCTGCCTCTTATCTCTGCCTTGCTGGGAAAAGACAGAACTGACCTCGTGGCCAGGCAAGGTGTAACACTGCCACCTGCTATCTGTACATATAATTGCAGCATGGGAAACTACAGCTTTTGGGGGTTTTTCTTGGTGCTGGGGGAGTACTTTGCTCTGGTGTGTTTATAGTTATATGTATCTCTATATATATATATTTATCTCTCTATATATGTATAGTAGTTAAGAACAGTTATCCTTCTTATATACATTTTCTAATTAAAGTTCTTTTAAATTTAATAAGGGGGGATGTGATTATTGAGGAGGAGTCCCCTCTTACAGTGTTGGTAGACACTTTGGTTTCCTTTAAACCAGGACACTGTATCATATTAGGTTTTCATAATTATCAGGACAGCCATAATACTCAGAGATTATTTGAACTCCCAAGGCCGTCTCATAATGTGCTGCATTTTTTTGTTGTTGTTGTTTTTGTTTTACTTCTAGAAAGCATGATTTTGCATTCTTAGACTTTTTAAATTTACTTTAGTACAAGGTGATTGATGGAACTCACATTGTCATGAATTTCACCAAATCATAGACTGGTTTGGGTTGAAAAGGACATTAAAGATCATAGTTTTGCAAAGTCTACCAACAGCATGCTTTTAAGTTGATACTTTTGCTTACCTGACTGGTTTTGAGGCACCTTCTTGTCCACCTCATGCTTACTGGTTTTCTCTGTATCTGCCTTTTGAATTATTTTGCCTGTGGTACATTGATTTTTCAGTAAAGTCAAGATAGGGGATATTTTCAAAATATTTACTGCCTGAAACACAGGCATCGTCGTAACAGACTTGCAGGAATTGTCAGGTCTTTTTTACACTTAGTAAACGCTGTTGCATTGCACTTCTTTGCTTGGTGTTTTTATTATCTCTTCTTTTAAAAATTATCAAAAACATCCTGAAAGCTAAGAGTTGTCATGCTGCTTAGGTTGGACGGAAAGGCCTGTTGATGCCTGGATCACTTCTTTTTTTTTTTTTCTTAGAAACAGGTTTTTCAGTTAGCTGATGAAGGCAGAGTAAGTATGGCTGTTAATGTAAAGCATTAGTTGTTCAAACAGTCATCTGTGCTCCTGGGCTTGTAGTCTAATATCTGGTTGTTAGGAGTTCTGGATATGAATCCTCTGGTCTTCCCTGTTAAAGCAGGTTATGCTTCTGAGTTTTGTGTTCTGCTCAGGCATTAGTTCTGTATCACTACCTGTATTGTCATTACCTAGCCTTTGGCCTTTCTGTTACAGCATTCCTATGTGCATTCTCAAAGAAAACAGCAGCATTATAAATGTCTTCATGTCTCCTGACTGGAGGCCAGAGTGAACCATTGATGGTAGTCAGTCAATACGGCCAAAGCTGAGGTATTGTTTCAGGGAGTCCTTCTATCTCCACTTTGGGGCTCCTCCCTTGTGGCAGCCAGTGGCGAGTTCATCATAGAGCCCAATCTTAGGCAGGTAGTGATCCTCCATCCTGGAGATATGCCCTGCTCAGCACAGCTGCGTTCTCAGCAGCATGGCCTCAATACTGGTGACCCTTGCCTGTCAAAGAACAGACACATTAGTCACATAATCAGTCCAGTGGATGTTTGGGATTGTACAGAGGCAGTGCCGATGGAAGCGTTCGAAGAGTCGCAGGTGGTGGCGGTAGATGACCCATCATTCAGACCCATATAAAAGAGTAGATAGCACAATAGCTCTGTAGACACTAATCTTTGTACTTTTCTTCAGGTGTTTATTACACCACACTCTTCTATGGAGTTTTCTGAAAGCTCTGTATGCCTTTGCTAACCTGTTGTCAAGGAGAAAGGACAACGCAGAAAGAGCCGTGCCTCACCAGTATCGCCTAAGGAGACTTTCTGCTGTGCCTTTTGTGACCGGACTTGCCTATCCCACATTGGCCTTTTTAGCCACCAGCATGCCTGCAGGAAGCGTGGGTAAAAGCCCTTCCCAAATCTTTGTTTGCAAAGTTTAGCCATGATAATGATGAACAGCATTCCAGTGAAAATGCAAGCCACAAAAAATTGTGATTTTGAGGGTTTATATCATGGAAGCATAGAATGTTAAGGGGTTGGAATGGACCTCAAAGATCATCTATTATGAAGAATTACTTAGTGAAATTTTTCATTTATGTCAAACTTTCCCCATGTGAATTCAGCCATTGGCTTTCAGTCATACTTTGTTATTCTATTTAATTTACTTGAAACTAGTTTGTCATTAATTGACTTAAGCTTGTTTGTTATGACAAGGTCTTCTGTGCTGTTACCATTTTCCAAGATTAAAATGCTGTTTTGATTCAGTAAGAAATAGTTGGTTGAACCCAGAGATGTCTGAACTGTATCGTCAGAAATTTCTCTTCTCTGACTTAAAGAGAAATAATCATAGTACAATCTTAGCATTACTAGCCTGTTGTTAGGATCTTCTGTTAATACAGTACTCTCACCCAAAGGTACCTCTGTGCCCAGAGATATTCCAAACACAGGTGCCTGATCAGGCATAGCACAGCACACATCAGCACTGCTCCATTTCTTCCAGACAGGTTTGCTGCATGTACACTGCATCGTGGGAATGACCCCTGAAGCATTTGAACCAAAACCAACATGTTAAAGAGTTACTTGTGATTAAAATGGGCCATATTCATATTAGAGACTGTGGAAGAAGAAAAGAATTTAGTAGTTTATTAGTGTCAACTGTATTGTTTTGGAGCCTGGGAGTGGTAACACTCCCAGGCACTTCTAGATTTATTGTTTTAGGCACCCTACGATAATATTGGTTTGCACAGTTACTTGAAACGTTCTAGTCTTGTTTGTTTAGCCTGTGAAAATATATCAACATCCCTGTCTCTTCTATTTTTCCCCACATTTCCCAAACATTTCTGATTTTTTAATTATTATTTTTATATGATACATCTGCATTATTTCTGTTATTCCAATTGCTAGTACAGCCTTAGCTTTGCTTTAAGTTCTTCTATTGTATTGTCCAGACTCTGTATGGTTTCTGTCTTCAGATACTCAGTTGTATTCATCCATTTGTGGGGTAGCAAATAAACAGAGTAAATAGTTTGTTTTCAGCTGTGGTCACATGCTTATATTGTACATTTATGTGGCCAAACCCCAAGTTTGGTGATTATGAGTCTTTCCCAAAGAGCAGTGACTAAGGCTATCACAACAAATTAGAACAAGCTGCAAATAGCATTTTTTTCTCATGGACAGATACCACAAAATCATTTCTGTGTAGACTCTTAATAGGTCTTTATCTTTGAGATAATTTCTGACACCTTTTTGCTACATTTTTCTTGCCATTTCTTGCTGAAAAGGATGAAAAAACCCCAAAGAAATCTACTAAGGAATGCTTTTCTTTGTCGGTCTGTTGGCATACACCATCCTCTGCAGCCTGTCTACTTGAGTGCTTACTTCCCATGTGCTCCCATGAAGTGCCATCAATGACTGCTTTCATTTTCTATCCAAAATCCTTTCTTACATCCAGCCACTCTTATCATCTGAGAGATGAAGCAAGACTTCTTCCTCCCCATTGCAGACACATTATATCATAGCAGTTGGGAAATGAAATTCTTAGTTGCTCTCTTCAAATTGTCCTTTCATTTGTTTGCCTTTTTATGCTGTCATAGTAACTACAAGCTCCTCTCATTTTCCCTATCTTCTTGATAGACCCCCTGGTTCTTTCCTTTCCCTTGTAACTTATTTCAGCCTGGTATTGTTTTTGTCTGTAGCAAGACACATTACCCAGCTCATCTTTATTATCCAATTATTTTCTCACCTAGTGCTTACATGTTTTAGGATACTGTTGAGAAAATTCCTGTACTTTTTTCCCAGTTGTAGCCTCATTTTACTTATCCTTGACTACATCCAAGGGTTTATTAGAACTCTAACATTTGTTTCAGCTGTTGCTCCACTTCTTGGACTTTAAAGAGTTCTGGCATGTCGTCTCAGGCAGGTATAGCACATGTTGGCTCTATAACTGCTGCAGTACAGGTTTTCCTGCATTTCTGTAACTTGTGCTATGTTCCCAGAGCTCCTCTGCTTCTGCACATTAGCCATAACTATGCTTCAAACTGGAAAAGAAATACATCCTTGTGTCTACTTTCTTGATGCCGCCCGAGGAAACAACTGGATGGAGCAGGTGAGATTTCTGGGGGTCTAATGTCAAGAAATCCCCTCTTCCCAATGAATTTCCGATGTCAGTCTGTGTCCCCATGAATGTTCCTCCCTCTGGATTCACCCAGGTGCCTATGGGGAACCAGGAAGGTGTGGAGACCACCAATCAGGTGTCTTCCCAACAGAGATCACCAGAAATGTGGGTGACCAAGTCTGTTCCCAACCTGGTTCCTCCAACGGGTGATGGAGCTGGAGCAGTAGATGAAGCTCTTCCTGCAGTTGGGGCACTTGTAGCGCTCCCCTTACCAGTGGGTTTGTTGGTATCTGGTCAAGACTCAGCTCTGCGTGAAGCTCCTTCCACACACGGGACACTTGTAGGGTCTCTCCCCAGTATAGAAGCACTGGTGACTTACAAGGTGGCAGTTGCGGTTGAAGCTCTTCCCAGTCTCCACACTTGTAGGGCCTCTCCCCAGGGTGGATGTGCTGGTGCCTGACCAGGTGGGAGTTATGGTTCAAGCTCCCCCTGCAGGCAGTGCAGCAGAAGGGCCTCTCCCCGTGTGTGTGTGTGTCTGTGTGACTCTGTGTGTGTGTGTCTGTGTCTGTGTGTCTGTGTGTCTGTGTCTGTGTGTGTCTGTGTGACTCTGTGTGTGTGTGTGTGTGTGTGTGTGTCTGTGTGACTGTGTGTCTGTGTGTCTGTGTGTGACTGTGTGACTGTGTGACTGTGTCCGTGCACTGACCCAGTACAGCTTCCCGAAATAAAGGTCCAGCCTCCGCCATCGCCTCACCGAGTCCCCGCCCACTCGCACGACGACGAATCAACGCTCATAATCGAAAAGTGACGGGACAAAGCGACCAATGGACGCTCGGTGCTCCCTCCAGTCCCGCCCCGGAGGCCCCGCCCATCGTTCCACTGGCGGAACTTCCCGCAGGGCCGGCCAGGAGCGTGGCTGCTCCCCCTCTGGAGCCGCCCCTGCCCGGGCTCCGCTGCTGCCGGGCCGGCACTGGCGCTGGGTCGGGCCCCGCGGACTCCACTACTGCCTGTCGAGGGCCGAGGGGAGCTGCGAGCAGGGCCGGGATCGGCGCTCGGGAACCCCCGGCCGTGGTCGAGGCCGGGGAAATGATGAGTGAGGGGCCACGGGGCGGTACAGGGGAGGCCGGGGCGGTTCTTGGGGCGGGCAGAGCCCCGCAGCCCACGGCGTAGGTGCTCGCAGGGCCGGGGGAAGGGGGCCAGCCCCGCCCCGCCCCGCCCCGCCCCGCCTCGCCTCGCGGCCGTGCAGGAAAGACGCCCCGGGCACGGGTCCCCCCGAGGGGCCGGGGGAGCTCCCACTGCTGGCCCCGCTCTCTCTCCCAAACGCCTCCTCTTCCTCCTCAGGGGCGCCATCGGGGACTGGCTCGGGCTGCAGAGACGGGGCGAGCGGCAGCAGTGGGGGCACGGAGCAGCTTCAGCTCCTCCAGAGTCCCGGGAAGCCTGCTGGGACTGTCCCTTGTGGGAAGCGCTTGTGTCCTCGTCTGCTGGAGGGGACAGCGGGGATAACCTGTTCTGTACCAGCAGTGGCTCTGCTCCTCGTGGCAGGGTCCCCATCCGGGGCCATGCAGAATGTGAGTACCTGGGTGTCAGTGCTGTGGCAAATTCTTGCTGCTCAAATCAGCGGCCGTATCTCTGCAGCAAGCTCTGAGATCACCTGGCACAGGTGATAGAGAAAGGACCTTTTCCGTGCAGGGCATTCACAGCTTCTCCTCTTCCCTCAGCATGGGGTTGTCTTTCCTCAGCCTTGTACTTACTCTCTCGGTCACCTCAGTGCCTGGTCTCCTGACATCTCTGTGCCAGGTCTCAAAGAGATGAACCTGCAGGAAGGGGAGATGATGTGGAAGCTGGTGTGTGTGTGCCTGAACTGGGGCTGTGGGCTTCTTTGTTCTTCTAGAACCATCCCAGAACTCATCCTGCTTTTCTAACCCCACATACTTACATGCTAATTCTCTGTGTATATATATATATATTTAGCCTCAAGAAGATGCTGCCATTTCACTGTGAAATATTCTCACATGACACTAATAAGTGTTTTGGTTCCAGNGTCTGTGTCTGTGTGTCTGTGTGTGACTGTGTGACTGTGTCCGTGCACTGACCCAGTACAGCTTCCCGAAATAAAGGTCCAGCCTCCGCCATCGCCTCACCGAGTCCCCGCCCACTCGCACGACGACGAATCAACGCTCATAATCGAAAAGTGACGGGACAAAGCGACCAATGGACGCTCGGTGCTCCCTCCAGTCCCGCCCCGGAGGCCCCGCCCATCGTTCCACTGGCGGAACTTCCCGCAGGGCCGGCCAGGAGCGTGGCTGCTCCCCCTCTGGAGCCGCCCCTGCCCGGGCTCCGCTGCTGCCGGGCCGGCACTGGCGCTGGGTCGGGCCCCGCGGACTCCACTACTGCCTGTCGAGGGCCGAGGGGAGCTGCGAGCAGGGCCGGGATCGGCGCTCGGGAACCCCCGGCCGTGGTCGAGGCCGGGGAAATGATGAGTGAGGGGCCACGGGGCGGTACAGGGGAGGCCGGGGCGGTTCTTGGGGCGGGCAGAGCCCCGCAGCCCACGGCGTAGGTGCTCGCAGGGCCGGGGGAAGGGGGCCAGCCCCGCCCCGCCCCGCCCCGCCCCGCNCCCCCCCCCCGCCCCGCCCCGCCTCGCCTCGCGGCCGTGCAGGGAAGACGCCCCGGGCACGGGTCCCCCCGAGGGGCCGGGGTAGCTCCCACTGCTGGCCCCGCTCTCTCTCCCAAACGCCTCCTCTTCCTCCTCAGGGGCGCCATCGGGGACTGGCTCGGGCTGCAGAGACGGGGCGAGCGGCAGCAGTGGGGGCACGGAGCAGCTTCAGCTCCTCCAGAGTCCCGGGAAGCCTGCTGGGACTGTCCCTTGTGGGAAGCGCTTGTGTCCTCGTCTGCTGGAGGGGACAGCGGGGATAACCTGTTCTGTACCAGCAGTGGCTCTGCTCCTCGTGGCAGGGTCCCCATCCGGGGCCATGCAGAATGTGAGTACCTGGGTGTCAGTGCTGTGGCAAATTCTTGCTGCTCAAATCAGCGGCCGTATCTCTGCAGCAAGCTCTGAGATCACCTGGCACAGGTGATAGAGAAAGGACCTTTTCCGTGCAGGGCATTCACAGCTTCTCCTCTTCCCTCAGCATGGGGTTGTCTTTCCTCAGCCTTGTACTTACTCTCTCGGTCACCTCAGTGCCTGGTCTCCTGACATCTCTGTGCCAGGTCTCAAAGAGATGAACCTGCAGGAAGGGGAGATGATGTGGAAGCTGGTGTGTGTGTGCCTGAACTGGGGCTGTGGGCTTCTTTGTTCTTCTAGAACCATCCCAGAACTCATCCTGCTTTTCTAACCCCACATACTTACATGCTAATTCTCTGTGTATATATATATATTTAGCCTCAAGAAGATGCTGCCATTTCACTGTGAAATATTCTCACATGACACTAATAAGTGTTTTGGTTCCAGTGCAGCTGCTGCTGTTGTCTTCCTTATTCTTTTATTACTTTTGCATTAAATCCCATTAAATGGTGCAGTCCCCCCGCTGTCCCTCTTGTCTGGGATGGCAGCAGCAGCCCCATCCCTTCCCCTCTTCCGCCTGTGCACATTCCATCCCGGCTGTCAGAGCCTTGGAGCTCTCAGGGGTGACGTGGGGCTACCAGAATCCCTTCCCAGTGCTCTCAGTCTGCCCGTCCATTGAGTGCTGCAGGAAGGGCTTCAGATGGGGGTGGCAGAGCTGGGGAGGGTCTCACCTCAATTCTGTTTGGTTTATTCTTCCCAAGCTGGGCAAACACGATTTTTTTGACTTTTCTGCCAGAAATCTGCCCCCTCCTCTGCTCAGCCAAAGGGATTTGGGGCTGTTTTCCCTTCTTGGGGCAAATAAATGGGATGCCCTGAGCCCCAGCAGGGCACAGCAGCCCTGCAGCCTGTGGAGATCATGCTGTGCCTGTCAGGAACAAAGTAGCTCAGGAGACAGTGAATCAGCCTAATGAATTGCTCCTAAATGGGGGGCAGGAGAAGTGAGGCCTCAGGGCTTCTTGCTGAGCTAGTTCCACCCTGTGAAGGCATGGGGGTTTTTGTCTGTTTTTAGATAGATCTAGTATTTCATGGATTGATTCTTGACATTTTGTGCCTCTTTCAGTGATATTTTATCAGTTCTCTTAGGGATCAGGATCAACATCTTGATCTTTTATTTTCACCGATTTTGGGGGTGAGAAGGGGTTTTTCTCTCTCAGTACCTCATGCTGCAGCTCCTTGTGCTTTCCCCTGGTTTTCCTTCCTCTGCAGAGAAAGCCCAGCCCTGGCTCCTCAGTGCTCCTCCCCAGGGCATCAGCGCGAGTCCCCCCTGCAGCTGTGGGGCTGTGGCAGGGCAGGGAGCTCGGGCCCCACTGCCAGTTCCCCCCAGCCCGGGCCAGTGTGGGGGTCAGCGGGGCTTTGGCTTTGTGTCCCCAACCCCTGTGCCTCCAGCCCAACTCTGCCAGGATATGGAGGACCAGAATGGCTCCACAGTCTGAGCCCAACAGGGCAACTAGGGGGTGCAGGGACTAGGGGGTCGTGTCTGCTGGGCCCCCCCAAATTAGGGGGGGAGAGGAACTCAAGGCGGGTGGTGGTGGGGCAGGGCAATGGCACCCTTCGGGTCCCCAAGAGCTGCTCAGGGTGAGAAAACTGAGGCACAGATTGAGGGAGGAGAGGTTTGGGGGCTTTTCTTGAGGCTCTGGTTGGCTGCTGTCCCACCCCCCGCCAAAGGAAGGAGCAGACAGATTTTTGGGAACACTCAACTCCTTCTGCCCCTGTGCAGAGGGGTCTGCAGGGACTTGGAGGCTCTCACCTGGGTGCTTTTCCCCAGGATAGCCTGCCTTGGGCTCTGGGGTTGGGGGGTGATGAGCGCTCTTGAGCCCACCTTTTTTCTGTCCCCCTTCCTTCAACACAGGATCTGGCATAGAAGAGCCTCAGGGGGTCCTCGCTACAGCCTCCCTGCTGTCCCCTTGGGGCCCTGATGGCCACCCTGGCACTGTCCCTCGGGCTAGGCAGGGAGTTGCCTCCACAGGCTTTCTGGGGGGATGATACCCCTTCCCACCCCATCCCTGATGTCCCTGATGGGACTTGGCATCCCCCTCTGCAGTGTCCTGGTGAGTGGCAGAGAGAGTACAGCCTGCTTGTCCCAGCCCGAATGCCATCTCCAGGAGTTGCAGAGGATCCTGTGCCTTCTGCCAGGTCACCCACCCCACACAGAGTCCCCTCAAGGCAGGGACAGGGTCTGACAGCCCGGGGACAGATGCTCAGGGGGATGTGGGAGCCGGTGTTGCTGGCACTGCACAACAACCACCTGCACAAATGAATGAGGCCGTTTCCTGGCTCTGCTCTCTGATGTGTTCAAGCACATTATGAACAGGGAGCAAAAATCCCTGACACCCTCCTATGCACCCCTTGTGCCCCAGCCCTTGCCGTGGGTGCTGTGAGCTTTCTTCACCCACCACCAATGTAAGGTGTGTCCCACAGCTGCCTCCAGGGCTCCTGCAGCAGCACCTTTAGGGGGTCAGGATTAGGGGGCCCTGAGACCCCTCGATGCAGCCCCAGGTGAGCAAAGCTGCCCTGAGCACACGCAGGTGTGTCCCCACCCTGCTGCAGAGACAGACCCCCGGCCCCAGCACCACCTCTGCCCTCCTCAGCTCTGGCCCTCCTGACCCTTCCTCTGCACTGGGGAGAAGAGGAGGGAAGAAATCTGCATTACCCTCCTGCTGCTGAGCCCAGAAAGTTTTGGAGATGCAGCTGCTGCTCAGCACCCACAGCTGGGGCTGGTTTGGGTTGGTTTTATTTAAACTCTTGTTCTGGGAGAGAGATGGAGCCTTTCTCTGGAGCAGAGACTTTGTCCAGTGGTGTGTGGGCAAGGCTGGTGGGTTCCATCCCCCCTGGCCCACCCACAGCACTCTCGGCCCGTGGGTGAAGGGGCCTGAGTGGCGCTTGGGAGGGGTTTTGTGAGCTGCACTGAGAGGAATTTCCTGAAGCAGCTGCTTTGATCCAAACAGGCCTGTGAGCAAGTGGGAGTCAAGACATCTGGGAGACAGGAAAGGAGGGGAAAAGCTTTGAGGGAGAGAGATTTCTGTGCTCCATCTCCTTTTCCCGCCTCTTCCTCCCCTTCCTGGTTTTCACCCCTAAAGGCCCCAAGCTGCAGCCTGAAGCAGGAGGAATTTGGGGGTTGGGGACAGTAACAAAACACTGCATCAATTAAACCTTATTAAAAATTCAAGCATTGGAACAGGAAAAACATCCTTTTGAGTCTTCCCTTTGCAAGCACAGACAGGGGATTCTCATGTGGAAAATAGTTACTGGGGAAGTACCAGGTGTGGGGGCTGATAACAATTTTATTTACAGTCGTGATGGCAAGAACACCTGCTGGGCATTGACTGGGGCGGTTATATAGTTTCAATAAGTAGAGAAACACTTAGCAGTTACCAGTGACTTGAAGCAGCATTCACAGGTATTTCTAGCCTGTGTTAGTTGATCGTTGTTCTGTTTTTTGATTTTTTTTTCCTTATAAATATTTGACAAATCTCTCCTATGGGACCAGCTTTGCTTCACTTAGGAGAACTGTGACTGCCTGGGAGGCTTGGAAGGATTATGAGCTTTTTGTGGTTTTGTTTTAGGAGCACAGGAGCATCCTGGCAAAGCTCTGGGACAGAGCAGGACCTGTCTGGTCCCTGGGAGCTCAGGGCATTGTCCGAGATCAGCTTGTGGCAGGAGGAGCTAAGGGTGCCCCTGTCCCCTCTGCAGCCCCAGGCATGGCAGAAGCCCCACAAGGGCCAGGTCCAGAGGCACCATCGCCTGTCCTGGGGGCTCCATGAGCTGCCCAGCACATGGTGGGGAGATGGGGGGTGGGCTCAGATGGGTCTGAACAGCTGTCCAGCACCTTGTGGGATGACCTGGGGGGCAGGAGTGGGGACTGGGGCTGAAAACACTTCGCAGTTGTGCAAGTCCTTGAGACGCTTTTCCAGATGTGGTGGTGCATCCCACCCCTTAGGCCTCACTCTGATCTGAGAAATGCTTATTAGGCCTTGACCTTGATAAACAGCCCCTGGGCTGAGCTGCTCTTGAGCTCATCACAAATACTCTCTGCTCACAGGAACTGGTGGTGTCTAAGGAGCTCCTGTTTTTTTAACCAATAGCCTTGGAAACTTACTTGTCTGGAGAACAACCCAAGTGGAGCCCTGTTTTTGTTCTCTAGCTTTCAGAAAAAGTTACTGTCTTGGGTTGAGTTGGCAGAATGCCAACTGCCCAACACAGAGAGAAAGGGTTCCCCCCCCAACCAAGGGAAAAGGAGGGAGAGAAAAAAAAAGCAAAACCTGAAGTAGCAAGCTTCTTATATTATACAAAAGAAAGACAATTAAAACTAGAATATGATATAATACATACATATACAAATGTGAGAAAAAGAAAACCAGACTAACAACAATAACTACCAAGTCACCCAACCAAATAATACAGATTCCAACCACCCAAAAACTCTTCCAGAGAAACCTCCCAGCAAGAGAGGAGAAAATTAACAAGAAAATGTTCACCTCCCTAGATAAAACGAGTGTGGAGGGTGGCAAGGCCTAATCTCAGCAGGGCAGGACAGTGGGTCCTCACCCTTCTCAGGCAAAACCCAAAAGAGACAGAAGCTCCTCCTCTCTCTTTTTATACTTCTTGACACTTCTTGATGATGTCAGATGATATGAAATACCTCTTTGGTTGTTTAAGTCAGGTGATGCTTGTCTCTTCTGATCTATGTCACATCCTTTGGGCCTGCTAAATTTAGGCCGAACTGAGGCCTAAAGCCAAAGCTACCACAGTCATTGACCTGAACTGGGGCCAGGATGAAGAATTCCTATGCCTAAATCCCCCTCTAAATGGGCCCTGTAACCAGTGGTGCTGAGTGAGACCCTTTGAGCTTTTTACAAAGTTTTTATGCCTGACGACTTCTAGAGGTGGACTTGGGCAGGAGGAATCCCCAACCCAATGTGATCACACCTTTTTTTTCTGCCCCAAACCAGGACTTCTCAAACCTTGGCTGGATGAAGGAGGAGGCTTCAGGGAAGAGAAAGATGCCGCAGGACTCCCAGGCAGGTGAGAAGGAAGCCAGTGCCCATTTGCCCCTCTGTTGTGCTGCATCTTCCAGCCAAGCATCGCCCCCGGCTGCAGGACAACCCCGCTGCCGATGCCGTCCTGCCTGGGACAGGTTTAGGGGGATCTCCTTGCCCTTCTCAGAGGCAAATCCCCTCCCTGTCCTTCCTTCCTTTCCTTCCTTCTTTCCTGTTATTTCTTTTTCTTTCTTCCTTCTGCTTCTTCCTTCCTCTCCTTCTTCCTTCTTTTCTCTTTGTCTTCTTCCTCTCTTTCCTTTTTCTTGTTCCTTCTTCTCCTTCTTCCTTCACCTTGTTCCTTCTCCTTCCCTCTGCTTCCCCCTCTTTCCTCTCCTTGTTCTGTTTTTCTTCTTATATCCTGCCCTCTTTTATTTTCCTTGTTCCTTCCTTTCCTTCTCCCTCTCTGTTCTCCTTCTTCCTTCCTTCCTCTCCTTGTTCCTTCCGTTCTCTGTTTGGTTTTCCTCTTTTTCCTTCCCTCTTGGTGTTTCTTTTCTGTGTTCCTTTTTGTTCTTGTTCCTTCATATCTTTCTTCCTTCTCTACCCTTCTTCCTCTTGTCATTCCTTCCTCTTGTTCCTTACTTTTCCTTCTTTTCCATCTTTCCTTGTTCCTTTTCCTCATGCCTTCCTCTCCTTCCTCCTTATTCCATTTCCTTCTTGTTCTTTTCTCTCCTTGTCCTTCTTGCCCTAGGCCCCAAGCTGAGGATGGAGAGCACAGAGGACAAATCCCCCTGGCAGAACCTCACGGCAGAGGCCATTTTGAACGACTCCACGGTGCAGGAAGTCACCAGGGAGGAAAAGCTGTGGAGATCCTGCCCAAGGAAGGGCCCCAGACCCAGCCCTCAGTGCTCCAAGGAGGCACAGCCCACCCTGAGCCAGAAAGGTGGCCAGAGCTCTGACCTAGTGGTCTCTGAGCAGCTTAACCTTGGGGAGAAGCCCTACAGGTGCTTGGAATGTGGGAAGAGCTTCAGCTGGAGCTCCACCCTCCTCACCCACTGTCACATTCACACTGTCACATTCACACATGCTTGGAATGTAAAAAGAGCTTCAGTCGCAGGTCCAGCCTGATCCGCCACCAGAACACCCACAGTGGTGAACGGCCCTACAAATGCTTGGAATGTGGGAAGAGCTTCAGCCGTAGCTCCCACCTGACCTGGCACCAGAATATTCATACAGGGGAACGGCCCTACAAGTGCTTGGAATGTGAGAAGAGCTTCAGCCGGAGCTCCAACCTGATCTGCCACCAGCGCATCCACACTGGGGAATGGCCCTAGAAGTGCTTGGAATGTGGGAAGAGCTTCAGTGACAGGTCCACTCTCATCACCCGCAAGCGGGTGCACACTGGGGAACGGCCCTACAAGTGTTTGGAATGTGGAAAGAGCTTCATCTGCATCTCCGACTTGATCTTCCACCAGGAGAGCCACACTGGAGAACAGCCCTACAAGTGCTTGGACTGTGGGAAGAGTTTTTGGAGCAGTTCAAGACTCCTCAGGCATCAGCACACACACACGGGGGAGAGGCCCTTCTGCTGCACTGACTGTGGGAAGAGAGTCAACCTGAACTCCACCCTCATCAGGCACCGTCACATCGACACTGGGGAGAGGCCCTACAAGTGTGGGGAATGTGGGAAAAGCTTTTCCACAAGCTCTGCCATGACCAAACACCAAAGGACCCACCAGTAAGAGAAGCCCTATGAGTGCCCCAATTGCGAGAAGAGCTTCGTCCACTGCTTCAACCTCATCACCCATCAGAGGACCCATGGTGGGTGAGTCACAGTGAGCCACATTGGATGATCCATAGTGACTGCGTTGAATAAGGACCTGGTGACTCACATTCGTGGTGATCCCCATTGGGAAGACACCTTACTGGTGCCCTCCTCATTCTCCTGGTTCCCTGTAGACACCTGGATGAACATCTATCAGGACACAGACCAACTTGGAAATTCATTGGGAAGAGAG
>VWZD01002849.1:0-74414 GCA_013396695.1 Sakesphorus luctuosus
TACAATTCTGTGGGGATTTTTCTTGAACCAGTAGTACTGAATTTTCTTTTCTTTAAAAACCACATCTTTATTACTACAATTTGTATGTCACAGACTTTCCATATTACTACAGCAATTAATGTTTCTTAACAGAAAAGTAGAATGTGGAATTACTGAGATTAGCTATTGAGGATCTGGCCATACATGTTAAGAAAATGTTTAAGGTGAATCATGAGTGTAAATTCACATGCTATTTCTTTGGTTACACATAATCACTATTCTTTATTGCCCAATTTAAACAATTTCCCATGCTTGATACTGCATGTCAGCGTTTTTCTATACTGAAGTTGAAATTGGTGCTGTATTGATGCCACCGAATAAAAACTTAGAATGAAATTCTAGTTTGCTTGTTGAAGATATTTTTTTCCAAAGTCCTACTCTGTTTCTTAGTTAAAATAAGAAACAAATCAACCACAACAACCACCACCAAACAAGCAAACAAAACTCCCCAAAGATTGTAAAAGCTTTAATTGCTCTCATGACATTTTTTCTCCCTATATTTTGCTAACTTTATTTTCACAGTCATGCTTACCTGTCTTGAATGAATTGTATATAGACAATACAGTACTGCATTAATCACCATTTAAAAATCACATGATTTTAGAAAACTTCTTATTTTACACATAGAAAAGTCAGCATTAATAATGGCATTGCTCTTTGTTTATTGGCAGATTCATCTGGTCTGTTTTTGATGGGATCCTAACTTGGGTAAACCCTTTTTTTTAGAAGTAATGCTTTAGTCAAATTGGATGGAGTCACTTCTCTGTCCATTTAAGAATCTGTATCAATGCAGAATGTCTTAACAATTATGTCTTTGATCCAAATGGAAATTAATTGGCATTCATAAGCCAATCTTGGATTTCTAGGAGTAAAATGATAATTCATAGGGTCAAGAACTGTCTATTTCTAACTAAAGGAGTGATTAAATTATTTAGCTTCATATAGTCTTTGTTTATAAAAGGGAGAATCTTTTCATTAGCTCTTGTCTTCACAGCAAATACTGTAACTATATAATTATATTGAGAACTTTAGTTATTTTAATACTTCAACTGTACTGTTGCTACATGCCTCTGCCTTTATGTTTAAAGAAAGCCATGATGGGCATTGGGGCATAGCACCTTATGTAGTCAGTGTTCTTGCTGCACTGCTTGCATACTAGAAAAAAGCGTCTTAAGCAAAACCCAATATTTCAATGTCATTTCAATTTCTTGAGAAGTGTAAACAATTTGAAATACGTTGTATTATCAATATATGCAATAAATAAAGAAGAGCTGTTAATCCCATCTCGGGTCTCCTATGCTTTTGGCACACTGTGCTTTTACATCCCCTTCACTACTGTTGATAAATTGAGTGTATTTTTCATTCCTTGATGTGGCAAAGTTTTTGCCTACTTTTACTGATCCCATCTTTCTTTCCTAATCTTTATTGTATCTTGCTTCTTCCCATGTTATTGCTTCTTTCTAAAATCTGAGGCCTCAGAACAAACTGAATACAGGCTGCAATGTTTCCTCTCTTCTTGTTTCTCCTGCTAGTTAGATATTGCTTTCCTCTGATTTGGACACAGATCTATAGAGGGTCTTTGCTAGTTTTCTGTCTCTGGAGACATGCCTGAGTGAGATGTTTGCAAACACTTTTAGGGTAGCTTTAACAGCTAGCCTCAAATCTTTCTTTCCTGTATTTTTTACTACATTTTTTGTTTGGAAACTAATGTTGTTCCTGTCCTTAAAATTCCTCAGTCTCAAGAAACCCTTTCTTCTATGTTTCTTGATCAATCCTTTCAACCTTGTCTTGTTTGGTATTATGACCAGGGTTGGATGTCAGCACTGAGTTCTCATGAGGAATCATTTGAACTAGTTGTTTTGTTGTGCAGACACTCTCATATTGCTCATCTGTTAGAAGTCTGGCCTGGAATGAAGCACACACCTTTTGGTCACCGTGACTTCTGTGCAACAGAGGATACCACAGTTATAAATGAGCCCCCAAAATTTTGTGCCTGTAAGAAAGAAGGAATTAAAAGTAGATAAAGCTCAGTGACCATGCAGAGGACAAGTGAAGAATAAGTAAGTAGTGCTTGCTTCACGTTTTGAGTAAACAAAATTTAAAAGGAGAGAGAGAAGGCAGACCTGCTGCTTTGTGTGTAATCAGCACTAGGTAAGAGCTAGGTGAGCGGATTGGTTTTTGGTATCTCAGTGAGAAGACATTAAACAAGGGCAGTGTTTAAACAAAAAAACAAAACAAAACCCAAAACCCCAGCACTTATGAATATTGTACTCCATCTAATAGGATGTTTTATATGATGTGTTAAAATAGAGTGAACAAAGCCAATGTATAAAGAGCAGTGACTAAATCAATCAGGGTTGAGTTGTTTGCAGGGCTTAGTTGGTTACTTAAAAGGCAAACTTCATGAAGGAATGTAGAGTATGTCTGGGGTCTAGGGCAAGACTGCTGGAGAGAGACTAAAAGAAGGCAGAGAATTAACATTTAAATCTCACTCAAAACACAATAAAATCAGGAAGACTGGGTGAGTAATACAGTCCTTACAGGATGGAAATGAGTTACAAGAATGGAGAACTGTGGTTTGATGTGGTTGGTAAGATCAAAATGTATAAAGTGACATCCAAGCACATACACACACAATGTGAAAAATCTACTTTCTGTAGATTTGATCCCCATCTGTGGAGTTCTAAGTTCAGGGAGAGCCAGAATAAGAAGTCTGGCTTTATGGTGAGTAAAATAGATTTCTGCCTTAAATGTGGCATATACAGAATACACAATTAAAATACTTTAGTAGATCTTTCTATGCAAAGATACTCTGCATTTCCCAAGTGAGTGTTTCTGTGGCCATTCAAACTGACACAGCAAAACCTGTGATCATTAAACCCAAATCAGACAGCTCAGCAAATGCATCTTTATTCCAGAACTCTGGCACTTGAGTCTTTTGAGAAAATTGCAGCTGTACAAGAGGTAGGATAGCCATTAAGGGAATAGTGTTGTTGACTTAGCCAATGTGCACAGGTGAGCAAGTCTTGCCTCTGTAGAAGTTTTTAAGCTGGCAAGACTGATACTTGTGAATTCCAATTTGTATAACCTCAGCAGCTGACTTTTAAGGTCAAATTGTAGCTTTAAGATATCATCTTTTTTGGATCCTGAGGGTATCAAAGACAGCATCCACCTCTGAAATGTGCTGTTGTCCAGAGCAATCTCTTTGTCAGAGACTAGGTGGAGATGTGCGGGCGCCTGGGAGCCATTGTGACTGCTGGCTCAGAAATTCTCTGTTGCATCCTGCTCGTCTTTGGGCACTCTGCCAACTGCAAATTAGGAGTCAACCTTTCAGTCTTCCATCTAATTCTTTTCCTCACCTGCATTTACATAAGTGATGTAGCTGATTTCAGTGGCCTTGCATCATAGCACCCTGGAAAGGGTGTTCTTGTAGCTATTTCTGTGGGCAGACAGGGCGGGATGCCAGCATGAAGCTTAAGCTTCCCCTCAGCTGATGCCCACTAAGAGGCTCTGTGACAACACTCATTGTCAAGGAGATGCAAAGGAGGGCAATTTGTCTTAAACTGCCATTAGCATGGATCGTATTTATAAAAGATAAAATGTATGAGATACTGAGCTGTAAAAAATTGTGATATTTTAGGCTCATCAATAATAGAAGGAATGGTGTTCATAAGAAAGGGTCTGTCTGTGAAATATGATAAATATAGTTATTTTTTAGGATAGAAATTGAAAAATAAAATGTGATTTCAGAAAGCAATTCACCTCAGAACATAGAAAATACCATCCTTTTCTTTATCTTGTGCTTTTTAACTTTCTTGCTCTCTGTGCTCTGAATGAAGAAAGGAAAATAATATAATTTGTAACTGTGTGAGGCAGTTAGTTACTTGCGTTTCACTGATGTTTTAAAATAATTGTTCTTGAAAAACAAAATACGTGCTAACTAAACATTTAGTAATGGTGAGAATACCATTTTCCTTTGTGTCAAATGTTTGAGTCTTGCTAGTTCTTTCCTTCTCAATTGTTTGGATATTGAACAAACATCATTGCAGAGGCATTTAAGTAAGCCAATAAGGACAGTTATGTTTTCAGGGCTGAAAACCTTTCACTTCCCTTCCTCTTAACTTTCTCAGCAAGGAGGAGGAAAAAATGGCATTGGGGAGTGGATGTGAGTGTGTGTGTTAGAAGTTTTCAGTTAGGTACCGAAAAGACAAAACAATGGTGCTTACATTTTGGTACATGTGAAATGAAAGGTTCCTATCAGCTGTGTAATTCCATTGTCTACACAGTTACAGAAACCAAGAACAAATGGCAGTCCAGTGCTTACTTTGTCTCTGAGGAATAATATTTTGCATTACATAAAGGTCTGAGAAACTTAGTTGTGTTTTGTTCAAAGTAAAAAGAATGGAGAAATTTGCTTTTGTTTCACTTCTGCAATGTTTACTATTACTTTGGAGCCCCAGTATTGTAGCTCACCCCAGTTCTTTTGAAGCTTACCACAAAATTTAATTCATCAGAACTCACTTTGCTATACGAAACCTACACAACTTTTTTATGATATCCTAAGAAGCAAACCTGATTGCCATGTATTTGTATAAAGTCCCTTCCCCCATCTATTTCTGAATGAAGTGCTAATTCCTATTTTCTTAAGAGGTCAGTATCAATCCCATTTGAAAGAAGTTTTTGGTTTAGGTGTGTATACAGAAGGGTGTGTACTGGAAATTCCTAGACCTGGGTTACTTTCTGATCAAAAGTATAATAATCAAAATTTTAACTTAAGCTGCCAGTACAGAACTTGTAAGCATTATGCAGTAAAACCTGAATCTGAAATAGCTTAGTGGTGTCGATGGAGGGCAGGCAGAGAGGGGAAGGGGATATTTTTTGCATACCAACACCAAAGCTTCTGGAAGGGGTTTGAATGAGCACTGAGAATGTAACAGAACAAGACAAAAATGTAGGTGTGGGTTTCTCTGAGATGAGTTGTGTTTATTTGAAGACTTGGAGAAGCAGCATTTCATCAGGGTTTGAAACTAAAACTAGCACTGACATGCTCTATAAAGAGTATGACTATCTTTGCTACTGGGAAAGCTTTTTTTACCTTAATTTTAGAGTGAAACAAACCTGCCATATCCTTGGCCTCATTAGGAAGTGGCTGTTGTATCAGCTTGGAGATGGTTCTTGATTATATGTCATCTTGATTTGGGGATCTGATCAAATGTGATTAATTCAATAACTCTCGTAATTTATTCATTTAGGGATTTGATTTAAGTTAGGATCATGACAAGAATAGTTATTAATTTCCTTATGGTTCTTATGAAAGGAGTACATTGCGCTGTAGCTGTAGGCTCGCTGTTTTCATTTTGCTTATTTAGGTTTTGGTGGAAATTGGAAAATACACAGTAGAGTTTTTTTGTAGTTTTTTAGCAGTGTGAGTTTTAAAGTTAGGAGGCAACTTAGTAGATGATGTGGAAACTGTTCAGCCTGTCCACAAAGCTGAAGTGTTTGTCACTCAGAGAAAGCATTCTGCTTGAAGTTAACTTGAAACTAAATCAGAAGTAATGCTCGGTGTTTATGTTTTTATCAGAGACCTTATGGCCCAGATTCTTAAGCAGACAGAAAAATCCAAAAAGAAAGAAAGATTTCTTGAACAATTAATCAGTCTTTACCTTTCCTACTCACACACCATTAGGCAGAGATTGTTACAGGAGTGGTCTGTCTTACACACAGGAGAGCTGCTCATCAGGACCTTGGTGTGCTCTTACCAGTCGTGATCTTCTGTGTCCCATGACTGTAGTTGCTATTGACTGAAGCAATTGCGTTCATTAGTTATCCATATAGCTGAGGTACTACAGAGGGGTGGGTCTGAGCTGTTTTAGTTGATTTTTAAGATGCTTCTGGATCTAAAATAAGCACCTGCTGGAACTGCTGGAGTTCAGAAATCCCAGTGTAGGCAGTGTGAGATTCCTGAGGCCAGTGATTCCCACAGTCAGGCTAACTGTGTTCAGCTGAGCTGCCAAAATACCAAGTACCCAATCACAAAACAGCAGTTCCCTCCCCCCCTTCCAAGAAAAGGGAGAGGGGAAAAAACACCTGAAACTTAAACCAGAAAGGCTTATATATTTACACAGAAGAAAGAAAATTAAAAGGTAAAACTACAATATAACACACACCCACACAAGTTAGATATAACAACAATCCTCTACCTCCCACCGAAAAGAGATCCCATCACTCTGGATCCATAAAGCACCCCAAAAAGACACCTCCCAAGAGAGCTCAACCTCCCCAGGGACAGACCCAAGCAGAGGTAAAACTAATAATAAACCTTTTACTTCCGTAAGATAACATGGTGGTAAGCTGGCACTGGGCCTGGTTCTCCCATCCCTCACGAGATGGCACTGTTTGTCCTACCAGGTCCACAGCCATGAAGAAACTGCCCAGGCACCTCCTACACCCACTTGTATACTTGAGATGATGTCAGAATATGGTATAGAATACCATTGGCCAGTAAAAGTCATAATACAAACTTTAAAAGAAATTTTGATAATGCACAGGGTTCTAAATGTAAAGTGATAAAATATCTGGTCCCATGTAGCTCCATACCACACAATAAGCTGTCAGGTACCTTGGGACTGAGGATGCAAACAAGTTGTGGCAGGCCTGGCTCAGCTAATCCTTGACACAGTAACACAGTCATCCAATAGGTTTTAAAACGTCACTGTACTTCCAGAGGAGCTGGCTATGAGTCACGCTCACTAAGGAATGCAATTTTTGTGCTGACACTTTATATATAAACATTGGTTTCAGAGTAATTGGTGTTAATGCTGAGTATCTCATGCATTGTTCTGACAATGACATCAGAAAAAAACCACACTCCAAATGTATGTAGCCAGAGGGAGCTGTGAGATTCCTGTCTATCAGGAGCATAGTATTGAAAAACAAGCCTCTCAATTCCAGGTCTGGTATAAATATCTGGGTTAGTCAAATTTATGCATCTCTCTTCATCTAATAGAAGAAATTTTAAGACTAAGACTACACAGTGTGAATCAGATGTAGTCTGTCTGTCTTGCAATGGGAAAAATTCAAACCTCTTTTGGAATCATTTCACTCTCTAAGCTTCAATTTAGCACCGTGTCAGTGTCCCTAAATTTCTCACTTTCTGTATTAGGGCAGGGTTTCCCTCACCTCCTATCCTTAGGGAGCCAGAACTTGGAAAGAACTCCAGAGCTTCTGGTTACTCTCCGTGATACTGAGCCATATTTGGTCTGAGTTTGTCTCATAAACTGCTCTGTTTCTTTTGCAACTCCTGTTGAAAGGTTCTCAAGGCCTTTATCATATGCTCAGGCAAAGTTTTAGCACTTGTGAATACTCTTACTTGCTCTGGCTGACCAATGATGATGACTCTAATTCCTTTGTCTCTTGTCCCACTCCTACACTGGTATTTTAAAATAAGGTATTTTTTTTTCAATACAAGTGAGAATGCAGAATCAGCATGAACTCATAAGCCACTAGTCATGAAGCAGCAGTAATGGCAAGCACAGACCAGTCATTGACAGTAACTATGTCACAAACATCAGCTGGAGAATTCACTAGTTTTCTTTAATCAGTGGCTTTTTATAGTGACTTCCTGCATGAAAGAAGGTTTGATACGGTCTTTGAGAGCATTTGACGATTCATGTAGATCTATGACAATGAGCCTAAAATGACAAGAATTTATATTGAAAAATTAGGGTGACAGTGCTTTATCAGTATTCTTATGTTTTACCAACCTTGGTTTCTTGGTTTTTCCCACCCTATCTCCCCTTCCCTTCTTCTGTACAACAGGGATTTGGGAAACAAGTGGATGTGTCATATATTGCCCAACATTACAACATGAGCAAAAGCAAAGTTGACAACCAGTTCTACAGCGTGGAAGTAGGTGACTCAACCTTCACAGTTCTCAAACGCTACCAGAACTTGAAACCCATTGGCTCTGGGGCTCAGGGAATAGTTTGGTAAGTATCAGCAGTTTCTCTTATGCTTTTAAATAGATGTGCATTTTGCATTTTTTCACAGTTTGCTAGCCACAAACATCATCTAAAATTGCAAAAACAGCAGTCAGGCAACAGACATCCTGAGGCAGAAGGAGCCCAGTGGTTTGCTAATAAATTCTCCAGCTGGTGAGAATGATAGCACTAGGTTTGTTTCTCCACATAGCAAAATGTAACTAGAAAGTAAGCAGGAGAGAGATCTTATCATAATTGACAACTGTGGCACTATTTCCAGAGGCAGTGCAGATAAAATCCCAAGTAAACCCTGTAATTTTAGTCTTTTTACAGTAAAAGTCACCGAGAGCAAAGTAGAAACTTGTCACATACCATTACATTCTCAAGTATTCAGAGTGGAAGGTTTTTGAATTGAGGTAACCACTAATGTTTTCTTTATTTCTTAAAAGTGGTGTTTCACTGATATCAACGATGTGAACAAAAGACACAAGTTCAGTAGCTCTTCTAAGTAGTGCAAAAAGCTTGTGGAACTCAAAATAAGTGTGTTCAAAAAGTGTGATATCCTTGTTGGCTTTTGCCTTTGTGTTTTTAGACTTTTGTTTTTAATTTCTGTGGCTTGTATTTAAATATCTCTGTGCAGGCATTTGTTACCTATTTAATTATGAGGCATTAGGCAATCTTTTATCTGTAACTTGATCAGAGATGAAGTCTTAATTCCATGTGTCATCTCTATCACTGCTCTTTTCTGACTTTGATGTGGTGTATGTTACCTTACAGGTGGAGGCAATAGTAAAGCAACGGGTTCCTTTAATCTAGCAGGAAATGGGCTTCCATGGATCATTGGCAACATAACTGACAGTGTAACAACACTGACCTTAGGGCTCAGCCTATCACTTCCAGTGTTTGGTATACTTTAAAACCACACAAGTCCAAAGATTGGTCTGAATCATTAGGTACCTTATTTCATACTCTAAACACAAAAGGACTAAAGGTTAGTTAAAAATCAGCTTTGGGAAAGAAGCATACTTTGTGTTGAATACTAGTATTATTAATTTCTCCCTATTTGTCCAATTCCATATACAGCAGCAGATGGTTTTTCTTCCTACTCACTGTCCTTTATTTGTTTTAGAGGAAAACCAGTTTTTGTTGAACCTCTCTGCAACTGAATTGCTGTAATGATCAATTATGAGCACTAAAACTCTGCAGAAGTTAAGCTAAATAAAATCAATAACATACTGTGAATTTTTCCTTCATGCTTATGAGTTGACAGCAAAATTTAAGAATTTCTTATGAAATAAAATCAGAACAGAAAACAACTTAAGTGAAAGTTAATACGTCTGCTGAAATGGCTGAACAGCATGGAGGGGACCTAAGACCTTCTATAGTTTGATGATACAGATATAGAAGTATTACATGATAGATGGGGAAGATAATGAACATTTTTTCTTAGTTTGTGTTACATCATAATCTATCTTTTGTGAGGCATAGTTTACCAGAAATACAGTAGCCATCTATGAACAAAGCATCAGGAGTCAATGGGGAAGTGATTCATGAGTGAAAAAACAGCTGTGAGATAAGTATATGTAGTTTAGTTAAGAGAAAACAATACATGATGAAAGACATCTTCTGTTGTGTAAGTTCCTACTTGCCTAATAGTAATAATTAGATAGTAATAATAAGTCTATACAGTAAATTTTAGTAGTATGTGTTGCTACTGTTATTTAGAAGTTATGGATGTGTTGATGGGTACAGAGTTATAGCTAGAAAAAGCTAATTAAGGGGGAAACCCCCTGAAAACCAGCCTATTTGTGAAGTGCTGCTTGCTCTGGTGGGGAAAGTATTTTGTCTTGCTCATCTTGTTCTTTTGAAAAGAACCAAGAGGTCCGAAGAGGTAATTGTAGAGGCAGAAGAAGGTGGAGGAGAGATCTAACGTTTTTCAGGCTGTTCCGGAAGTGCATTTTGCAGGGTTCCCAGGCAAAGCCACAGAGTACTGAAATCTTTCTCATACAGATCTATAAATAGGTGTCAACATAAGCAGGAGAATCTCAGTGGAAAACAATTTATGTTGTGGAACATAAACAGGCACTGGAAGCAAGAAATGTGGTTATGAAAGAAGTGGGGACTGGATTTCACTGGATTATTCTGAAAATTGCATCAAAGGCAAAATCATTTTCTTGATATGGAAGCATGAAGGATATTACAGTCTCCAAGAGATGATAATGTATTAAATCATGTGAAAAAGAGAAAACCATATGGTGTGATTGTTATAATTGCTCTTGTGCCCATATGAAATAATTATAAACTCAGTGAGAAAACTGTATTGGCTATAGACAAAATACATTTGGTATCTTTGGAAATTAGTCTTTGGGAGCTTTCAATGAGTTTGTGTTAGCTACTTTCACAAAATTATTTTTGCCAGCTGAAAGAAAGATTGGAATCTCTTGAGCAGGGAAGTTCCTCTTTGCCCTATAAGAACTACTTAGTGCAAGTGTAGGCTACATACTCACTGTACATCACACTGACATCTGTGAGAACGACTATATAGACTGTATTTGCATGTCATTATCATGTTGTTGCAGGCATGATGACAATGGAGCACAGCTGAAACAGAGCTTGTCGTTTTATTGGACCAAGCTGTAGTTAAAAAACACTGTGCAGGCTTTTAACCACACTGTCATAGAAATGGAAAACAGTGTTCTGGCTTTAATTAGATACATGCCACTTAAGCTACTGAGGCAAGAGGTAGCTGAGACCCCTTTGCGAAGGGAGTTGACAACTACTTTATTTTTTGGGGGGACTGAGAGAGACAGAACATTTTCAGCCTGTGTTTATGGATCGTTTAGATGACAGTGGATGGAGAGGAATTCTCGTGTTCTGTAAAATCAAGAGAAATACGCTGATGCTGGAGTGGGTGTTTCTTTGTGTTTTAAATGAGTGCTTTTTGCTGGAAGCAAGGTAATTGATCTGTATGTTTTCCGCTGTGGTTTGCAAGCTATCATTTTTATGTTGCCTGTGATATTTTTGATACTGTCTGTGATGTGCAGAAAAATGATGTACAGAAATCTTTCAAAAGCAGTTTGAAGGGGCTCTGATAATTTTTGAATTTATGATAGAAACAAGGGTGAAGTCCAGGTTTCTGTGGCAGATAGGGAAGACATCACTTACAGGCTTGAGAATAGAAGTAATTAAAGTCTTAGAAGTAGCTTCTGAAGATATTTGACCTGGTTTATGACCACATTGTTGCCTATACCTGTATGCGTTTTCAGGAGAAAGTGTTAGCTTTGAAAACAAAGTTGTCTGGGTGAACATCAAATAAATGGGTCTGATGATGCATTTCAGCTGAAATCCAGAATGTTTATCTTGCTCTTTTCTTAACAGTGAAGACAGGCTTTCATGCTGCATGATGTGGAGATGTGGTCTAATGATGTGTCAGCTGAACCAGGGAGTGTTAGCTGGAAAGGGCTTTATGCTGTCTAGTTTATGCAGGAATTTTTTGTGTGAGTTATGTTTGAGCGGGGGATACGAGAGCAGAAATTATGGTTTTATAATAGTCTTGAAGAGTACTGGTAGCTTCTCAGTGAATGTGTTATAAATTTAGAAAGACATCTCATCTGCAGATGTGGAGGAGGCTGTAAATATATTCCTGAAGTATTAAATTGGGCAATATATTGTCAGATTTTTTTTTTATTTGATTTAGTAGTTTGATGATATTTTTGAGCCTGCACATGAAGGAGATAGCCAAGTCTCTTTATGTTCCCTGTAACAGGTAAAGCCAGCAAGTCAACAAATAGCTTACTGTGTTGCCTAAGATTCCAGTAGGTTGTCCTTTGCTGATTGAATTTTTATTTGGTGGTTGAACCTTAAGGAGTGCAGAGTTCTTTCAAATCAGCATGCTGTGGTGGTGGTAGTGCTTCTTGTAGCTTATATAGTTGCTGATTCTTTCCCTAAAGTAATCACACAACCACAGAATCTTTTAGATTGGAAAAGACCCTTAAGATAAGATTGAGTCCAATGATAAACGCAGCACTGGCAGATCCACCACTAACCCATGTCCCCAGATGCCACATCTTTTTTTAAATACCTCAAGGCATGGTGACTCCAACACTTCCCATAGTGTTCAAAGGCCAGAGGAGAAAAGTGGCTGGCATTGTCCACTACAAGATGTCCAGTATGAAGGGTTTTTTTCTGTATTCTGCCCTCCTTGGAGTGCACATAGGGAAGTGTTCTGTTGCATGTTGATACTGGTAATGAAAAATCTGTTACCATGGAGTTGGCTGAAACCTCCTCTAATTCTCCAAATACTCGTGTATTATATATACTAAGACAATTATTATAGGGAAACCTCTTTCATTCCATAGGTATCTGCTGCAGGTCTGTGAAGATATCAATATAATCAATAGAACCACCTCAAAAATAAATTTAATGTAATAGATCTGTCTCTGTGGAATGTGCCTGTAAATGATGAAGAGGATCAGATGTCTGAGACTGCAAAAACACTTGAGCTTTTTTGTACAATGATTATCCTTCAGTTCTGGTTTTGTGTAGCACAATTGACACCTGGTCTGAGTATGAAGATTTAAAGTGCTATTCAAATGGGAATAAAAGCCACAGAAAAGAGGACATGATACTTTTGAACATAATCACTTCTAAGCTCATACTTTTCCTATGGTGCAGTGGAAAAAACACGGACAGTAGTGGTCATCACAGTGTCTTACAGTTAGTGCACAACCTAATTTGTATTGTTTAGCTGGACACTGGTGTATTAAAATTCTTAAGAGATGAATGCATCCCCATAATACTATTCTTTGTTTCTTTGTGCCACTGAATTGAAATCCTGTATTCCTTGATAGGGTTCAACATTTTTGCTTGTACCAACTGGCATTGAAGTTCAGAGGTATTCTCTCTGTGGGATAAATCACTAATTTTCCTCAGAAAAGGATAACAAAGAATATGTATCATTCAGAGGCAAACCCGAGGTGACCCGTGTGCTCAGATATGCCTAGAATTTCAGTGGCCCTGAAGGGAGTGGCAATGTTAATTTTGTTAGCCTCAATGTGCCCTGTGAATCAGAACTGAGCCTCTGTGGTGTGTTTAGTTACTTTCACTCCACTTACACACTTGCATCCTGCAGCCCTTTTGTGCTGAACATCCTATTGGCTGGCACTGCAGAATCCCCCTGTTCTGTTAAAGGTTCTCTGAACTGTATCCATCAGTTCCGCTAAGGTTCTCTTTCTCATGCTGTTGTGTGCTGCGCTGATGTGCTTTGACATCCTGCTCCTGAGGAGGTTTTTGAAGACAATATTGAGAGAGTTTTACAAGTATGTTCTGTGGGACTAATGTAGGAAATAACTGTCAGTTTGTACTGTGAACTGCTGTACTGTTAGTGAAATAAGCGTGTCAATTTAAACAAATTCTCTAATGTTTCCAAGTGCTGCTATCATCTCATACTGTGGCAACACATGGTGATTTTTTTTTCTTCTGAGAACAAGCGGTTTAAACTATTGCCAGATTTATTTTTAATTTTTTTTAAATTTTGAACAGTTCTTAAATGTTGAAATACTGTAAGTTAAACTCACAGAAAGCTTCAAACCTCACTCATTCATTTGTACATTGCAGGATTTTTCCACCGCTCCTAATTTGCATTCTCATTGTAGTATTCTTTGAATTTTATAGTGTGTCTTTGCTCTGAAATGCCAAAAACTTAATTGCATGTATTTGGTTACCCATTGATCACCATCTGATGTATTCCTGGAACAGCACATTCTGCATTGTTGTTCTAGTATGTCTCTGTCTTGATTCTTCAGAAAGACAGAAAATTTCCCAGTTGTATTTGGAATCTGGATCACCAGCACATGAATTTTAAGGTGCCGAGAGACTCCCAGTGGCTACAGCAGAGACTGAGTATCTCTCTGGATTTGAGCTCCAGAATACACTGATTGGAGGCGCTTACTTAAGTTGGAAAGATTTGCGCTTCTTAAGTTGATATTATTAAAATTTGCATATTAACATATATTCAATGTCAGTTCGCTTGCATATCGAATGAGAGGAAGGGGTCATGTCTTCCACTGCTCTTGCTGATGACTCAGCTTGGATGTGGAAGAAATTGCTTTTAGGATTATAGAGACCTGGTGCCATATGACAAACTGTACATGATATCTGAAAAATGTGGTAAGTGGATTGTCTTTAAGTAGATTGTGGTCCTTGTTTGCTTTGATTCTTACAACCTTTTCTATTTACTACTGCTATTTTTAATATAAGTGAGAAAGAAGCAGAAGAAAAGGTATATATCCAGTAGCATGAAGATGACTGAGGCAGGAAGAAGACACATTTTTATATGAGAGGGGAACCTGAAATGTAATGTTTGAGCACGATTTTTTTTAAGGTCTGACATGTAATTGCTTTAAAATTATTATTGTTTTCTTTTTCTTGTTTGTTATGTCCTTTTTCTACTTAACTTCAGAGATTCCTGGTAGGCAGAAAGTCACCATGTATTTCATATTTGTCTTACTGTGTTTCAGTTCGCTTTGACAGTACACAGAAATCTAAAATCTAAACTGTAATGGGAATCACAAATTTTATGTAATAAAACACACCATAGTATTGTCTCCTAGGAAAAAAATCAGACCTTCTGTCTCCAAAATACTTAGACTGCCTGTATTTCTGTCTTTTTTTCGTTTCTTTCTCCTTAAAGAACCTGTTTATTTCCATGACTGCAACAGTTAAGAAGGCAAAATCTATCAAATACTTACACTCTGCAAGTTTATGGCAAAAAACGTAAATAGTTTTGTGTAGAGATTATCTCTGTGTAATCTGTTTAGTGAGCCCTGAGAGCAATACTCACTTGACTTGGACACAAATTCAGTACTGTGCAGGCACAGTCAGGTTCATTTGAGAGCACTGGCAGCCGAGATTTTCACTTGGATCGGTGCAACTCTTGGGCATAGAGCAGGTTTGTTCATAGCTGTGACTGGATAAGCATCTATGATCCTCTTAGAGCCATCAAAAATGTATCAGCTGTTTGTAAAATCTGTGTCTAATGTAAACAAAGTTGAGTGCGGAGACAAGGACTTCACCACGAAAATCCATAGGATTGATAGTGAAGACATTTATTTCACACAGCACACAGGTTATATAGGGTTACAGATACATCTTATTGGTTAAAGGAATCACAACTCAAGCACGTTAGAACTTTTAATTGGATACAAGCTCATATCTCACAAGCTCAGTGTTTACATTATCTCATCCTGATGTTTTGAGGTTCTGTGTCCGGAGAAGCTAGGCCTGGAGGCACTCCCTTAAGGACGTACTGTTAAGGAGTAACTAAGGCTCGTTAGCAAACACCAGGTGTTCGGCCTTGCATTTTTTCTCTATCTGCAACAACCTCTCTTGCTGGCATATCAGCAAAATTCTCATGGCTTAGGGCAGCAGGCTTCTCAGGCCTGGAGCAGCTTAGATTGCTCATAAATCCACTTTTCTGCAATAAATCTCTAAACATGTGTCTGCAGAGAAGTAACTGACGTTTGTGTAACTTAAGCGCTTTCTGTGTAGGCTGATTAGAAATTCAATTTAATTTACACTTTCTACTATCAGGCACTAATGTTTTATAACTCCCTTTACAGATATCAGGTACTTATTCGCTCCTACCCTGTCAAAAACTTTCTTTTGGTCGCTGGCAGATCTCCCTTTTTTCACATTTGTGCTATTCCACTGCTATGATACAACATAATGGACAGGTTTTTATAACACTCCACTTGCTTCTGCTGTTGTGTCAGATTGTCTGACTGGAATTCAGTTGCAAACAAATTTCTGTTCAAGGAGGAAACCAGGGTTGGAGTGAAATACTGTCAGTGCATTGCAGTCATTCCTTAACTGACTTCAGGTTCAGCCTTTTACGTCATTTACCTGAATCCTGTCACTACTGAACTGAATGGCATTGTATCATCATCACTGATTACCATGTGTTTGACATGAGAACAATTGCACAAAACACTTCTCATAGGAACAAGAGATTCCTCCTGTGACACAAGAATAGCTGTGATCACATGAAATTAGGGAGGGAGGGTTATAGGATAGAGCATCAAAATAAAAGGGCAAGTATCAAAACAAAAAAACAATGGAACCAGAAATAGAAAAAATAGAGCCAGCCTGGCAGGATAGCAGCTCTGATAATTAAATTTTCATTACAGGTATGTATTGTTGATATTTAATCTCTGATATTTATATACTCTACAGATTTTCAGAGTGTTTTACGTAAAGCAAAATATTGCCCTTTGTCTTGAGACCAGTCCTTTGACTACCATTAAAACAGTGACCGCCAAAATAAAATAGCTGTGCAACATAGACAACATGAAGCAAGAGATTCTGTGTGAAGCCTGAGTGAAGTTTATGGATAGTGTCTGGCATGACCTGAGTGGGAAAACTCACCAGAATGTACAAGAGTGAGCAAAAGAGAGAGTTATGAAGGGAAGCAGAAAGGAGGAAGATTGAAAGACAGAAGTCCTTTTGCAAGTGGCAAACAAGGCATGGAAGTGTTTGGATTTTTGGTGTTTGGTGTTTTTCTTTTTTCATGGTGTTACACATTTTCATCCAAAATTAGTTGGTGCCTCTTTACAGGAAGGAAATAAGCTTTGTAGCTCTGTGGTCACTAATTCAGCACGAACCATGGAAGGGAGTAGAATTGCTGATTCAAACAAAAATTGTGCTTTAAGATTGTCTACACATCTACACCTTGAAATTTCTGGTATAACCAGGCAAATAAAAAACCTAAAGAATTTTTTAATTTTATTCCTGTTGAGTAAGGACAGGCTGTGGAACCCCTTTGGCTGGGAGGCTAAAGGTGATGTGTGTGGCAACATCACATGTGTTTCTTCCCTCCCAGGACAGCATCAAGTGACATTTTGGCATTTCTGACCTGTTTCTGTCTGCTTAGAATGGCCTTGCAGAGGCTGCCAGGTTAGTTTTGGGAAACTAGAATTTGAGTAGCCTTTTAGGATTAACATTCTAATTTTTTTCCCTTTCATAATTATCACATTGTAGGTGAAGGCTTTCTGACAGTAGACTTCTATTCCTTGGTTGAATTTTGATTTTTAATCAGTTGAGAAATGCAAGATAGGTTGTGAAATAATATTTCTTATTCACTAAAGTGACAGCTTTTGTTCTGTTTTTCAGGCAAGCCTGAAAGTCTTTTAAATTATGGTTGTGAAGTGGTTATGGAAGATAGTAGCTGGTTTCTATTCCAGTTTGTAGATCCAAAAATAGCAGATTTATCATGTGGCTGACAGTTTAAATGTGCAAGGTACTCAGCTTCTGCCAGGTGCACAGACTCTGCCTTGGTGTCACTATCTCTGGTCTTGCAAATTGCTGTTAAATGAAGAAACTGAACTTTTTCTGGTTTTGCTGCTTTATTTATGTACCCTGCTGACACTTCAGAGCACTGAATGTCAGATATGTTTGCCAGATTCAGTGTCTTCTCTCTGTTCTCCAGATGTTGGGTAAACATCTACTCAGTGTGGTGTAACTACAAATCACGCTTCAACTTTTGCCCATGTATTTTCTGCCACTGAATATTGAGAGGCACTCCCAGCTCTGATCCATTTTTTAGTTTTTTACCTTGCTCTGGCTTTGGTAAGTCCTTGAGCATATGAAGAGTGAGTAATGTAGCATACTTTGGAAACCATGAGACTATCATCTCTTACATGTGTCGTGTGTAAGGAAAAACATATTAGTCTAGAGCCGTTTTAAAGCAGAATGAAAAAAAAATTAGGCTCCTTTCATTGACCAGGTGGAATTTCCTCAACTGACAGTTAACAAAAACTACTGTCAGGTAGCAGATTGTATAGTGAGTTAGTGACAAGAGACACGCAGAAACAGAAAGTACTAGTTTTACAGTTCTATTCAGAGGAGTGTTACACAGCCAAGTTTCTTTAAAAGCCAAGTATAAAGAAATAGCAGAGCATATACAGATGAGAAGTATGTAAACATACTTCATGTTCAGCATCCTCATGAATATTTTAGTCTCCAGGCAACACAGTCATGAGCCAGGCAAAGTGAGAACTGTATAGCTGTTTCCACATTGCCTTTCCTACTGTATCCCTGCAGTGTCTTTGTGAGTGAGAACGACTACAGGAAGAGTTTTTATCTTGCATCAATACACAGAAGTGCTGGATTCCAAAATGGCTCTTGTTAGGGCACCAACTCACATAATGAGAAAGGTAACTAAACTAGCTTTCATCATAAATATGTTTACTAAAAATAGGTGCTCCAGCCTTTTTTATCTGTTATACTTCTTTTTTATTGTCTTCCTTCAGATCACCAGGTTGGACGGGGCTCTGAGCAACCTGGTGTTTTGAGATGTCCTTGCCTACAGCAGGGAGGTTGGAACTGGATGATCTTTAGGATCCCTTCTAGCCCAAACCATTCTATGATTCTATGACCGCATGTTCATATCTGAACCAGTTCTTTAAGAACATAGATATCTAGGCATATAATGTCATAGATCTGACTGGTGAAATACTCCTCTTGACATAGTTTCTTCTACCTGTGATAAAGACTTGTCCGTTTAACTCTCATTTCAATAACCACAGTTATGACTGGTCATTTGAACAGTTCTTACTCTATTTTTTAGTAATTTCCATATGTTTGCAGACAGAAATGTATGTAGAGATCTTTAAATCACTTCTCATGTTTATGTATGGATAAAGAGAGCTTTGGTATAATTTCTGACAAAATGTAGCCCAACAGAAATGTCTTTTCATTTAATCAAGACCTTTAAGGAGCTGTATTTTGCAAGGTGGGAAATAAAATAAGGATGTTTTAGTGAAATGAATAAACCTGTATTACAAAGCTACAGTAATGATTTCAGTGACACTATAATGAAATTATACAGGAGACATGGGCATTTTTTTTTTAAATGTGCCATATATATTTTTCTGTATTCAAAAATATTTCATATCTAAATTTGAAATCCATAATAAGAATGAGTCAATAAGCTTCATTTTCAGACTGATCTATTTCAGTACTAGAACCATAAGTCTTACATGCAATGTTTGAGAGCAAACATTTTCTGGTAAAGTACTCTAAATGAAGAGTATTGTGCAAGCAGAGAGCAAGACTTGTCTTCTCTGGTTTTAACTGGATTTTGCCTGTGACCAGTTTATTAAATATATGAAAGTGTGTGCACACTGAACAGTGGGCCTGATTCCCAAAGAGTTTTCTTTTAAAAGAAAGCTGTCTTTCCTGATAATGTGCTGAGAGCCACACACTTTGAACTTTATCCTAAATTCCGCCAGTTTTAATGGTACATCTTTGAAGTTTAAGTGCTACAGATTTCACTATTAATCTGGACAGCAATGCTGAATTTTGTTCAAAGACTAGGATGATAATCCCAAACAGTTCAGGCACTTCTGTCCTCTCTCATGTTACTTCATTCCAACACAGGATAAAAGATCATGTGTTGAATAATAGGCAACCAATTGCCTTGCTTTGGCAAATATTTTCCAAAGAGGCGACCTGCTTTTATTTAAAGCACTGAGGTGATAGCTTTGTTTGATCTTTCTTTTGGCTTTGCTGCTCAGGTTTCACATCCTCTTGTCATGAGAAGGGTCTTCAAAGGGCACCAGCTGGAGCACCTTTCTGACAAAGTGTTTGCTGTGTGTGACTCCACTGTGCCCTTCAGCACGTGCAGTCCCTGCTGCCCCATGCAGTGCTGGGAGGAGTGTTTTGAGCCCAATCACTAATCTCTGCAGTCATGTGGAAGCTCATGGGAGGTTTTGGCAACAGATCTATTTATTCTGTGAAACGTCCTTGTTGATAGTGAAAAAAAGATGACTTGTGTTGTAGCTGAGCAGGTATCTTGATTGTATTTTCTAATCCAGCTGTTCCAGCTGATTGCAAGAAGCTGTGAGCTGATGGAAACACAAAACAAATAGCTGGAACCACATATAGAAGTAGGAAAAGTGCAGCAGGCATCCATTAGGAAACTGTACTGCTCTCCTTAAGCACCAGCTCTGAATATTATCTGAGGCGCCACTTCATGTCTCTGCATTTTGAGGAGAAAGAGACCTGACCCAGATTGTAGAGTAGCCATTCCTGACAACAGGTCTGCACCTCTTCAGGAGGTTCATATTAGTTATTTTTTGTGGATTTTCAGTGCCCAGTCTTGATTTCAAACTTAATAATGACATTGAAAGGCTCTTATTTGTTACACTGTTCTTTGACTTCTTGGAGCAAACTTTCTGCATGCTGATGAATATATGGAATTCTTTTCTTTTAGACCATTTTCATGGAAAGCATTCATTATATCTAAATATAACTTCTGCAATAAATTTTTCACTCTAAAAATATTTTTTTTCTATTTCAAGTGATTATTGAAGAGAAAAATATGCACTGTTCATTTAAACATCTGCCTTTAGAAACTCAGAAGTTATATGTCGAAAGGATTAAAAACCAGAAAGAATGAGAAAGTCTAATTCTAACATTTGGACTGTTAAGTGAGGTCAACATAAAAAGGAAACTAACAAAACCCATCAAAACCCACCAGAATACACTTATTGAAGTTTGCTTAAACTGAAGTAACTTCTTCATTTTTTTTTGTTACATCAACTTGCCTGGAAGGGGACCTTAAGTAGAGAGAAGGTAGAGCACTTGAAATATTTTGTGGTTAAACTTTCTTAAACCACATTTCCAGAAATTTTGCTCAATACAGGGAAAAGATTAGGCTCTTGACATTCCTAAAAATTACTTCTTCAGAAAGTGCAATTGTGATAGCTATCTGAAACCAAGGGCTTTGAAGACAGAGAAATTACTGTGAAAAGGATTTATATATGCATCCATCCATGCTTTTCTTTTTATCTATATGTGTATATACATTCAGATGTGTATCTGAGCATGTATATAGAGTGTGTTCTACTCCGCATGTTGGTGGTGATTGTTGAGGATGAGCTATCATTAGCATTCTTGTTAAATGTGATTTTCAAGGTTGCCAATTCTCTCCACTGATGAGGCTCTCAGCACTAAATAACCAGCAAATTTCAAGTACGCAGATCTCTGCTCTGTTTGACAACATCACTTTCAGCTCTCTTCCTACTTGCTATGCTGGGATGAAGGAAATAAGGCAAAATGCAGATGTCAGTAGTGAAACTACTTTACTTAGAAGGATCAAATAATGCAGATATAAATAGCAGTGTTCTCTAATGAAGAGAAATGCAGCTGGAGTCTTTCTGGTGGAAGACAAAGATAGATGAAAATTGTCACATAGAAATTAGGTGTAATATTAAGTAGATTTTCAGAAAGATTTTGCTACATATTTGTCACATTTGTATGTATAGTAATAGGTAAAGGGAATGTTCAGTGTCCCTTGGACTTCTACAACATTCAGTGAACAGACTTCCTTATTAGAAAAAGCTCTGTGCTGAGATTGCCCAGCATTTCCATTTCACAACCTGCCCTGGAACACTGGAGGCTGGGAGCTTCCCTTCCTGTTCTGGGCTTCTGTTCTGTCATCTGAGAGTTAATAATAGTATTTTAAGGAAGTAATGGCTTAAGATAGGGTAAGCATCTTGAAAAGGATGTGTATGCCCCATCCAAAGACTCCTTGAACTAAAGACTATCAAAAATTGTATAAGATTCCATCTCTAGAGTTGATTTAAAAAAATACACATTTTCTGTGGGCTTGACAGTCTATTCTGGGTTAGAATGTAATGAAATTGATAAATGTTAAGTTTCACTGCTTATGAAAAGAGTTATTCCTTAATGGGCAAGATAATTTCAAGTATTTACTTGGTAAGTGTCTACTGAAATAAAAACTTGGACATGAAACTAGAATGTTTTTCTTTGCTTTTTGACATAGGTGTAAGAATCACTGTCTGGTCCCTCAAGTGTATGATTACAGAACATTGATCATTACAGTCTGAACTCACACAGAATATTTGTGAAAAATGAGGATCTGGTTTTGTGTAAATCTGACTAGAAGTTTCTTTTTTTTTCCCTGCTGAAATCAGCAGAGTCTTGTTAAATAGCTGTAATTACATATATCTCTTGGTAGTCATGAATTTATATTCGCATCTGGCTAAAATTTTTATCACTGCTAAATAGGTTTATATCCAATTATTTACAGTCTTAAAAGGCATTTTTAACACTGACGTTTCCCTTGCCAAACTAACTGTAAACAAAATTTATAGGGAAAGAATTTATTTACTGCATTTTCTGTCTGTGCAGCTGCCACAGACATGGTAGTAAACTCTGAGGATTTTTCTGAGCTCATGTTGCAGTAAACCTATCATTTTATTATAAGACCAGGGGTGATTTAGACTCTTTGTTATAAAACCAGGAAACTATATAAATTGAAAACTAAATTAATAGTTGAGCAAGAGGTGTTATGATGAAGCTTCCAGAGAAACAAGTACAGGCTTTTAAATGCAAGTCCAGCCTCTTATTTGAGATCTTGAGATTGACTTTCACACTCAGCCTTTTGGTCACAGTTCACAGACATTCATTACTCTCTCTCTTATTCCTGCTCCCTTAAGTCACCTGGTCTGCCAGTGATTGAAGCTTGTCTTAAGAAGGCTTATCATCAATACTAACTTTGGTGTTCCAAGGTAAGGATTTTGTGTAGCAAGTGCCAGAGAGAGTGCCTACATGTGGTATTTGTATTTCATTGTAGTAAAATGCATAGTTGGCTGTCTGTAAACAAAAGTTTCTCTCTGGTGAATAGCAAAAACCATCAGGGCTATTAATTTACCCAGTGCAATGAATTTCCATGTTGACTTCGAGTATTTGGACACCTTCCATTTGACAGAAGACAGTGATAGAACTGCAGTCGAGATCCTTGTGTCCCAAAGTAAACACCCCTGTACAAAGATTTGCCTTAGTTCCTCTGTGATATGTAAAGGACTGGGAATTGATCATAAAAGCCAAAGGCTTAAGAAGCTGCTGATTTTAGCTTGATGCTTTTGTCTCCTGCTTTGACACAGAGAGAAAATTCAGAAAAGCAGAGGTCAGAAACTGAGGAAAATATTTGCCCAGACAATCTTGCAATGTTTTCTAACTCCTACTCAGTAATTTTATGATTTAACTAATGAGATTAAAATATGAGAAAAGATTCTTAAAATTATTTAAAATACTTTTACATAGCTCAGATGAGTCTCATGTAAGCTTTTCAACTTAAAAGCAGTTGAGTGATCAAGGAATATGGATTAGCTGAGAGATTTATCAGCTCAAGTGTATTTGCAATGTACTTCCATTAACAATAGAGACAAAATATTTAACTGTTGAAAGATCATGTCAAATCCTTTGGCTCTGCATTATATTTGTTCATTACTTTCTTAATGGAATTCAGGGGTGTTTTAGTTGTGACCTTCATGGTGCCATGTTGTGGCTGAACTAAATCAGGGTGAGAGACACGATTCTGGCAGCTGCTGCAGGAGGTTTGCTTTCTGCTGCATCCTGTTAGGCTGTAAATCACACAACATGTTCCTCCAAACACAAGGTTTAGCTGAATGCAATTCCGTAGCCGGGGTAAAGTCAAGTCAGACTGGATCTTTGATAGCCTTATCACCTAAGCCGCTGCTTCTGTGGTTTAGCTAGTGAGTGCAGTATCTTTATGATTTATGATATTATCTTGTTCATTAAAGTATATGCCTTATTAATGGATAGGAGAATAAGGAATTGTTACCAAATGACAGAATAGATGGTGTTGGAGAGTCTCTGGTCCAAGCCCCCTCTTGAAACCAGAGTCAACTAGAGCAGGTTGCTCAGGACCACTAGAAGAGTCTGGCTCCAAATTCTTTGCTACTTCCATTAAATATTTAAGAACAGTGATAAGATTCACCCCAAGCCTTCTCCAGGCTAAACAACAACTCACTCAGTTACTGCTTGTATGACAGATATTTCAGTCCCTAATCATCTTGATGGCTCATCAGTGGAATTCCTCCAATGTACCCATAACTTTTTGTGCTGGGGAGCCTGGAGCTGGCCTAGCATTCCACATGTGGCCTTAGTAGCAATGAGCACTGCAGAACGATCCCTTTCCTTGCTCTGCTATCAAGAGTCTTCCTAAAAGAATCCCAATAGTATTCTTTGCAAAATTCTTCATCACCTTTAGCAAACAGTTGATCTTGTTTGTGGGATGTATTTGGTGTGTTATTTGTGCAGAAGTAGTGTAATTGAAATATTTCTGATTTGTCTGCTCTTGTCTGGTTTCCAAGACATACGTTGCCTACCCTTTTTTTTTGTCTATTTGGAACTCGTGGATATTTTTGGCTTTGTGACTAAGTTCTGATGCTTGTATGCTTTCTGGTCTGTACTTGGTCAGTAAGACTCTCTCAATGAATGTCTACAACAAGCAAGAGTTAATAAGAAAAGGAATTACAGAGTTTTGAATATTTACTTTGGTGCTTTTAAAAAAGCAATTTTTAGAAAATCTAGTGGTTTGGTTGATATATCTCTTGGGAAATACACTGTTGCTTATCATGGACTAGCAGAAAACTTGTGTCATGTCTTTCTTCATTTTTGGTAAAAGGAAAAATCAGGAAGAGGGTCTTAGGATGCTGTCCATTTGGGAATGTTTCTAAGATTTAGTGCACTTTGTGGAATTTAGAGTCAGAATTTATGTAGTCAGATTTGAACTAGCAAAATAACTGGTTCAAACTAATAGGAGGTAATGATTATAAAAATAACTGAAGATTGCACAAAACATTTAAAAGTTTAAGGAGAATTTTAGGGTCCCAACTTTAAAAGCCCACTTTGCAAACCACAGCCTGTGTTTCTTCATGTTTCCAAAATTTGTAATTGTGCATATGTAACAAACTTTTTCATTATCAGGAAATGGTAAAAAAAAAATTGTGAAATGGTTCTGTTTCTAGATATGTTATTAGAATTGGATTATGAAAGATTCAAAGAATGATTCAATAACTTGACTCCAGATAGATGGGCATTTGTTCATTGAGTCACTTGGTGAAAGTATCCTTAATTGTGACAGAAAAAGCAAAAGCCTCACCACTGTACCCAATGCACAGAGTTGCTTTATGAAATAACTTTTTGCCTCATACAGTTTTTATGGTATTTTTATTTGAAATTACTTAATTTCTCCCCCACCCCTTGAAAATATATGTTAATTTCCTATGAAGCTGGAGTTCAGAAGTAGTGGTGCATACTGTCTTCTGCAGATGAGGTGCTACATGTGTTCTTTGGATGTCCTATGTTTTCTTACTAGAAACTCTCTCCTTTTGTCCCAGTATTTTTTTCAGTGAAAAAAAAGGAAATGGTAGACCTGAGGCTCAGGAATTTGCCATGAGAAATGCTGGATACCCTCTAAGATGCGTAACCCCTGTGTTTGTAATTACTGCAGTGCTGCATATGATGCCGTCCTTGACAGAAACGTGGCCATTAAGAAGCTCAGCAGACCATTTCAGAACCAAACTCATGCCAAGCGAGCTTACAGGGAGCTGGTCCTCATGAAGTGTGTGAATCATAAAAATGTAAGTTCTGAGTAGGTAGCCAGAGAAGTGATGTGTATATTGGTTCATTGGAAAGAAAATTGTTTTGTTGGGTTCCTTTTTAAAAAAAGAAATGAAAAGTAAATTATGCTCAAGGGCTACAGTCATCGTGGTACTACAGGCCCACATAAGAGAGTGAGGATGTTCCATGTGCTTATTTAAAGGCTATGCCAAGTGTGGGTTCCTGCCAGGGTTAGGATGAGAGAATGGGAGACGACAGAATGGGTTCTTGTCAGTGACTTATCCAGAAATGCATAAGTGGTTGTTGGAATCTTGGCTACATACTCTTGTCACTGGCATTTGTGATTCAAAAGTAGTGTCTCCTGCATTGGAATATCCATGCACGCTCCTTGTTCTGGGCTTCATTTGAAACCCAGTCATATAAATGCTTTGTATAGCTTGTACAAGCTAATGTGTCATCCTGGGTAAGGTTGCTGGAAAACTGCCAAAAAAAATTAAGAACCAAAAGCACTTTCTGTTCTCCCATATTTGTGAGTAAGCTAATGTTGTGGAGCCAGGGACTCTGAAGCCTTAGCACATTGTGCTGTTCCTTCTAATCCCAGTGTTCTTGTTGAAATAAACAGCTCAAGCAGGTTCTCGACTTTTGGGCTTCTTGCACTCACTACCTATTGTATAATATTTAGTATACATAATGGATGAAAATATTCCTGCATTGCAGCAGGAGTATTATTCCAGGGCTGTGTGTTAATTGTAACCATTATCTGTTAGAACTGCCTGACACTGTGGAGGTTTTTTTGTTTGTTTGTTTATTTTTGTAGTGAAATAGTAAGATTGCCAGGGATTTCATTTTCTTCCAGTTACTCAATTTCTCCTATGGCTTGCTGCCATTTCTGTTTGTCCCTCCCTTTTCATAAGGAGTGAATTTTTCAGGTTGCAGCGTTTACCCTTGCCTCATATCCTACCAAGACTCTTTCTCCTTATGCAAAGCATAAAAGAGCTTGAAAAGTGTGATGTTAAGGTGAGATTTTACACTTGCTCTCTATCATAAATTCACATGGAAAGAAAAAGGACTGACTCTAAAATGGCAAACAGGAGGACTTGTCACTCTAGTGTCCTCTGCCCTGCTTTTGGGCATTGATTTATCCTTACGTTCCCACTGTGTTAATCAGGAATGTACCTGTCTCTTCCCTATTGACTTGATGGAAGCTACTTTCAGCCAGATCAATGCATGGGGATTTGAAAATGCAGGAATAAGTGAGGATTTCTCCCTGTAGGTAGGAGAAGGATGCATTCTCACTTCAGTTTTTAATGGACTGGAAAGAATAGAGGGCAGCAGGAGTTGCAATAATTTCAAACCCATAATTTTAAACATGCTGCATGAGGGCTGCTAACAGCACCACATTGGTTGGGTCAGAGGTTTAGTTTGTCTGAACAGAGAAATGCAAAGGAAGGAGAGGATTGTTTAGGCACCTGTCCAGAGGTAAGATTCAGTCAAAATATGTCAAGTAAAAAGAACGAATATTGAACTATTTCTGTTAGAAAACCTAGATAGGTGATGGAGATGATAAGGGAGATATTCAGCTATTGTCTTGATGGCAGCTGTGCTATCACCTACCTCTGTTACCTGCACAGAAGGAAAGTATGAGAAATTCTTGTGAGGTCACATTTTTCCTCTGTACTGTTTCACACATTCTTATCAGTGCCTTACAACTGCCCAGCCCATTTAAAAATCAAACAAACAAAACCACAAAGTCAACCAACCAACCAACCAAAAAAAAAGGAAAAAAAAAAAGAAAAGATAAAAAGGAGTTACAATATGCAACATGTCTTTGCTCAGGATTTGTCAGCTGTTTTAAAGTGCTTCTACTGAAAAGTGGTACCTCTTGTGATGGAATTTGTGTCAGGCAGTATGTGTGTGTATGTGCCCTGAAAGGAATTGAGGCCATGTCAGGGAGATGGAAGGACTTCTGTTTATTGAGATGGTCCTTGATTATTTGTCCCTTCAGGTCAATATTCCTCATAAATAAGAAATTTCTGTCTGAATGTTGCCAAGTATTTACTGATCTGAGAAGTGTAAGTACAAACTGAGCAGTGAAAAGCAGTTTATCCTTTAACACATTTCAAAACGGGTTCAACTGCTTATGTATATCACATCTCTTCATTCTTTTGTCTTACTTTGCTTTTCAGATTATCAGTTTATTAAATGTCTTCACACCACAGAAATCTCTGGAGGAGTTTCAGGATGTGTAAGTAACAGAGGCAGTAATTAAGCTAAAGCTTTAGAGGTGTGTGTGGCATTTTACTGCTCCTTGAATGCAATAACTCAGCAAAACACAAAGGTTATAAGCCCCTCAAAAAAAATCCTGTGAGTCTAGTGCGTAGACACAGATTCTGCATTCCCATATTGAGACATCTTTTCACACTTACCTTTTCCTGAGTAAAATTATTTGCCTGGTTGACTCTGTTAGGTATAAAAGACAGCTAACATCTCAGCTGGAACCTTGCTGAGTACGAATCTGCTCTGAATGAAATTTTAAACAGTCTGTGTTTTATATAGTTGTTCTTTAAACTTGTGTCTTTCCCACAGTCTGTGTACATTGGATGGGAATGTATCTCATTCTGTAGTCTGGCATCAGCAGTAACCTATTAGTTGTAATGAGAATTCTGGGAAGTCATGTAGTCTTAGGAGGATTTTTGGAGGCATTCTGCATGGAAATACATATTTCTAGCCTCTCAGACATCTCTGTTTCTCTCAGATTCCTACATGTACTTTGGTAGCCATTCCTTGCAATGGTCGAAGGCCAAGCAGTATAGTCATTTGGTGCTTGTGGTTCTTTTGTTTTCTGCACATTTCTGTGTTGTGCTGCCTGATTGTCCAGGTAGGGTATAGTCTCTGTCAAGGGGAATGCACCAAGAAAGGGCCAATAACCCACCAGTTTTCCTGGGATACTGAAAGAATAGTGTCTCTGCAGTGAAATACAAATACCAATACAGTACCACTGAGAGTGCACCCCCTCTCTAGCAGTGTTACTCCTAGTCATCAAAAACAAAGTGGATTTTGAAGCTAGAAAAGGCATTGTTACTTATTTGAGATGATGCTGTGATCCCTTTTGAACACAGAAAATAATCCTGTGACTTTACTTTTCCATTCAGTTACCTGGTAATGGAATTAATGGATGCCAATCTGTGCCAGGTCATTCAGATGGAGCTAGACCATGAGCGAATGTCTTATCTACTGTACCAAATGCTCTGTGGTATCAAGCATCTTCACTCTGCAGGAATTATTCACAGGGTAAGGAGCCTTTGGTTTAAAACTTAAGACTGCATGTGAAATAACCATGCAGATTTTAAATACCACTTGGCTTTCTTGTGTATTGTGGATCAATGCCCTATCTCTCAGTACAATGACTATAAGCTTAAGAGCCATAGTCCATGCCCTTTGCAGAGGAGCTCCATGCTTGTGTTAGGTTAATGTGTTTATTGAAAATAAACAATAACCAATAATAAGCTCTGGAAATCATCCAAGTGGTTATGGTCTCTGAAAAGTGTAGACAAATGTTATTTCTCCTGACCATGGCTATATCTTCCATGCATGACATTCAGACTTTGAATTGTAGTCTGGCCCGAGTATACCTTGGCCAGGCTCCACAGAGGTCTGGACATACGGAATTGGCATTTGCCATCATTTACATGTGCTAAAACAAATGAAAAGACTGCTAAGTCTATGTTAAATGCATCCTCTCGTTTTGCCTTCCCACATCGGAGTGCTGTGCCTGGTAAGATGCAGAACCTGGCTGGGAATGCCAGAGGCAGCTCTCTGTGTGATTGCTGACAGCAGAGAGGAACAGTTTACGTGACTGTGAGCAGAAGGGAATTCTGAATGGACTGAAAATACACTGAGTTAACTTCTCTATTGAAATGTGGTTTACTAATTTGGGATTTCCAGATTGAAAAGAAAAAATATATCAAAAAATGTTTCCCTTCCATTATGAGATAAAGAAAAGAAGGGCTGATAAAATGGGTTACAGAGAGGATGTTGCTTTTCAATACACTAAAGTCTCGTTTCTTGGCATGTTGTGTGTTTAGGAAGGGATGATAGATTTGACTTTCAGACAAGTCATCCAGCAAAGAATGACTTGAATTATTACATATGAAGCATTTAGGTATCTCCACAAGTACATTTAGAATGTCTCTGTTAGGCTCACAGCATTAAAAAAATAAATTAATCAAGACAGTACTCTGATACTAATCCTAGTTTGTTGAACTTCTAAATGGAATTAATTTAACACCATTAGTCTCCCGCTATTCAGGTAAAGCCCCACAGAATGCCAAGTTATAACAACTTCCTGAACAGTTTGCTAGAGAAAATAGTAGCAGTGTTTTGTTGTGTATTTACAAGTATTTCTGATAGTAACCATGTCAGAAGATTAAAAGAGTATTTGAAGGGTGACCTGACATATCAATCTGTATCACAGCTATGCCTAGCTTTACAAAGGACAATCACATGTCTTTTCATTGTCTCTTGCAGGATTTAAAACCAAGTAATATTGTAGTAAAATCTGACTGCACATTGAAGATCTTGGATTTTGGGCTGGCCAGGACTGCAGGCACCAGCTTCATGATGACTCCATATGTGGTGACACGTTACTACAGAGCACCAGAGGTCATCTTGGGAATGGGCTACAAGGAGAACGGTAGGGCTGCAATTTCATAGCACAGTGTGACCTGAAGTGCAAGGCTTGCTTCTACAATTGTAAGGGGCACCTGAAGGAGAAAAAGAAAATGTAATGAGAAGTGACATCTTGAATTAGATCAGTTTCTCCCTGTTGGGTACTGCACCTACAGAATGTATTTGGGATGCAATGCAGGGGAATTTATCAGTGTGGGATTACAGAAAAATAGGAAACTTGTTCTTAGTTATGGTTGAACTTGACAAATACAGTTCTGACCAGAATATCTTTGGCTTCTGTAGCTGTGAAACAGTGTGGGAACCACTGGAATTGCTGAATGAGTGACACATTCTAAAACTGAGTCTAGGTCTATGAGTTATTTGAGGGAAGAAGAAGAGCCCTTCCAGAATTTGTCCAAATCCGGAGCTAAATCTGAATTTCCAGAGTTCTTTCCTTCTTCATGACAGATGTAACTGAAGTCCCAGGTTTGGTGACAGGATTCATGTGGTCAAGATCTAGGTATAAATTTTTTGAGTCTATTTTTTTAATGGCAGATAGAATTGAAAAGAAGAGGAAAAAGCTGAAGTTAAAAAAAATGGATATAATTTGTATGTTATCTCCCTACAAGTATATAGGATTGTGCTCTGAATAATCTGTGAGAGATCTTGGTCCCTGGAAAGATTGTGAAAAGCAGGTGGGGGTGCTTGCTATAGAGAAGGAGGTAAAGAACTCCCATTTTGCAGGAGTGAAGGGAAAACTTTCTAAGTGATTCTCATTTTGTAACAAAACTAAGAATTGCATCTGAGTGTCAGGTAGACCAGGCAGGAAAGGAGGGAATACACTATGATTCAGGTTCTGCCATCAAAAGCTCCCACTTGTGTTTGACGAGGAGACTTTTTGCTGGCAAATACTGCAAATTTCAAGACCAAGAATTTATTAAAAAGTGTCCTAATTAATTTGTGTTGAAGAGATTAGCCAGCCTGTGGGAGAACTTCTGCTAACAGCCAACTGCATCCTGTAAAGGGCAGTTAAACTGATTTTGGGAGCTGATTCTATGACTTAAGCACAACTAAAGGCATAATCACACACCCTGTGCGAACTATTTGTAATGTTTATGAATTTAAAATATACATTTTAATATGAAAGTCTAAAAAGGAAAGAATTATTAAGCAGAGTCTAAGCATAGAGAATAATTTCTGAAAAATGAATAATCTTCCATAAATTATTTTCTAATTGAAATTTTTGTTAAGTGCCATTAGAAATTAGAACTAGACTCAGCATGCTATAGATAGTTCCTTAGTGAATATCCAGCTTCTTCTATTGCCAAATGAATTCTTTTCCTTTTTTTTATTTTCTCTCCAGATATTTAGTAGATAATTACTGTTGTTGTTGTTATTGTCCATGAAAGGACAGAGAAAGCACTTGCTTTTCACATGATAAAAACTGCACCAAGAAAAAGTTAGGCACAGTCTTGTGGTGAAGTACACAGCTGGGAAGGTTCTAAGAATGTTTGCCACATCCAAAGGTCCTGATCAAACGCCCATTGGTGTTATCATAGAGACTTCCTTTGACTTCCCTGGTGAATGAATCTGGCTGAAGATGAATGATCTTGTCGTATTTGTACAAAGGCCAAATCAAGTAAACAGGGAAAGAAAAGAAAATACTTGAAAATGAAGATCAACTGTCAGAGGAGCTGGTCCGCTTGGAGGCTCTGATCCAGCTCCCAGGGAAGTCAACAGAAAGGGTTGTTCTTTGCTTCCCTGCTCTGGCCTATGCTGCTACATTACTGAAGCTCCCCTATTTTTTTTCCTCTAACTACATACTCTGCCTGTATAAGGACTGTTCACTGCTTTCATTTTCTTTCTGCACTTGGTTGGCTAAAGATGCATAATTATCACCAGTTTGCTGCACTTCTGTAGAAGGTCCCAAAACTGTCACTATGAAGAAAACTCTGCCACTGCCTCAGGCATGCTTTTGCTGTCCCATGCCCCTGATACCTGTACCCTCCTTTCCCAAATGGAACATTTCACCTTTATTTTATTTTACCAAGAAATGAGTTGTTTGTTTGTTTCTTTGGTTTGTTTTGGATTGCTCTTGAAGGATAAAAAGGGGGAAGAAAAAGAGGATAAAACTGGCTGTGTAGGTCAAACATGACCACAAAATTGAGGATTTGAAGTTGATAAACAGCATAGTCTTTTAGAGCATTTCAAAGCAGTATTTTCCTCTTCACATAGAATGCACGGGGGAGTTTTTCTGTGTTTACTGTGTCACAGTATCTCTCCAGCATTTTTTCTTGTAAGACTCGAAGGGAAAAAATACCCCATCCAAGTCAAGCAGATAATGCAGCTATGTATATTGCACCTAAAAGCTGAAGGCAGGATTGGGAATAAGAAACGCTCTTAGTGTTGATTGTACTTGTCCTGCAGAGCATTTATCTTAGCTTCTTATTTAGCATTTATTTTGACTACATATGCAGTACAAAGCACAGTCCACTCAGGTCATACTCTCCAGTTCTTTCCAGTTACTATGTAAATACATCTAGATTGGTAACTAGAGATAGGACATAGGTACAGATGCTGAAGCAGGAGTTTTAAATAACCCTTAAGGGCAGTATTTGTCCATATGGCCTTTCCTTGTGTGAGCAGTTCCATTTGGAGCCTCTTGTGTACTGCTGCAGAGAGACTCAGTGCTGCAGGACAAAGTCAAGAAACTGCTTGGCTGAAAGTAGGATTTATTCCAGATTATCATTATCTGGTTTTGGATTTTTTCTGAAAAGGCAAAAAAAGAAAAAAAAAGGAAAAAAAAGAGAATTGTTTTTGCATCATAAATTCAGTGTATACCATGGGTCTGTGCACTTATTACTTGATCTTTACTTGCTAGCTCTGGACATTTACCCGAACTGTTGATTTTAATTTTTTTCCACTGTTGTTACTAACTACTGTTGAGCTGACTGACACAGCTTTTACTTATTTATTTATTTTAGCTTTTGGTGAGATATGAAAAAAGAAACCCGACAAAACCACAAAACAAACTGTACTATTCTGTTCAACCTGCTCTTTTCCCCCTCCTTTAGGAGTGAAATGTCATAGTTAACTTTGCTTTTTTTTCCTCCTTCTTCACTTCCCTGTCTCTGCTGTTCTAGTGGATATATGGTCTGTGGGATGCATTATGGGAGAAATGGTTCGCCACAAAATCCTCTTTCCAGGAAGGGACTGTATCCTTGTGCCATTTGCTGCAGCTTCACCTATTATTTGTTCCTCTCCTTCACCCCATCCCATTTACCATAAAATGACTATACCAGGACTGTAAAGATAGCAGCAAAAAGTTGAATCCCAGAGGTATGACTAAATGAAAATAGCACACTTACGGATATGAACAAAATTGAAAATGAAAAACAGATGCACAGAATTATTTCAGTCAATTATGTTACTTAAAAACCTGTAATCATTTCATTCTGTATGGCACTTATGGCATGCCAATAAGCAATATAGAAAATAATCATCATGATGGCAAATTGGATAATTTGCTTATTATTCTTGAAAAGAAAATAAGAAAAAAAGAAAAAACTCCTAACTTGGCCCATATTGTTCCTGTAAATCTGTTTTTCTTCTTTCATGTTTTGGAAACAGTGACTTCATAACATTTGTGGTGACATCATAATCTTTTGCTTGCTAATGCATCATGGTTTTGGATTCATCTCAATGCTGTATGAGCTCAGAGCTGAGTCAATACAACATATTTTTTTTTTCTTTTAAACAAAATTAAGAATTTGACTCGCCCAGTTTAAGGCAACTGTTTATCTGCTGTGGCTTCCAAATTGGCCTGAAATCTGATTATCTTGATTTAAAAATGGACTTCCCTTTACTTGCATGAAACTGTATTTTCTTTCCATCTTGTTCTTCTCGTCTTGGGTGATATTATTTTTGCCACTTCCAAGGTGGTAAAAGCAATATTAGAAAATGAAAACAAAAGAGGAGGTGCGCCTACTTAGCCTTCTGTTTATCACAGACTAAGCCAGGCAACCTGCCTGTGAGGGCTTGGAAATACAAGTAGTGTGTATTTTGCCCATCAGAATAAAATGCAGCACCATAACATGTCTTCCAGTTTCAGAAACAAAAGGGCATATTATTTCCAGCAAGTTGGCAGAAAGGCACCATAAAAATCTGGCATCAGCAGGCACTTAGCAGTTGGTGTGAAGAAAACCCAGCTTTCATAGATGTGTAGCCATGGAAGTAATTATTTTTTGCTGACTCTTGAGTAATTCTTGTTGTGTTTGTCACTTAGGTCCTTCCTGTCCTACTTTCACAGCTCTGTCAGCTTTCTCTGAAAGCAGAGCTCTGCCCCATAGCCCAGAGAAGATGCAGTTACACTTCACTAACATGTAGATGGAGAAACAGCAGTTACCTCCTGTTTGCTGAGGGGGAAACAGCAGCATTGAACTGGCTGCCAGTCTCATAGGAATTTGGACTGGGAAGTTATTGGATGCAAAACATGGCAGTGAAGTAAAAATGTTGGGGTTTATTATTAGGGGAATAAGAATGGTGGTTTTCATTACTAGTGGACAGCTTTGAGATGTCCCTCTGTAGGTGCTGAGCTTTTCCTGCAACATGCTGCACACCCACCTTCTGCTGTGGCCAGAATGTACACAATAGCTCCCAGCACTCATGAGACCTGCAATGCAGTGTGAGAGTTATGCTGTATTTCAGTGGTAACACCATCTCAGAAGCACCATCATAACTCTTCCTCCAAAAAAATGCAATTTTCCTGTCTTCTTAAAACAAAAAACACCAATCTAAACTAAATTATCTATAATACGCTTGAGGTTCAGTTGTAAATACTGAGGATGTTTCCCTTTACTCTGTTTGGAGAGAAGTCTGATTGAGATTTTAGTTGATAAGCAACTAGAATACATAAAAAGAATTCTTTCAGGGTAAAAGCATAGTAGCATGGATAATGGGTTGCTCTCCTTTCTCAACAACAAATTATATTTAAGAGTCATGTTTGTCTTCCCATTTATAGAAAAAATAATGCCATATAATTTAAACAATGTAGCTTTTTTTAAAAAAATCATTCAAATGTGAGAATTACTTTGTTTCTCTCTGGCTGTGTGTCATGGTTTCAAGTTATGGCTTCTTTGGCCACCATGGTATCTAAGGAAATTACACAAGTATTCCACACTTGTTTTCCACGTGGTGGGGGAGGAGTTTCCGGGCTGGGTGCTTCTATCGGGGGAGCTGGTGGAGCAGGGAGTGAGCCTAGCTAGTTTCTCCTGCGGCTGTGGGTTCTCCTGGCCTGGGTGAGATTGTTTTTGTTTGTTCTCTTTTCCTGAAGTCTTTAATTGTATTTGGTTTAGGTTTAAGTTAGTTTTCTCCACATTTCGGGAGGTTTTTCCCTTTCCCTTTTCCCTTCTTTTCCCCTGGGGGAAGTGGGGGCCCCCTACGTCCTGTACATACAGTGTGACTGTGAATATCAAATAATATAGTTTTTTTATTTATTCAATTCGGTTTCTGTTGCATTTTGTTTCTTTCCAGTTTTTTCCCTTTGCTGGGACTGCTTTGGGAGAAGGGAGGGAGCATACAGTCCAGGGCTGGCATACAGTTAAGCCAAACCTGCGACACTGTGACAACAGTCTCTTATGACAGCATCTTATTCAGGGATAGCAATAGAATATTTTTAAAATACCTTTCAACATTTCAATATCAGTTAAAATAACAGCCACATTTTTTAACAAATTCAGCAAATGTTGTATAAATTGTGGGATAGTCCTCATTTTTAAATCATTGGAAATCCCATACCCTGAAATGGAGTGTATGTGGGACAGGCCACAGTTACTACCATGTTTTAGTGGTGGATTCATTCAGATGAGTTGGAAGTTAAAAAAACAAAAACAACAAACAAGAAAAAGAAAAAAAAAGGAATCTATGCATTCGTTTCCAAGTCAGTACTCATTTGTTAACCAGTTTGACCCCATGTTGTCAGTGTTGGAAAACTGGTTTGTGTATGGATCCCTATTATTTCCCACCTCTCTGTGGCTGTGGATGAGCAGATTTAGTTTCCCTCCCAGGTACAGGAAGAGCTGGAGAAGCATTTATGCAGCTGCAGGTATACTTCACAGAAGGACATTATGTACCTCTCTTGGGCTACCTAAGACCTTCCAGCAGAGAGATTTCTAGCTGAAAGGCAAGTCTGTATAGAAACAAAAAGTCATTTCTTCTTAATCATTCAGAAGACTGTCTACTGCGTGCACTTGCTGTCAGTATAAGCTTACTTATTTCTGATCCGGAGTAGGAACATTTGTGTATAGTACAACATGCATCTAAAGGAAAATTTCACAGCTGCTGCCAAGTTTTATGGAAAGAAAAGATTTTAAGAAGTTAATCTTATCTAAACCATCACACTGAGTTACCATTGCATTTAGGTGCTGCTGACTTGAAATGAAATTTCATTTTTTAAAGTCTTTATGGAAATTAAAACATGGAGAAGATTTTAGGACATCTCACATCTCACCTACATAAATAAGAAACTCTCTCTTTAGTTGCTATAAGAAAGCTCTGAAATCTGGATGGACTACAGATGGTTTTCAGACAAATAAGAAGAGCCTTCAGTCTGGGTACTGGGTAGAAATTGCCTAGCAGGTACCTTTATTCCTTGTTACTCAGCTAAAGCAGACATTTCAAAATACTGTCAGGGAGACTTGCTTGTCAGAAATCAGTCTCTTGAGAGGAACTTTTCAGTCCATTTCCAGATGGATTTGCAGACCACAGTATTCCTGGCAAGTTCTGGTAAGCTTTTGTAGTCCACTTCTGAGTTTTTCACTCAGTGTTTCTTCAATGCTTATTCCACCTTTGCCTCAGTTAAATCAGAAAGAATGTGAGCAACTAAAACCTGCCCAAATTCTTCAGTGCCATTGGAAATGTGTTAGAGACTCCGAGGCTTTTGCCAAAGCTGTGTTCAGGTCTAGGTAACAAGGTCTTCAAAATCTCATAAGATTTCAATTTAAGTATTGTAAATGTATTTCTGCTTTTTATTTGAAGAGATGGGAAAACTTGAATACTTTAAGGTGAGACAGATTTATTAAGATATGAGACTGCCGAGGCCACAGTGATGTCCTGTAGGCACACATGGGGAAAATAAAGCAATCAGAGCATTTCTTTCCAGTACTGAAAAGAAGGAGGCATGTAAGAGATGGTACTCTAGCAAGTTCACATGTGAGTGAGTCCTTCAGCAGATGAAAGGGAAAACAGTGACTTAGTCATAGAAATATATTGTGATAACAGCCAAGTGTCCTAAGTTTGGCCAGGCCTGAATTTCTGTGGCAAATATGAAAAACAGAATTTCTGCTGCAAATACCTTAAAGTCTAAGACAGTCAAAGAGAAAATACCATTAAGATAGCAAGAGAGAAAATTTTCAACTTTATTCTATGTAATTATGAACATCCAAAATGGATTGTGAAGAGAAGTCAGCAGTAACAGATGAAGTTAATGATTGCTGTTGCCAGGATTTCAAGAATTCCTTTGCTGTCTTTGAGAGTGCTGGGATCAAGAGATGCTCTCTGTCATCTGACAGAGTGTGTTCTATTGCCTCAGTGGAACAAATTGAATGAAGAAAGTCTTTTAGGAAAAGGTACTGCCTTTCCACCACTCATTAGCATAATTTCTCTTTGCATTTGGAATAAGATCTGCATTGGGTGTAATCCTAGTGTTTTGAGTGCATGTTGGGGGTTTTCTTAAAGTTTAATATATAAAAGTTCTGCATTTTTGTTTAATGCAGTCAGTTCCCACAAGTATTTTCTTAAGGTTTGTTAAGATTTTCTTAAGATTTGTTTTGTCTTAAAAAACAACAAAAACAAACAAAACAAAAACCAAGACCAGCAATTAGCATCAGGATTATTTAAAAGATACTGTTAAGAGTATCTGGCCTGGCTTTCCAGGTTGGATGAGCTGGTAGCGTTAGCCCGGTGCTTAAGTTGTGCTACCTATGATGACACTGATGGCTAAGTTTGCATTTTGTTGACCTGGATGGTTTCTTCTTGGGTATTTGGTTTTGGACTTGGGATTTTTCTTAAAATTTGTTCATATGAGACCAGGTCTGTCTCAAAGAGACTTCAGAGCAGATTTGAGGACTATTTGGTTGTTGCCATTCTTCTCTTTTTAATTCAGATATGCACATTCTAATAGTTTATACAGTGTAGTTTGCACTCAGCATGAGACCCCCCACACTGTCTGGCATTGGAAATGGATCTCGTGTGCTACAATGAAGACTATCCATTGCTTGTTTCCCATCAGTCACCTGAAAGATTTTCATCATGAGTCTGAACAGATAATTTCAAAAGTGACCAAGTGCTGAGTGTAGATCTGTGCTACACCCACTGCTACCTTGTAGGAATTTTAACTAAGGCAAGTTATTTACCTTTTCAGGTACCTGTGAAAATTGGATGTTTGGGTTTTTCCCTATGGAATTTATCAGCTTTTGCTTGATGGTGACTGTGCTAATTTGAGCTGAGTTTCTCTCTTGAGCAGACACTTTAGAACTCGTGGACAAAACAGTACTGAAATGCCTTTTGTCAAGAGCCTGTAGGTATTTGGTCAGGATGAAAGTAGAGAACTGGAACACACTCAAAATCACATATCATTTATTAGATATGAAAATATATTAGTATACTTAAATGATATGATAATCTGTTTGTATTGTAGCAAGAGAGACCTTCCTGCTGGAAGAGGTAGCACAAGTGTGATTAAATAGTCTTTGAGATCTGGGAAGAGATACTTCAAAGTCAAAATGTAAATTAAGCTAAAAAAGGAACCTTAATCTGGGAACTGCAGGATCTGCAAAACATGTTTTAAATGTTACAGTCTGTTAGATGCAGTGTAGTGTTTCACATTCCTTGGCAGTATTCTTTGTAGGTCTCTCCTACTGCAATGATTTTTTTTTCCTATGGTTATATTCAAAAGCAAATGGGAGAAGGGGAAAGACATGAGTCATTCCTTGTGCCACCACTCATTCTTGAGCTTGCATCTCAGGATTCCCATGGCCTTTTCTTAATATACATGTGCCTCAATATCCTGTAGCATCCCTTCCAGTGTAAGCTCTGTTCTTCTGAAAGGAATAGCTGAGCATTACTTCCCAAGAAAAAACAGCCATTTTTTTAGCCCTTGCTTGCCACTCCAAGAGCCAGCCTCTGAGGGAAAGCACAGATGTTATGTGATTCCGACCTTCTGCATTTTTCCAGGTGGACCAGGTTCTGGCAGTTTGTTGGGTTGACCCTGGCTGGATGCCAGGTGCCTGCCAAAGCTACTCTATCACTTCCCTCCACAACTGGACAGGGGAGAGAAAATACAGCAGAAGGCTCATGAATTTAGATCAGGACAGAAAGAGATCACTCACCAGCTACTGTCATGGGCAAACCAGACTTGACTAAGGGAAATTAGTTGAATTTAATACCGATCAAAATCAAAGTTGGATAATGAGAAGTGAAACAAATCTTAAAAACACCTTCCCTCCATCCCTCTCTCCTTCCTAGGCCTAACTTTATTCCCAATTCTACTCTTCTGCTCCTGTAACTCAGGGAGAGAGAGAATGGCAGTTATGGTCTGTTCATCATGTGTTGTTTCTGCTGCCACTTCCTCCTTGGGGAGAGGAGTCCTTCCCCTGCTCCAGCGTGGGGTCCTTCCCGTGGGAGACAGTCCTCCATGAACTTTTCCAACATGAGTGCATCCTGTGGGCCACAGTTCTTCTTAACTGCTCTAGCTTTAGTCCCTTTCCATGGAATGCAGTCCTTCAGGCACAGGCTGCTCCAGCAGCCCGATAGGGTCACAAGTCTTGCCAGCAAACCTCCTCCAGCATGAGCTCTTCTCTCCATGGGCCCACAGGTCCTGCCCAGAGCCGGTCCCAGCTTCCTGTGGAGTCACAGCCTCCTTCACTCATCCACCTGTTCAGGCGTGGGCTCCTCCACAGGTGGATCTCTGTACCCTCATGGATCTCCATGGGCTGCAGGGGCACAGCCTGCTTTCATCATAGTCTGCACCACAGGCTGCAGGGGAATCTCAGTTCCAGCACCTGGTGCACCCTTCCCTGTTCTATTTGAATTGCCTGGGTGTCAGCAGAGCTATTTCTCTCACATATTCTCACACTCCCTTCTCTGGCCACAATTTGCTTCTGCACAGAAACTCTTTCTCCTTCTTAGGTACTTTATCCCAGGAGCATTACCACCCTCACTGGTGGACTTGGCCTTGCCCAGTGGCTGCTCTGTCTTGGAGCTGCCTGGCATTGGCTCTGTTGGACATGGGGGAAGCTTTTCGCAGCTTCTCAGGAAATATTAATGGGTTGAGCTGATACTGTGCTGAGCATTTGTCAAAACATGTTAAAATTCATGCACATAATAAGTACAAGCATGAAGGCAAGGGTTTTGGTATCTCAGCAAGGTCCTGAGATTGGACTGTCACCAAGGTGGGAGTTTGCCATGACTTAGCTAGAGTTGAGGGAGGTAGGGGTTGGTGGGTTTGGAAGGCTTTTAGTCTTTTCCAAGTGATTAAGCCATCTCCACAACAGTCCTGACGAGTGTGACACATCACAGACTCCTTGGCAGTGGCAGTCTGATGCCTCTGTAGCTGTAGTAACTGAAGCATGTGAAAGAAAAGCAGCTTTGCCCATGTATTACTAAGAATTACTAAGTATTTTTATAAACTGTGTCCTTTTTTATTCTATAGAAATAACAGAAATGTGGAGTTACAAAGGAAGTGTCCATGGAAAGTTCACTTGGATCCTTTCCATATATAAACATCTTTGACTAGTTCTGCAATTCCTGATCTTTCTGCATCCTTGCTGAAAGAAATCTAAAACTTGGAAGGAGGATCAAGCACTCATTTGGGTCAGGAAGTATGTAGGACTAAACCACCAGAGGAATAGATGACTTCTTAGTGTTCTTCCATCCCAACTTTCCCCTCAGCATCTCTCTGGTCACCTTGCCTGTGAAGGACCATGTCAGCAGCCAGGCATGCAATCCTGATGCAATCAGGGAGTATTTCTTACCTGTTTGGTGGGGAATCAGAACCAGGAGGTGCCCCAGAGAAGAAGATTTGCTGTATGAGGAAAATATTTCCTTTTTTGAGGAAGATGCCTGCATGTAGTTTCTGCTAAGCATTTATTCAAGGTGGCTATGCCATGGAGACATTTGGTGTTCTTGGAGAGTTTACTTGTACTTGTATGTTGAAGTTTGTGTACACATTCAAGAATGCATTTTAGAGCAGCTCTATCCAATAATATTGTTTGTAGAGATTTTGAACAAATTAAAAATCCTCTACTCTTAGTAATCCAGGATATGGGTATTTTAATAAAGAGTGCTTTTCTCATAAAGGGCTACCCAAATGTCAGCAGTTTCACTTAAGAGAGTCTTGAAAAGTTGTAGTTTTAATTCGTTAACACTGTTTCATATGATCCTAAAACATCAAGGCAAATAGTTGTGAAAATGAAGTTTTATGTAGAATCATGCAGAAGTCTCTGTAACTAGAAATTAGCCTGCACTTGATTAAAGTTTAGGGACGTTCCATGTGTTGATGGAGCATTGCCAGCCTTTCTGAATATCTTGCATTTGAAAAAACATCTTGTAACAGATGTAAATGTTCAGTGCTTTGGAGTTGAGTGCAAATGTTTAGAGATTGTGGTGTGCTTGCTTTTTCTGATGCTTGTACGATTGAAATTACTCAGACTACATCTGGATTGATGTTGGACTGAATGAAGCAGAGGATTGAGGCACAGATCTCTGTACTGCAGTCCTTTCTGGAGCTTTGCACAGCTCTCAGTGCCTTAACTGGGGCTTCCAGCAGCTTCTGGTGTATATGCTGAAACTCCTAAGCCCCAGGTGACTACTTCTCTTAAACATACAGCCAAACCCCGAATTCCACTTGGCCTTATTTCTAATTGGCTCAGGAGAGGAAAAAGAGGCAGCAGGCAAAAAGGCTGTTTGGCCATTGATTATATTCAGTGTTCATCTTTGCTCCTACTAATTTGGAAATTTTCACAGAGTTTCCTTCCCAAAACCTCAGGAGTAGAGAAGTATATTCATCTCTGATTTTACACAGTTTGCAGTTCAGTAAGTCGCTAGTTCAGCTTCTGTGTATGTGCACAGCATAGAGCAGTGATGTCAGAAGGCAGTCTCTGAAAATAAAAAGGAATTAATAACAGACGAACAAACAACTGCGTGTTCTATCTTTTACTGATATTTTGCATGCCATTTAGCTTGTGATGAAAGCAGCAATAATTTGCTTCTCTAGGTCTGCTTATTGCTTCCAAACAAGTAGCCTTTTATTTAGTTCTTTGTTTTTGTTTATTGATTTTAATTTTTTTTGTAGTGTTGAAGCTTTTCATATGCTAAATAAAGCAACAGGGGACCTTAGCCCAAGGCATGTTAAGATTTCCACAGATAGGACATTTGCTTTCAAAGTCAAATGTACTTTAAGTTGTTGCTCAATTTGAAATTATAAGAGTAAATTTAACCAAACAGCATGATGCTTTCATATTTTTCCCCACAGTTTCTGTCCCTGAGAGACCAGGCTGTCCCCTTTCTTGCTTCCATGCCCTATGACTTATCATAGAGCAAAGACAGCAGAGGTAATGTGGTTTCATGGTATCACTATGGGGGAAAATACCACCTTAATCCTGTGCTGGATATAAGGAGTCCAATTTTCATCTTGTGTTCCAATGTAAATTGTGGTTAGCTTTATTTGACCCAGCTGAACTGCTCTTCTCTGTATGAGGTCCATAGTCCCCCAATTTGCTCTGAATTTCAGTGCAGAAGGTACAGCTTAGTGCTTCTGTGTCCAGCTGGCCTGTTTAGAAATCACCATTTCCTATCATGGCAAGTGGAAATCTTATGAGATTCTCAAGACCCCTGTTATGGACTGCTGGCTTCACTGAGATTTGGTGGAAATGAGCCAACGGGCTCTAAAGTAAACATTGTTGGAGCTGAATGATCTCAACAAATTCTGTTCATACCCCTGAATAAGAGGTGGCTATGTCTTCACAAGGACTCAAGATCCTTTTGTGGCTTCTGGCAGTTCAGCTTGTGAAAATATGCATGGATCCCTGGTATCTGGAATGATTAAGGAAAAACAATTTGCATATCCTTATTGAATACAGAGACCAGCATTCATTTGCAAGACAAAGCAGCTCAAACCTAGGTAATGAATGCAAATGAAAACTTGGAAAAGACAAAATTAATTGGTAAATTTTAATTACAAAGTTGTATTATGACACAGTAGCCAGTTGTGGGTCTCACTTGGTTTTCTGTATTTAATAGTGTTGTCTTTCATCCACAATGGGGTAAAGAAAACTGTTGGTGGTAATTTTTTTCAGGCCTGCTATATTGTCATGAAACTTGTATGCTCAGGCAGAAAAGCACCCGCAGAGAGCGAAAGGCAGGTCTGTGTCTGCAGTGAGGGCTTCAGGCACTGTGCTATAGCATGACTGGATAAGTCTTCTCATTTATTTGTTGTTCTGTTCCTGTTTTCTTGTTTACCTTCATTTCATTTTTGTTTTCAGTTGACATGTGGTCAGTAGGGTGCATCATGGGAGAAATGATTAAAGGTGCTGTGTTGTTTCCTGGCACTGATCGTATCCTTCCTAGCAGCCATTTTGGCCTCCGTAGGTACTTCCAACCCTTTCCCTTCCAGCCCCTTCCCACCAGACTAGTGCTGTACTGTACCTAAAGAGCTGGGTTAAATCCCTGCACACCAAAATATCAACAAAACATTACTGCCTCTCAGCAAAAGCCTTAGGTGGAAACCACAGTAAGTATAGCATAAGGAGATGGAAAACAACCTCCTACATGGTTCATCGGAATTGCGTTCGTTCTGCAGCCAGCGGCCGCAGTTTTGCTGTCATAAATGTCTCTTTATTCATTTGGTGGTGGGCGGGAGGGGTGTGTTTCATAAATCAGAGGGGTTTTAAATGTTGTAGTAGGGTAGGCACAAGTCACTGTTTGCCTCAGGATGACATGTAAGAGGTTCTGTGTTTTACGTGCATTTCTGCATGTCTGATTAACTCAGACATGGCTCATAGAAAGGCTTATTTCTTTAGTTGCTCTACCAGTGGTATTAAAGTAGAAAAGTAGGAAATCATTTCAGCTTGGACATAACTTTTTCTTCCCAAGACTAAAATTATCACTTTGTAGCAATTTAATTACTCAGAATACTGGAAAATTCTTGAGGAACTGTTGTAGGAGACTTCAGTCTGTCATCCTTTATTTAAGTATGTGTAGCTATTATGTGAGAACAGAATGTATTCTTGATATATTCTTGAAGTGATTTATAGATAAGCGCATTAAATCAGTGGAGAAGTGGACCAAGCAGATGAGCTACACATGTTTTCCTTAGAGATCATTCTACATGCAGGACTGATGCAGCCATACTTCTTATTTTATTTGATGCTTTATTAAAGCTTTCGTATGTGCTTTATTACTTATCAGATTGTGAAACACTTTCTTGTGCACAACAGCAACTGAGCTCTGTGCATGCACCATAGGATTATGAAAATGAGAGATGGAGAGCACCTGTGTGCAAGTTTTCCTCCTAATTTAAACTCTGTACTTAGAGGAGTTTCCAGGCATTATTCATTTTTATGTAACTTTCTCTGAATGTGTGTGCATGTATACCTATGAGTGTGTGTATACACATACCAGCTCAGTTCGGCACTTCACTTTTGGCCTCATTCACATTTTAAAGGGTTCAGTATTTTGATACAAATGTGGAAAAAGTATTGTCTGAAGAGCATTAAAGAAATTAAAGTAGGCAATTGTATCATTAATATTTCCACAGCCTTGTCCAGCAAGATTCTAATTTGTATTTTGTCCAAAATGCTGGGTAAGCACATGCCTATGAAATGACCAATAGACTTTTCTTGTGTTTTCATGTGATCTGGAGCACATCTCTTCTGCATTTGTGAAAGTAAACCTTTCCCTTCTATGTGTTAATGGAAATCATTAGCACCTATTTGTGTTCTGGAAAATTTGGCTCCGGCTGTGCTTGTATTTGCTGTGAATGTGGAGCGAGACATTAGTGTAGGTGTTAGCATCCTTCAGTACTTGAAGCTGTTTTTATGTTCATAGACTTACATTTTGTAAGGTAGTATTTCAAGAAACCTCCTAATAAGTACAAAAAAGAATTGAATATGTCTAAAATAACACTTCAAAAACTGGTTTCTTTGATACAGCTGCATACATGTTACAAAGAAATTGCACAAACCCTCTATAATTAAACCATTGTGTGCTGTCTATTATTGCAATTACCCCACAGAAATTATCAGTACCAGCTGCTGATTTGTTTGGGAATTGGTCTGTAGTTGAGTTCACGATTTCCATTTGTCTTTATAATACGTTGCTAAACTTGTATTGTGTTTTGTGTACCACTCTACTTTTCTTCTGCTGTTCCATGAGTGTCTATTCCATGAACAGAGAACTATGCAATTGCTTTCTTTCAGACTGCTGAGCATCCCTTCTCAAAGCTCCCCCTTCTCCAAAACCATCCCCCCAGTCCCTCCCCTGCTGCTGACCAGCCTTCAGCAGGGCTTCAGCAGTTCCTGCTCCCCTGCCCATCTGTGCAGCTGAAAACCAGTCAGGAAGCTGCAAGGTCCGAGACAGCCTGTTGAGATTGATGAGTTCATGGCATCTTCCTTACACCTGCACAGAAAATGCTTAGCATTGCTGTGAAAAGGATTATTTCTTCAGATGAATTACAGAGCTGGGCAGCTGTATAATTCCATCAGCAGGGACTGTAAAACTCCAAGATCTTGAGGGCAGTATTCTTATGATGTATTTAAGTGTAGGAGCAAGAGTAATTAGACATCTGTTTCTTTTTAAAAGTTTCCTCTTTGACTTAAAACTGGTGTAAAATGGATTAAGACTGGCAGTGTACCAGAATCTACTATCAGCAATTTTTAACAGGCAGTGCTTCATTTCACAACCACACTGTGATTTGAAAAGTATTTAATACTAATTTGTGTCAATTTTTCTGCATAAATAACTATGAAAAGCAATTTGGAAGCTGAAAGACTGAATATTCATGAGAAATGCACTGTCAGTCATATATTTGACTGCAACATTTGCTCTTTACCATTTTCCAGTGGTTAAGGACTGTAAGTCATTGTATACTGTTACTGTTTAGAGAACTAAATGGTCCATTCAGCTATCTTGAAAAATGTCTGTAGCCAAATTCACAAGCAGAAAAGCAGAAAACGCCCCTGAGTAAGTGCAGAGTGGAGTGCTTGGCTAGGCTGCAGCTCTGTTCCACTCCTGGAATCCATTTGAATTCACAGAAATCACTTGGGCGAACCTAAGAACAGAACCCTCTTCTATTTTAATATCCCAGTTGTGAAGGATGATTTGCAGTGTCCAAAATCCTCGTGATCTTTACTGATCCTTGAAATTTTACTATTTCTCTACCATTTTTAGTGCATGTGTGTGATGCAGGTAATTGTGAGCTAAAGCTTTTTTTTAAATTTCTCATTAAACTTCTTTTCAAGGTTGACAGCAGTAGTTCTGCTTTAAAAAACCCCCCACCTATTATCATGAAGCATGGATATGCTTGTATCTTTAGCAAGGAGAAGATGGCAACAGGGTGTGTAGTGTTGCCTCAGGAGCATCATGAAAAGCTGACTGTACCTGCAAGTTACATGTCTTCCTCTCAGGATTTTGTGAGGGAGACTGTTACTCTTTTCTCATCACTGCATAAATGATCTGAAGGAGTTAAGAAGGTGCCTTAGTCCTGGTGAGCTGTGAAAGTGCTAGTTACACTTTTTTTTTTTTTTTTTTTTACACTGAATGCATTTTGGGCAGACAAGGATGAATGTGCCCTTAACTCCTGATTTTGGGAAAGCTTAGGGAGACAAGTATATATTCTGTAGAGATGTGTGAGGTTAGCATGATGCCAGCTTCTCTTAGCATAAATCATAGATGTCTGCAAAAGGTATCCCTTACACAGCCTTATTCTGCAACTGCAATCATGCTCTGCATGTTGTGGAGATTGGGGTGTAGGAGTTTTATGCACAGTTTGATGATTCATTTAGGAGGTATTTAATAATGCTAATGCATTACCTACCTCTAGGCCAGATACATCATCGTTGTCCATACAGCTGTGTATGTGACAAAGATGGGAGATGGCACAGAAACTGTGTACCATGACAGAAGGTTCTAGAAACCCAGAAACAAACAGGAGTACTCCAAGTAGATACTGCAGTGATGGTGAGATGTTCATGAGGGAAATGGTGATGTTTATCCGGAGGCAAGTTTGTAATCCTGTCCTGCAGTATTGACGCAGCCATGATGGTCTCTTGCCTTCCTTGCCCAGTTCTTGTGCCTAGGGATTGCCAGCCTTTGTGCTCTATGGAAAATCTCCTTAAAGATGTGCCAGCTCTGTTCTGCTATCCTGTGCTTGAGGGCTGTTTCCCAGGGGGCTCCTATTGACTGACTCCTTGAAGACCTACAAGTTTGCTTTCTGAAGTACACACCAGTGTGTGATCATTGCAACCCAGGCGACTTCCAGTGGACTTCAGTGGTGTCTTGACAGTGCTGTGTTAACAGTTGGACTTGATGATCCTAAAGGTCTTTTGTAACCTAAAAATTCTATTATTCTATGAAATTTCTCTTAGAAGTTGCTAGGCATCAGTCTTACCAGAGCTCTTTTGAAATTTTCAGCCAGTGCCAGGTGCAGCAGCAGATGTGTTTGGAGAGGAAGTTCTCCAGCCATCAACAGATTTGATGAGCTGCTGAAAAAATACTGGGGAGAATTTCAAAACCATATTGTGGAATTCAGAAGATGAACAGGGTCATTTTGAGCTCAGGAAGGACAACTAAATTTAAGAAGACAGCCAAGATCATTGAAGATTCTCACAGTTAGAGTCAACATGCACTCCTTCAGACTTTGTGTTGAGACCAGTGCATAGAAATTTAATAACAAGATGTGCTGGTTTAGAGGTAAACCAGCAGGAGAAATGAGCTCAACACAAGAGAGATTATGAGTCAGAGCCACAATTTAATAATAATAATACAGTAAATACCCTGACGAAAAGGGGAATTGCTGTCAACTCCCAAAACTCAGCAGTGTAACCCAGTGCCCTGGGGTACAAACCCAAAGGGGTTTGTTAGCCCTTGTGTGAGACCTGTGTGGTTCCCCCAAGTCCAAAGCAAAAAGAAGTGAAAAACCCTGTTGGTACAGGTGATGGCTGTGGTCTGGTCCGGAGTGGTGGTCTCCTCCTGTCAAGGTCCTGCTGCTCTTCTGGGTCCGACAAAAGGGTTCCCCAGGTCTTCTTACCTACCCCTTTTTGTACCCTCAGGGAGCATCCAGTCCCTCCCCTGGGGCGGGGACTCACACAATGGGTGATTAACTCTGTGAGTCATGGGCTATTTTTGGACTGTTGATGGCCCATTAGCACCTACGCCCCCTCAGGCTGGGAGTGGAGGTACTAACGACTCCCTGGGAAGCTGCTGCAAATGGGCCATTGACCTTGGGAATGAATAGATGGGGGTAGAATACATAGCTTTGGCCACCCCCACACAGTGACAACTGGTCCCACCTGCTGAACTAGGACACAAGATCAGTGTGAGATGAAGAAAATAGACAGAAATACTGTAAGCTATCAGTACTCTTGAAGGACTTTTTTTAATCTATATGGATGGCCATTTCATTTCAACAGAAACAAAACAGTTTTTTTTCAGGACCGGTATTGTGAAACAGTAGTTGTTCACTTTTTGATGGATTCTTTTTAAGCATGAAGTTAATTTCCTTACAAACTTCACATCAAATTGAACTGAATTAGTGGTGTAATGCAGAGTGGCAAAATCTGGGTAGCTTCAGAAAATGCTTTTCAATATATGTAGTTTGCCTAATAACTTTACCTTGGGTTCCACAAACAAATGCTGCTGTATTGAATCAGAATGATCTGCAGAGAAGTCTTAGATTATACATTGTAACTGGTCCAGCTATATATGCACACAAGTCATTATAGCATTGATTATAATGTCTTTTTATGAGAGGGATTTATACTTTCTAGGGTAAATGGAGAAGTTATTTTTGCAGGCAGCAGAGAAGATCTCAATAACTGCCATAAGGCTTTCTCTGCTTTACGCAGAAGATGAAGGGCCTGTTCTGACAACATAAGAAGAGAACAGGTTATTGGAAACTGTTGGAGCAAACTATGTAAAAACAAATTTCTTGGCACATCATCTTTGTCAGGAAATCTTAACTGATTGGAGATGACATAGAAATTGCAGAAATTTTGCATGAAAATCTACAGTAATCTTACCTGGCAGAACTACCACAGATTTCTTGGTTACAACAGTAAGCAAAATAGTATTTTGTATTTTTCAGAGTATTATTGGCAGTTAGAAATCATAAACTTCTTAGGAAAAGCAGCTTAGTGTATTTGCACAGTATATTAATTCTGCTTTAAATTTGAGATGAGAACAATATTCTGTTTGAAAAGTAATTTTTTTGGTGTGTTTTTTCCATGAGCATCCATTCTCAGTGGGCAGTGATTCTATTGAAACAGAGATCTCATGGAGAAACCACCAAAAAATTGGGTACTCAGGCTGAGAAAAACCACTCCCAGTACTTGTACAGCACTATTAAATGGATGAGAGATGGTCCATTGTCCACTTAATTACTTTCACTTCAGCAGTGGAACTCTGTTAGAAGTGGTTGTATTAAACACAAATTGTTTGAACTTTGACAGTGTACTAGCAGCTTATAATTTTATCTTTGCAAAACTGCCATCTGTATGCAAATACAAGGAAAATGAGAACACACTTGCTCATATCCAGTAATGTACATCAGTTCATGCATTGTCAAGGAAGTATGTTATAGATGAGATAGCTTTCAATACCAAATGCTATGCAGCCACGTTTTCAATCACTTTGCTAGAAGAAAACAGTTTAAGACCTAGAGAAGACTTCACATTTTATAAACCCTGAATATGTAGGAATGCTGAAGCAAGTCCTCCTGTGGTTGATATCCATGTGTTCTTCATCTGAAATAGTGTTAATGTTTTCCCATTACAGGAAGTCATCTTTTTGGCAACTGAGCTATTGCATATATACTATATATTCATGTGAAACTTTTTTATTTTCCTCTTTATTTAGCTTTTTATCTTTGCTGACTTTCCATACCTTGAGTAGTGAGTACTACTTCTGCTTCTTGGAAATCAGAGGAAATGTAAAGATAGAACTGATGTAAAAGAATGGGAGAGGTAAGACTGAGCTCAAGGTTGCTAGAGTTGACTCAGCTGATGTAGACTGATAGATGAATATAGAGCAAGATGTACGCAGTTGAATATTCTTGCAGAACCTCAAGGCCAAAATTTGTCTATCATTAAACACTGGGAAGTTGAATAACAATTAACTGTCAGAAAAACCCATTTGAAAAGGGCAATTTTGAATAATTACACAGATGAAAACACAGAGTGGTTCTGTTTTCTTTTGACTGAGAAACAGGAACAATCCTACAGTTTCCAGAAACTTGTTTGCTATATTTTGAGCTTCAGGAGTCCAGTTCTTGATTTCATATCCAAATTGTTACTAGTACACCTGAAAAACAGAAGAAAATTGTGTTCTTGGAAGCACTGATCAAACCCATATCACCTTCACTGACAAGAACAATAGAAACACTTATTTTTTAGGATTCTGCTTTATCACTCAGATCGTACACTTGTAGATTGTAACACTTGTGTATTGTAGCAGCTGTGGATGCCCCATCCCTGGAAGTATTCAAGGCCAGATTGTATGGGGCTTTGAGCAACCTGATCTAGGGGAAGGTGTCCCTTGCCATGGCAGGGGGATTGCAACTAGATGACCTTTAAGGTCCTTTCCAACCCAAGACATTGTATGATTCTGTGATTTGCTTGCTTCTGTGTAAACACAGAGGGTCAGTAACTGAATGAAATGCCAGCTAAAAAAGATTAGTATTAGAAAATTTAGTTAAGGTCTTGTCATAGATGTGCACCCATAAGGTTAATGACAGCTGCACCACCAACACTGCTGTCTCCTAGTTTCTGAACAATCAGTGGTAGTCTTCTGAAGTAATTTTATTTGTGCTACTTGTTGTTTTTATTATCACCATTTATTCTGTTATATCAATAGCAACTACTATTCTAAAAGTTGCACAGTATTTTCTGTTGCAGTCTAATTTTTACAAATGCCACATTCTTCTCAAAGTGTTCACCTTGGCACAGAAAATGTTCCACATTTATTGTCTTGTCAGATGGTAGCATTTTTTAAATTCTTTCATGTGGGTTTGGGTTTTTTTTGTAAGCTGTGTTGACATTGGTATATAAATTGTGAGACTGTGGAAAATGTGAATGTGACACTGATGTCTCCTACAGTGAAACTAATTAGTTTGTTTCTTTAACAGATTTATTTTAAAAAGAAAGGTCCAATTAATAAAAACAAAATTAGTTGAGCTATCAGCTTTGCAGTTGGTGCCACACTTTGGTGTTGGAGAGGGAAATAGAGAGCTGTTCATCGTAATTATTCTAATTTTGATGAGTTAAGGGCATAAAAAATTCCCTGGAGTAGTGCAGTTAGTTCTTGTTGGTGGAAGATGCAGAATTAAGGAAAATAAAAAACTATTAGAAAGGAGGTTCCCTAAAGATTTTGAGATTGAAGAGATGAACTGTCTGTCTGTTACAAAGGGAATGCCCCATGCCAGTTTTGGTTTTGTTGTGCCTACCTTAAAAAAGGCAAGATTTGACATGCCCTAGTTCTATCTCCAGAAGCAGCACATTTAGCCAGAAAGAGTAAATCCTGCTCCAGTGGAGTAAATCTTATTCAGATGTGCTGATTAACAAGTGAAGAAAGTGCAGTCCAGTCTGTTGGGCAGATAATATTTCCCCATCATCACCACCACTCTCCAGCAGAATTCCAAAATCTCTGTTATAAACATGCATTTTGACACAATTACTTGTGTTTTCCACATCACAGTCTGTAGATACTGTTTGAGGAGGATTTTAGAAACAGGTTCTTTTTTCAGGAGAAGTTATTTGTACCACAGGACAACCAAAATATCCCATGGCAAACAGTAATGTCTCATGAAAAAAACTGCTGTTGAACATAACAAAATATAATTTTTCACTCAAAGAAACCCCCTGGTGATTTACACAGATGTAACATGAGAAGGAAAAAGAAAAGTTACTGTCATTTTGAGGCAAGATAGCTTAGGTACAAAGACAATAATTTGCTGTCTAAATTTCATTTTTCCATCACAAGCTATTACTTTTTAGACTGTAGAAATGCCTCTGGTTATTTTCCAAGTAAATAATCAAGTATTTAAAAAGCAAAGGAGAACAATCTTTAGGATAGTATAAAAGTGCAAAGAGAAAAGGTGGTTGGTGAGCTTTCATGGGCTTGGGGCAACCTGAGGCCTCAATCTTCATTTAAAAGATATATATTTCAGAAATTTTTTCTTAGTCTTTGCTGTACCTTTGTGTGGCCACCTTACTGTTAGTAAAAATGTCACAGTGTTAGTGCCAGAGGCAGAGTAATAAGCCCAGGTTAGACCCCTTCTCTGTTAAATCATCCAGGTGCTATTAAGAATAGTTGACACATTTTCCTTGATCCTGCCTGGCGCAAGGGACAGCTGAGGTGACTCAAATAGCTTCAAAGTAGACATTTCATCATTTCCCGAAGCTTTGGGTTGTCATTATTTCCAGCTTTCGATCTGCCCAGTATTTGCTTAATTCCAAGGGTAAAAACAGGGTCTTATGTTTTGCTTCTTCAAGCTTTTTTTTTTCTCCTCAAACACAGGTTAATCGTGTTTTGGTCTGGGATATTGCTGTCAGTGTTATATGATCACTAACTTGTAGTACCAGTTTTTCAATTGGTGTGCAAATAACATTTATAGTTACAATCTCTCACTAGGTAATTCTGCCTGCAGTAGATTTTGATTCACATTAGGACTGTTCTATATATTCTATATATTTTGTTTCCTGCAGAATTGCTTAAGCTAATTCTAATTGCCAGCTAGAGAAAGCTGCTTATCTTTGCTTCAGTAAGTAGACCTCAGATTTTTTTTTCAAGTTTTTTTCCTTTTGATCTTGTGCCATGATGGGTACTAATTCTTATCATGTGGTGCACCACAGATGCATCACAAACAGTGACAGTATAAAACATTACAGTGAAATGGAGCTGGACCAGTATTCAACAAGAATGTTATTACATTCTTGCACATTTTTATGTGTTGGATCTCAGACTACAATCCAATGATATTAAGGTCTGGGCAACTGGAAAAGCATTACTAGAGAGAAAATGTGTGTGTCCATTTGTCTGAAAAATGGTCTGTCTCTACCTGCTTTCTCTGGGCATGGTTTTGTTATTGCTGTTATTAGGAACAAAACAGGTCCTGAGGGCTCCATCATGTCAATTTGTGTGTGCAAGTGTATAAATATGTATAAAGACCAAATGAATTTATTTTATTTAAAGGGTTTGACAGTATATAAGCAACATAAGTCAGAAGTAATGCAGTAAAGAAGGATAATATCTATTCAGATCATTCAAAACCAATCTCTAAAGTTGCTGTGGCATAAAACTTGACCTTTTGGCTCTTGGTGCATGCCAGGGCTGCAAAAGCCCCAGTGCTGTCCTGCAAATCAAGTCTAGTCAAGGAGTGAAATATGGTGGCTCTGCCAATTTCCATGGCTTTGGTTCTTGTTTTCACACTGACAACTGTGTCTCTTGAAATCTTCTGGTCGTGGGTGGTAGTTTGCTTGTCTTTTGTTTCTAAGTGAGAGCTTTTCTGTCAGCTTAGAAGAAATGTGTGCAGTGGGCACTGGGCCATTGTCTACAGATTTTCCTTCTCCACCCTCCATCACCATTGTCCGTGGTTTCTATTCTGAGAACTTGTACTCTTTTCCCCTTATTACTCATGTCTAGATCATCTTACTACATCTTCCCCCTCAACATGTCCAAGACACAGGAAATTCTGTAATCCCAAAGATCTTTTCTATTTTGGCCTTTTTAAAATGCCTGAGCAATGGTTAACCTGCTCTGTACAAGTGTAAGCTTCTGATGGCTGCCTTGAAGCAAGTCACTGTTTATCAAACAGACTTCATTCAATCTGCGCAAATAATGCTTCCAGTGATGATTTTATAGCTTGGCTTTCTCACCCATTTAGTTTCTCTTGGCACAACTAACAGTACCTTCATTTCTGTATTTTCTGTTCTTCTCTGCAAAGCATTTACACACTGTATCTTAAGTTGCTCATAAAGGTCTGCTTCTGAAATAGTCCAGCCAGCCACCACTGAGGTGTTCTAACCTGAATGCAAGTTTAAAATGTTAAGCCACTTAATTAATGACATGTTCAGACTACTCTTTGAGCAGCTGTAGTCTTGGATAACTTTATTGTTGTTGCAATTCTTTGGTTTTCCATTGAGAAAAAGATGTTTTTCATGGACAACACGAGATAAGCTACATACGACTTATGGAGCGTGTGTGTGGGAGAGCGCTTTCTACGTAAGTCTTTAGTTTAAAATAGAACAGTTATTCAGAAAAATCTTTACAAACTGCTGCTATTTCTCATAACATTTTTCAGCTGAAAATAAAACCATTTAAAACACTGTTTCAGAATTGTTAGAGCACATGTGTAAATTGTTTTAATTCCTTTAAACAGTTTTGATTAGTAAACCCGAATTTTTAAAATAAATTATTTTTGTTCAAACAAGACAGTTCAGGTGAATCTAATTTGTCTGTCTTTTCTAAGTACGTGAAAATAAAAATAAAATACTTTTTTTTTTTTAATCTGAAATTGCTACTGCAATTAAGACCTGGTTTTATCTTGACTGGTTTTTTTTCTTGTTGTCTTCATTGTGTTGATCTGATTTCTCTCCCAGATTGTGAGGAACTCTTTGGTATTTGCACAACTCCTCCACACTTAAGACATTCATAACAATAATAACTTAGATAATAATTTTTTTAAAAAATCTCTGTGCTGAAATGCTTTGAATGTTTGTGTTTTAAAAGCCTCTTCTTTCCAATATGTTCTTAACCAAACTCCCTTAATCATATTTCTAAGCATCAGTGTACTCAAGGCTGCATGAACTGTACCTTTTTTCCATCTTGTCATCAGCTCTGTGAAATAGTGTGATGTAGAGATTATACTGATAATTTTCTTTTTTTTTTTTTTGGCACAGTAAGTCTTCTTCTGAACATGGGTTTAAGACCCACATAACACCAATCACATACCTAGTTGTTATCACAAGAAAGCTAAATATCAACCCCAGAACAGCAACAAAAAAATCTCAGTAAAAAAATACCTGTACTACAATTTCTTTTCAAGCATTAGAGCCTATTACTTATAAGTCATTGTCAGTTTAACAATGTAGCTGTCCCATTTTCAGTTAAATACAAACATCTGTCTGCACCTGTGCATAATTTGTCTACAGAAAATGAGTCCCAGTTCATTCTTGTAAAATCAAAAAAATGCTTTTGAGAGGTTGCTGGTTGGCTGATATTAGAAAAATTAGCACCAATGAAGTTATTGGAGAGAGTAAACATATAAGTGTGAAGCAGATCAGTTGTAGGTGACTTTTGTCCCATACAAAACTTCTTTAAGTGAGCTGGGTCTCACTCTCCACAGGCTGAATAGAAAGGGCAGGTGCACGTGGTGTTCTTCCAGGCTGCACCTGTGCAGTCAAGGGGACACAGTGCCAATTCCCTGCATGTAAAAGAAAGGAGTGCAAGTCATTAGATTTCAAGTTTTTTTAAAAAATGGTAAGTGTTGACCCAAAGAAAGGAAGCTGTGTGTTTTTGGGATTGCACAATGTCCTCAAGCAAGTATAGTTGTGCAAGACAATTTTCCCCTTTGCAGGCTGTAGGACCTGGAGGCATAGTGAGAAGAGAAAGTAGTGACTTTAAAGATGTTGTGAAGGGAGCTGAACACTTCTGAGCATTCTCAGAGAACACAAACAGAAATGTCAGAAGACTACACTGGGGTTTGCATTTTGTTTCCCTTAACTACTGGTGTTCAGATATTGATCAGTGGAATAAAGTTATTGAGCAGCTGGGAACACCCTGTCCAGAATTCATGAAGAAGCTGCAGCCGACGGTACGGAACTATGTTGAGAACAGACCCAAGTATGCTGGACTCACTTTCCCCAAACTTTTTCCAGATTCTCTCTTCCCAGCTGACTCAGAACACAACAAACTCAAAGGTATGTCTGAAAAGGGACATGGTTCACTTGCAACAGCTACAGTGCAATGAAGGGGTTTTTCCAAATTTGCTTCTCTCTAGTTGCCCTCCCATTTAATGCAGTTAGTTGCAGAGACAAATGACTGAATGGGTTTTGTTCAGGTTAAAGGCTTTTGAAATGATTTTTGGAGATCCTGGTGCTTGGGCAGCCAAGAGAATGTAATCACTGATGCATTGAGCATGTCCTCATCGTGTCCCATGTGATGATTCTGTAACATGAGGAATTTAGATATTCCTTTACTATTATTCTTGAACTTGTAATACAAAGGACCAGTAAACCTCTATTGGAAGGTCTCAGCACTTGGACTGTTCCTTCTTAGGTGAAAAATACCACTTCAACCAGATGCCTGCCCATAGCTCTACCTTTGCTTGCAAATAGAAAGGTCTTAGTAACATCAGCCAAAATTATGTAGCTGAGGTTTAATATGCACTATGGATGGGTTTCTTCTTTTGAACAAATGTGGGTCAGTTAGCATATGTGAAGTTGAAAACTTAATTACAGCGTAACCAGATATGCCCTGTGTAAGAAAAGTTGCAATGATTTTAATCATGGGATGAAGTCTTTTTAAACTTGAACAGGGCATTGACCTTCAATTAGAAGAAATGATTAATGTGTGTTTAGTATAGATAGTATTTCTCATCATAGCTCTGGACCCCCTGCAAAATTGTGCTGTGTATCAATTGTGCGCCACTCGAATACTTGGAGCCACCTACTACTGTGGCACATAACGGTTTTCAATTGCTTGCAATTTGCATGTCATTACACGACCCAGAATTTTCTTCCAATTAACAACTGTTTCATAGCCAAGCTGCTGTCTTGGCTCTGGAAGCAAAGTGAAAGGTCTGAGCAGATGCTTTTGGATGCACACGATTTTATATTCCTACTACAACACAATTGAATAATGGAATTTTCTTGGATTTGTGGCTAATTAATAGAAATTGCTGTCAGACTGCTGTTATCTTTTGGGTACAGAAAGCACATACATTTGAGCATACTGAATGCCATTTTTAAAGATATAGTCACAGAACAAGAAAAAAATTTACTTGCATTAAAAAAAAATTACTTGTGCAGCATTGTATCATCCCATGGCCTGCCTAAATATTTCACCATAATGCAATATTAATGATTTAATTAGATCTTACTTTTACTCACTCATGTGGAATGAGATACCTAATAATATTCCACACTTACTGTTCTTTACAATTTTTACTTTCCTTTTACACAGCACATAATTTTAATGGGTGAAGAAAGCTAGGTGAAAAACTTTAAAACATGCAGAGATCTTTGTTTTTCTGAGCCAGTGTAAGAGTACCTGTAAGTTTGAGGCTTTGATTAGTAATGACATGATTTTAGACTTCATTAAGCGAACTTAAGTTCTCTGGTCCTGGTAATAATCACAGATAAATCAAGATGTTTTTCTTGGGTATATTATTCAGCCCTCTACATGGAATCTGTCTGCATGTAAAATCTCATTGAAGCTTGTTAGGTTATGGTGTGCAGCCCTGATGTTAGCACCTTCTTAAAGAATCCAACCTAAAATGATTGTTGAAGAACTCTTGTGAGAAGGCACATAGAAACAGTCTCTAAAAGGGTTGTGCCATTGTTATTTTCCCGACCCAATTAACCTTCCTCTGGGGGATGTGATTGTTTTGTACTAACACTGTTTCTCTGATTTCTTTGTTCTAGCCAGCCAAGCCAGGGACCTTTTATCAAAGATGCTGGTCATTGACCCAGCCAAGCGAATATCAGTAGATGAAGCCTTACAGCATCCATACATTAACGTCTGGTATGACCCAGCAGAAGTGGAGGCGGTAAGTGAGGCGGGACTCTCTGCTTCAGACTGCTGAATGTAAATGTGATTCATAGACACCTGCTGCTTTACAGCATCAGGATAATGAGCATGCTGTAAAGAAACAATGTTGTGACTGTGGCAGTCTTGGGATTTATGTGAAAAGAAATCTGTAGGGATAGGATATCTCTCTTTATTAGGTTAACTGATAATAGATGGAAGAAGCAAAACCAGAGTGTATGAGGCCATTTTCTGCTTTCTTCTAGGCAAGATGAAAGAAAGGATTTTTAACCCAGTATCTTACTTCCTTTCTATAGCTATAGAACTCCATGTGGCACAAGATACTATCTTTGTCTCTAAACCTTTCCTTGTGGAAAACAGCAAACATCACTTCCTATCTTTGTGTTTGAGGATGTATGTGGAGAGGAGGAGAATGAAACAAAACAATGCAAAATCCTGAAGTCAGGACTCAGAAAAATCTTAGTAGATCTAAAGTCTTCCTTAAGATGAAGCGGGAGCGCATCTGTTTTCCTGGGCTATGATTCATTGTACAGTACCATGTACACTGTACACAAGCAGAAATAGAATTATTCTTATAATTCTGTCATGCTCTAGACACCTCTCTATACACTTTGGTGAGACTGATTTTGACAGGAATAAGTGCAATCTGTCAGCACATCAGTGACTTGCTATAATTGGTATGATATAATAGATGTAGGTATAAATACAGAGGGATGCTCTGTAATACTGTGTATGAAATGTAGGAAAACAGAGCTCAGTATTTCAACAGGTTTAGAAATCTTACTTAACCACAATAGGAAATGAAGACATAGCAAAATGAAATTACTGCTATTAAGTGATGGGCTCCAATTCAGTCTGTGTTCTTGAAAATGCAGTAAACTTCAAAAGTAAACAGAAAGAAAGCACAAACCCCCATCAAATTTCAAGCATATGGGATTTTGCAGACTATATTTTGCAGCCCTTTACAGGGCTTGGTTCTGCTATTTAGAGAACCTTCAGTTTGTGTGTCCTCTCTAGTTTTCTTAAAGAAAAAGTTTGTAAGTTTAAAGAGTAAACCTTTGATACCCTGCAATATTTTACCCCCGGTAAGTATTTTAGTTTCACATCCCTTTTGAAGATCTCATTCCATTGCCCGATACTTTCATTGTATTTCTGTGCCTTTCTTAACTCAGTTTTATGAACTACTGTGACATCAGAAGTCAGATTTGCCCCCTCTGTAGGTATGCTTTGCCTTTGAATTTAACCATGGAGAGACACTTCTGATGCAGAACAGGAAGGCAATTTGGTGCAGTGGATATCTTCTTGTAATGATTTGCCCAGTTTCCAAATACATACTCTTAGTTGCATTTCAGACTGAAGTAGAGGTTGAATTTTTGTCGTTCATTTCATTGCATTTATTGCAGTAAACACAGAAGGTATAAAGCAGAGGAAAACCAAACTGTCATTGCTTCCATAGTACCTCCAAGAACAGAGGTCATCCTGTGAGGAAGGAACAATGCCTTTAAATATTTGACTTCAAGTGCTCTGTGTTGTCCCAGTTATTTGCATCTTTGTCTGCATTTCTTCTTTTTAGAAAACACTGTTCTTCTTGTCCAACTGGTTCTTTAGACAGTTGCTGAGTAGGTATGAGCTCAACAGGAGCATACCCAGCTACTTTCTCTGTCTCTCTTAACTACAAAGTTTTCTCTTCCAAAATGTGCTGTGTCTTTTCAATTACATGCTATAGAATCATACTAATACTTTTGTCATACTTTTGACAGTGAAATGTTATTGAGTTGTTTTGTCACCAATCACTCTGTGGTACACAGACCCTTCCTCTCTTGGGATCACAGTAGGCTAAAACCCAGGAAGGTTCAGGTTGTGGTGCAGCATAATCTAAATAGAAGAACATTGGGTCAATATTAAATATCTTTTGTCATAGTGCTAGGAATTCTAGAAAGCATCTGGCTTCACTTACTGCTCATTATTTTACCAGTCTCATTTTTGGAGGGAAAGTTGAACTGGAAGGCTTTCTTTTTGCAAGGAACAGTTAATTAAATTATAAATATCCATCTGTTCATGCTGACACACCTTCAGTGGTTAGCTGTGAATCATTTACTAATTATTTTCTGGAGAAAACTCAGTTGGATTTTCTCTGCCTGTTGATTCAGCTGTTGAAGCGCAGTCAGTCTGCGTTTTTCATCAATGACATCTCCGTCATGGAAGAAGTTTCTCAAACAGATTTGTGGGAAATGGGTGGCTTTCTATTCTTATTCAAAAGAGTGTCCTGAGGTTCTGGGACTGCTACTAACTGGTAATGCCTCTACAAGGAGTAATTGTTGTTACAGTGAAGAGAAGGCTTTACTTGTTTGTTTGTGTTACAATTTGTCGCTTCTGGCTGAACATTTGATGTCTGAATGACTTTTAGTTCTTTAAAAAGACAGCAATGCACCGATATGTGGTCAACTTTTTTGCTGGTAACAAAAGTGATTTAGAGCTTCAGGCATGAGGTAACTTGTTTCCTCTTGGAAAAAACTGTGTTGATATACACAACAGGTCGTGTCCATCTGTCTGTGAACTCCCACCAGGGACAAGGGAACCTAGTGTAATATCTAGAAAACCTCTCAGACTATCTTCTAACACTTACATCTGATGGCTTAAATGATTACAGGTTTTTTTGCAGTTTATTCTGTGCCATAAGCCCATGCTCTGCATTGCACAACTTTCCTTGTTATACTTCAGTGTTACTTGTTGCAATCTGGTATTATACCGTGAATAGGATAAAGAATTGAACTGCTATCACAAGAGTCTTTCCGTATCTCTCCAATAAATACTCAGTTGAAATATCTGCCTTGTTACAGTTGCAGAAGAGTTAGGATAAAATTCAGTGAAGATTCCCTAAAGCCATACATTAAGTATGCCACAGGAAACAGGGAAATGACTTTCATCTCCTGTACTTTTGCTAGCTCTTGCCAACTTTGTATCAGTGGTGGGAGTTGGTACTCATTTAAAAATATCCAACACATGAGCTGTTTGAGAGGTAGACACTTTTGCTGATTCACTTACTAATCTGACTGTGAAACCATCTATATTGAACAAAGCTGCATAAGTGGTGCAGTTGCATGAAGAAAGTAGTATTTGAATGACATGTCAAAAGTAAAAATGGTTAGATTTGCAGCATAACAAGGCTCTGTGAAGCAACCCTCACAGGCTGCCCTGTAAGTGTGCAGCCAGGTCTAGTGATGGAGTTGCTTTTGGTCACTTGCCTTGTGCTTCACTTCCTACTATTTTTCCTGATTGCCCCACTGCGGTTTAGAAGCCTGCAGTGACCTGCTCCTGCCCATATTCACTGGGCTTTTCTTTTCACTGTAACACTTGTTAAGTATTTTTACACAGAGTGAAATCTTTTATCAGGTAGCTAATGGTGTGGTAGAGGGATGTTTTGGAGTTTTTAAGTTTTCCTCCCATATTGTAACATGAGGCAGGATTCCTTCCACTAGAAATAACCCTGTACAGTAGGGATGACACAGAAATTAGGATACAGAGGTGATAAATAAGACAACATTTTCAGCGAGTATAGTATTGGGGAGGGGGGAATTAGTTAACTGCAGCTGTCTAGTTAGATGATTCCTTCTGCCCAGTAAATGGCTTCATCCAAAACAGCCAGGCATCTGTTGTACACTGTCTATTTTTTTCAGAGGCCTAGGAGGACAGGTAACTGAAAGCATTTAATGTGACAGGAGTTTTGAAGTGAGCTGTTGCAATGTCACTAAGTGTCAGTGTGTAGTGGAGTAGACAATGAAGAGCACTGAAGTCAGCTCAGGGAATAAGCAGAGAATTTGGTGTCAAAGTTTAACCTGGAGGTAACAACCCTCTATGTCTGCTCAGATTTACAACATTATAAATGGGAGGAAAACAGATAAAATAGCCCTGTCCAGTTAAAAAGCAGACTTGTGGGACAGTTACAGTTCCTTTTTATAAGCCTGTTAAAAGTTTATAGTCTTTCAGAGACTGTGTGGGGGCAATAGAACTATTATGTCTCCTAATGGGCAAACACTGCAGAAATGGGAAGTGGTAGGAATGCAATACCCTTTCCCCTGCAACATGTAACAGCATTAAACTCTTCTGGTTGGCCTTAAAGGCCATGTTATGATTCCCAGATATGGAGAGGGAGGCGATATGTTATTAGATGTGGGACTTGCTATTCACTAATAGCAGGTTAGACAAACAGTGCTGTGACTCTCCCACATCCAAAGCCCTGGATAGCTCAGAAACAGTCATCATACTGACATTCAGAAACAGGCCTTGCACAGTTTTTCAGCTTACCCATGGAGTGAGGGGATAAACTAGCTTTCAGATTTAGAGGGAACTCCCTTGTCTAACCTACAAAGTTAGCCAGCTTCTTTTGAACACACTCAGCTTGTCACAGTGTCTTTGATAATCATCATTACCATCATCATCATGGCTAGGCTTCTTTGATAATGAAGTCACAGTGTCAGGTTCTCCAGGGCATACATCACTGAGCTCAAATTATTTTGACTAGCGTTACAGTTACGATAACTCCTGTATTCAACCAAGTATAACTAAAATATGTGTTTAAAAATATATGAAAACATACAGATTATGTATGTTTATAATTGTGTGGAATTCCCAAGATTTTATGAACTGTTGAAATCTTTTCTCAATCTTGACACCTAATTTATATGTAGGGAAAACAGAGTTCAAAGAGCAAAAATATATTTACTAATATTACACATGAAATCTATTTTAAAATCAGAATAGGAACCTAAAAGCCTTATTTCTGCCTATTAGATTTCAGTTAAAGATTCCTTCTTTCTGGAACTTATATTTAGAAACCATCTTGGATCCACTTTTAAACAAATACTATGTTTAATACTTTCCTACTTAAAAATATAACAGCATTTGTACTATTATCATGAATAAATGACATACATAATATCTTTTCTCCCTCAAATTGCTTTAGTTCTCTTTTTAGGACAGAAGAGTTTTCCAGTGTCTTTTGCCTCTTCAAGTAGACTATCCTGTTTATTGTAGATAATCTCAGTATAATCTCCCTGATGGCTTATTAACTTCTCTGTTTTTCCATCTGAAAATGCTGTGCTTGACACAATGTTTTAGTTTACACAGCTGCCTTTTTTTAAAGTTGCTATACATTCTTACCCTTTATTGAGATGGTCTGTGAATAAATCCCAGATCTGATAATTAATTTTTCATCTCTCCCCTAATATTTATGCAGTGCAGCCTATATGCAGGTCACTGCAGGGCCCAAAATGTTCAAACTGTGAACAGAATGGATTCCTAAACATGTGCTTTAGCATAGTAAAGAAGTTCTTCTTCCTTTTGTTATTGGTGGTTTTGAAGAAACCCTTCTTGTTATCCTTGACATCCTTAGCCATATTTCATTCCTGATAGGCCTTGGTCTTCCTCATTGCATATTTTGCATATTCTGACAACATCTCTATGTTTATTCCAAGTAGTCTGTCCCTGCTTCCACCTCACGTGTCTCCCGCTTATTTCTGAGTTTTATCAGGAGTTCCTTGTTGAAAATACTCAAAGAGCTGGCTGATGTCATTGTGGGGCCTCTCTCAATGATTTTGGAATGAATTTGGGAATTTGGAGAGGTCCCAGTTGACTGGAAGCTGGCTAATGTTGTCACAATTTTCAAGAAGGGCAAGAAGGAGGACCCTGGAAACCACAGGCCTCCCAGTCTCACTTTAGTGCCTGATAAAATTATGGAGAAGATTATTCTGGGACATACTGAAAAACACCTGAAGGACAATGCAGTCATTGGTCACAGCCAGCACAGCTTCATGAAGGGAAAGTCCTCCTAATTGTCAAACCTAATTTCCTTTTATGATGCTTTAACCTACTTAGCTGAACAAAGGAATTTTGAATTTNACAAAGGAATGTTGAATTTCAGTAATGCTTTTGATACTGCCTGTCACTGTATCCTTCTGGACAAAATGTCCAGCACACAGGTGGATAAACACATCATACAATGGGTAAGCAATTGGCTCATAGGATGGGCACAAAGGATGGTAAGTGGAGTGACATCAAGCTGGTGACCTGCCACTAGTGGGGTTCACAAGGATCCACTGTAGGGCCACTGAGGAGTGGCTGAGGTCACTTAGCTTGTTCAGCATGGAGAAGTAGAAACTGAGGGAAGACCTCATATAACTGTCTACCACTTTCTCATGAGAGAAAGAGGAGGAGCAGGCACAGATGTCTTCTTTCTGGTAACCAGTGGCAGGACCTGAGGGAATGGCCTCAGGTTGCATCAGGGGAGGTTTAGGTTGGATATTAGAAAAAGGCTTTTCACTCACAAGGTGGTTGGGCACTGGAATAGAGTTCAAGAAGCATTTGGACAATGCTCTCAGGCACATGGTGTGATTGTTGGGGCTGCCCTGTCTAGAACCAGGAGCTGGACACTGATGATCCGTGTGGATCCCTTCCAACTCAGGATATTCTATGATTTTCTAATTCTATGATTCCATGATTCCATCCATGAAGGTCTCCTATCCCTTTTGCTCAATTTATTGCCCACAGAGATGCACTGTTCTTGAACCTGAAGGAAGTTATCCTTGAATATTAACCAGCTCTCTTGGACCCCTCTTCCTTCTGTCTAGGATATGTTCCCATGGGATTCTTCCAAGGAGGTTCCTGAAGAGAGCAAAGTTATCTCTCCTGAAATCCAGGGCTGTGATCTTACTCATTGCTCTGGTTCCTCCTCACAGGATACTGAACTCCACAGTCTCATGATCACTATACCTATGGCTGCCTCCAACCTTCACATCTCCAGGGGCCTTCCTAGTTTGTTAGTAGGAGGTCCAGCAGAACATTTGTGTTGGTTGTTCTCTAGGACTTTGTTGACTTGAGCTGCCTGGTCTCCAGCCTAATTCCTTTCATTTTCTTGGCATTAAAAGTAGTTGTGAATGGGACAGATACCTACTTACTCATAGCAAAGTGACATCCTTATGCAAGACTGCGGCTGCTTTATATTCCTCTCCTTGGTTTTTCAATTATAGTATTTCATAAAAAGATGACCAATTACTTTTTGGCCAAAAATATTTGCTTGCACATTTCTGGAAGATGCTGTCTTAGAAGAATTTTTGCTGTTTGCTAAACAATTGTCCCTCACCTTGCACAATTTTTCTTCACCTATATTTTGGAACGTTTTGAGTATAGGTGTGATCTCATATTGATTCCTACTTGGGAAAAGTATTGTTCCATTTCATGGAAACAAATCTACTAGCAAAATTTGCCATAAATAATTATATGATGTTTTCTTTTAACTGGTTTCAAAATTTGTCTTAGATTTTACTGTACTTGCAGTTAATCCTTGTTATCTGATACAACATGCCATCCACTAGAAGAGAGATTCCTATGAACAGAAAAATCAGATGTTAAAAATACTCCTTTTAAGCATTTATCTATGTTGACAGAATTTTACAACGATGATAGATTTTGTGGTGTTTTATTCACTGTTACTCACAGTGCTTCCATTACTGGTTTTATTTTCAGAGGATTTTTATTTCACTGAGGTATTTCTGCATCTAGGACCATCCACAAGGGGATAAGTTGTGAATTATCCTTCATTTTTCTTTGCATGCCAGTCTATGTGTTACCTTCTATTAGTGTGATGCTCTTTCCTTGGTTTACCTCAGTTTGAGGTCCAGGACAGAAACTGCTTCTGCATTGTCTTAGCCCTTTATAAACTATCTATGAGCATCTGTTGAATACAATTTGTTCAAATGAATTTCAAGTTTCTTAGTTTGTCAGAAGAAAAAACAAAAAAAAAATCACCCACTTCTTATTTTACCTTTGAGTATGAAGCATCCATTAGGATGGAGAGGAGCTTCTGGAGAGCTCTGTGGCCTTGGTAAACAACACTTAAAAGAAGGTGTCACCTTCACTACATGACAAAACCAAGGCTGTTAGGTTGTGTCTCTTTTCTGGTATTCTTTTCTGTTGCTCAGGTCTGTGTGTATAAATGTTTTATCTAAAGTTTAATGATCTGACATGGGGGTTTTTAGCAGTTACAGGGCTTGGTTTTCCATGTAGAGATCGATAGTGCATGTCTGTTGTCTCACAAAGGAATTATGCAGCTCTGCTTGGGACACAAGCACAGATATTTCCTCTAATCAGCAACATCTATCCATTTATAGATGATGAACTGGAGAAGCTGAAAATAGCTTCTACAGCAATTTTTGTTAATGTCAGTGAGGTGTAGTGGTTAGAGAAGAGAGAAGCATTTATTTTCTTCTTTTTCTTTTCCAAACCAAACTAAATCTTTTTTCAGCTTGTTTGTTCTATCTGCAAGCTGTTCAGTCATCTGTGTGTAGCCAAGTAATCTTTACTCCTGCTGCATGGTATCCTTACAGTCCAGCTGTTCAAAACCAGCTCATTCCACAGTTTCTTTGATGTATACTATGTGTGGAGTTTTCCAAAAGTCTCTGCAAAGACTCCAAGGAACAAATGGGCTCAGAGGCCTCTTTTCTTCCATATCCACAGCTGATCATGCCTAGCCCACTGTGGAGTCTTTCAGCATTAAAGAGTGAGATCCAAAGCACTCGCCATCTTCCTTTCTAGATAAAGAGACATCAGACTTGTGACAACAAGCAAGCTGGTGTACTTTGGTTTGAACTGCAAAAATAAATATATAAATAGTACCAGTTACACAGTCTAGGTTGTGGCAAAACACAAAGGAGTTTTTGTATTTACCTGTTATGAGGATCTAAGCCGTTTAACAAAATGCTTAACTTCACACCATTAACTTTTACAGCCTCCAGTCCTGTTTTATTCGTATATTCTAATTCTATTGCTGCCTTTGATGCTGCTCCACAACTACTGCTCTGGACCCTGTGATTCTGGGAACAGATGCAGATTCAAGCCTTGCTCTGCCAAGCTTTCTAAAACCAGCTCATCCTAAGGTCTCCACTGTGCTGGCACTAGCTCTGCAGAGGCAGGGACAGAGATAGCAGGATTTATTCAAGTGTAAGCTTCAGCATCCAAGTGTGAGCTTCAGCCCATTCCCTCTGCTTTCTAGCAGTGGCATACAAACCAGTCTGTGTTGCTTTGGGAAAGTGAGAATATATCAGCCTCAACATATGTTCTGCTTTTTCTCTAGTGAAAAGCGTTTCCTCCCTGGATATTAGAAAGGTATTTAACAAATGCAGTAGTCTCCTGCTGTTTATCAGACCACATAAAACCCCCTGTCTTTTGTGTGTTTTGCTTTTTGTTTTGTTTTGGTTTGGTTTTTAATTGATTTTGTTTATTTGCTTATTTGTTTTGCCTTTTTTTCCCCCCTCCAGAGGCACAGTCATGTGGCTATTTTCTGTTGGGGTTTTTGTAGTTTTTATTATATTCAATGCATATTACATTTAATGCAAAAAATATTTTAAAAATCAATTTGTAAACTGGAAAAGCCAATAACCACTGAAACAACAAGAGGGTTTTTTAAATATCTACAAGAAAAATGTAATTCATTCCTTTACTTCCACATTCAAAACCAGATTCTTTTCTTTGTTATTGTTGCCAAAGCAATTGCTTACGAATCAATCTGGTTTGGAGAGAAAATGGCTGCTTTAAACTGAAGCTAGATGCTGCCACCCATAGGACTGATCCACACTCAGCCTTGATTTAGTGCTGGTTTAACTATATACTGTTTCTGAAACCTGTACAAACGAAACAGTGTAACTCTCAGATGGCATGTGCTGTATGAAGAATTTATAAGAATGTCTATAATACTACAGCAACATCCACATAGAAAGTTAATGATTGTAAACTCAGTCATTTTCTAAGGCATTTGACTTAGGTAGCAAAGTCAGTTTTAGCCTAATCTTTGCACCAAGTCTGAAATCAGGTGTCCAGAAGGACCCCAGTATGGCAGCTGCTCTGATTGCTCCTTTATTGTGACAATATTTGTGTATCATCCTTAAAAAGCTCTCTTCCTCCCTTGAATTTTAGATATTGGTTTAAAAAAAACCCACAAAACAAACAAGTTAGTAGAAAACGGGTGGCAGCCCGGAGGGGATTTTGTATTAAGCTCTGTGGTTCTCATTAGGATTAATGAAAATTAGGGAAAATAAATTCTTGAAATTGTTGTGGTATTCTCAGCTCATTTCTATGCCTTAAATCAATGAAAATATAAGTGCTAATTTCCTTATGTCAGGGAATTTAGATGGGAAAGCTTCACTTCTCCCAGCATGAGAACATTGGCCTGGCCTCTCAGCAGAGTTCCATTCACCTATGCTCTGTAAAAGCTTTAGAGGTTATAGATCCTGCTTTTGTGAAAAGAAGGGATTTATTCATGTCATTATGCTGAATATTTGTTACTCTTGGCTCCTACATTCCTGCCAAGAGCTGTGTTTTGTAGCTGTGGGTTCTGCTACCTCACAAATAAAGGTCTGCAACAGAAACAATGGCAGAGCAGTAGAATGCTGTGCAGGTGCAGCTTCTGGCATCCTACAGTGTCTGAAGTGGAGCTGGGTTGCTCTCCTTTGTTTGTCTTTACAGAAGAGTAGGAGCTTGGTAACAAGTGGGATTATTTGGGGTTCTCTCCCTGGAAAATGCTTTTGTTTCCAGAATGAGTTAATCAAGGAAATGTTTGCTGCTGATTTTCTTGTTTCCTATTAGCCAATTATGCCTGCTTAAGATGTAGGTGAAGTAATTTAGAAGATACATAAGCCAAAGATTTTGTGGTTTTGTGATCTGAGAACAGACATATGCATCTGATCACTTGTTCCTTTTGATTATGTGATTTGAGTCTGAGTATTGAAGTAGTGAAGGAATCTATACTCTTAGTTCTGTCTGGGGGAGAAATACAAGGGTTTTTTTATAGAAAGCGTAAAAAGAGTGTTTAGAGCAATTTTACCCACAACCTACACTTTTTGCAAGCCTCTTTCTGAAGCTTTTAGAAAGATACTTGCAGGATATTCTTGTCCAGCTTGGTTTACCTATTTTCTTCTCACCTGACAGAGAAGCAGTGGTTCTGTCAATGTGATTCAGCTACAGCTCAGCCAAATGCCTCCCCTGCTGCTCCTATAAATTCCTAGCCCTCCAATTTCCTTGTCTTGGCCAGCTTTCTCTGCTTTCACCAGCAGGAAAGGCAGGCTGCAGGGCTGGCTGAGTGGCTGAGCAGGAGTCCAGCAGGAGGAGTGGAGCTTCCTTACCACATCCCACTGGTCAGTGGTGAGGCTCACCTGCTCTCTTGTACCGTTTAACACCCTGGTAACACCATCAGCAGAAACACTGAGTCCCCGTGGAGGATTGCATCTGCCTTAAGCTTCAGGACTCACCGGAAAGGACAAAGAAGGGTTGTTACACTGAATAAAAAAACAGCTGCACTGGTTTTGGACTCAGACTTCTTACAGGGTTGTGTTTACCTTGCTGATATAGCAAAGCCTCAGGAACCCTTCTGAGACCTGGCATTCACTTCAACTCATGGCAAGCATTTTGCATTCACTCTCGACACCTTCTCAGGTGGGAGACTTGGCAGTCCAAGACTCAGCCAAATTCCCTTGTCTTTAGCCTTGATGCATCTATCACTCTGTGAAAACTTCTCTTGTTTTCAGTGGGCTTGTCTAGTTCAGCTATTGTGTAATTTTCCTGGTCCGTATTATGTCACTGAGCTGTTACTTTTTCAGTTGTATTTGTAGCATGCAAACACCTTCATCGACTGATGGAGGTAGAGTCCTGAGAGCAAATTTCTGCCTTAGTGAATCAGAAAAGAGCTTGGTAGGTGTACATTTAATAGGAACATGTTTTGAAAGGGACTTAATGGCCAAGTGCCCAAGATGAAAGTCAGAGGAAACACATATGAGCAAGAAAAGTGTTGGAGATCCTTTCCATCTTCATTAGATACTTTCATCTCGGATGCTGAAGCTCAGAGGTGTCATCTGCCTTGCTTGGCTGCTGTGTTTGGCAGCTAACATCAGGAGAGGCAATGAACACATGGTTCAGTTGCCCAATGAAAGCAGGTATTCAGGCTTCCTGAAATTCTAGGTGTCTTTGTCTCAGTAAATTCCAGGACCTGCCAGTTCTGTGACATTCTGATCAATTAAAAAAATCCAACCCTCCCTCTCCCCCTGATAAAAAAAATACCCCCTCCCCCACAAAAACAAAAACAAACAAACAAACAAAAAACCCACAAAAATCCCACAAAAACTCACAAACAAACAAACACAAGCAAACCCCCCCTGTTCCTTCCAAAGCAAAGTTACTTAAAAATACATATCCTGGAAAGCTTGGGAACTTGGAACATGGATCAGAAATTGTGGCAGGGAGATTTACTTCAAAACAAGAGATATTCTGAGAAGTTTGTATAGCAGCAAATCTAAAGAGCAACTTTAAATTAATATAAAGATGCTATTAAAGATTAATCAAGATTTATTTGGTATTGTGACAGTACTTCTCTGCTGGTGAAAACAGTCAGTGTGTGGAGTTTCTAGGCTCAGGACAAGCACAGTGGCCCATTGACCTGGGTTTTATGTCAACTGCAACTATGCCTCTTGTTTAAAAGAGGTAAACAGAGAAGTATATTGATTCCTTCTACAAAAAGAGCTGAATTCCAGAAGTGTTATCTCTACAATATTCAAAAGTTTTTCATGTGTTTTTGCATGTACAGGATGGATTACAAATGGGAAGAAGAGAAATTATCTTTAATTAAGTAATTACTCCTGATTATTTATAATATAACAGACAGCTCACTAAAAAGCTTTTTTTCTTTCCTGCAGCCTCCTCCTCAGATATATGATAAACAGCTGGATGAAAGGGAACATACAATTGAGGAATGGAAAGGTAATTGCAGTTTAAAACATGAGAAGGAGTATTTCAGTGGCAAAATGGCCTCATCCCACTGCCTAGTGTGTCTGTGTTAAAATCAGAATTCCTGAGACATAAAGAATTGACACTAATCCTACAAACTGGCGTTTTGATGGAAAAACTTAAGAAATGTCCTAAGGACTATCATTATCTACCCAGCATAATGTTAACACAGGAGGTGTGGATTCCAGTGCTTCACTGAAATCTAAGGATATCGTCTGGAGAACAGACTACTGTTCAGCAGGATGATGCATCAGAATGTTAGCCACAGTAAAGTGTATTATTGTGCTGCTTCATTTACAGACAGTGCACTGGTAAACAATTAATGTGTTCTAGTTTAATCACATTTGTCTCAATTTAGCACCAAAAAGAGGTGAGGAGAGGAGGGGAATGGAAGAGGGAGGTCTAGGCAAGTAGAGTCGTCAGGATTGTAAAGATAAGGTAGGGCAGAACTAGGGTGCTCTTGGGAGGGCTACAACACTGTGTGATAATTTTTTTGTTCCTGGTCACAGGCATTGGTCCCTGTATGTAACTCTTACAATCTCTCCTCCAGAACTCATCTACAAAGAAGTAATGAATTCAGAAGAAAAGACTAAAAATGGCGTAGTAAAAGGACAGCCTTCTCCTTCAGGTACTCGGCCCCATTGAATAACTTTGATGTGATTTCTGTACTGACAAAAAGAATGGAGATGGCAGAAGCACTTGAGCTACACTTGCCATTATGTAGACTATGAAATCCAGTGCTTCTAATGGGTTGACCTTGATTAGTTGTGCTCCAGTGTCATGTTAATTCTTAAAAACTGGTCTTGTTGCTTTTTGAGAGGTAGTTGTCCTGGTATTTTCTGTGGAAAGATCTGTGATTACAGATTATACTTCTGTTTTCTATTTGGTTAATGCATTAAAAAAAAGAGTTTCTGATGGATATGATCAAACAGCAGATGTTTTCATGAAATAAAAAAATAATTAATACAAGGCTGTAGATTATTTAGAATTAAGTTCTGTCCGTACTATCTAACCTCTTCTCATACTCTCCACAGCCTTCATTACCCAGCTATAGTTTCATACCTAAAATTTTCAACTGTCTTCTCCTTTCTGGATGTAGAATATAGTAAATAGCACTGATCTTAGCGCAGCCTATTCTTAGCATTCCATTTCCAGATGCAAATTGATCTTTTAATCTTCCTTTCCTGGCTTTCAGTTGCTGTCTGATTTGGTCAGTTTTGCTGCTATCACCCAGGAAGTACTGAATACCTTTACTAAATGTCTTCTGTCACGTGCAGAGTCTAAATTAAGCAGGTGATGGACTTGCCAAGCATTGTGACATTCAATATCAAGAGTTGCTATTTATATGATTTATAAGAAGCTGAGCAAACCCCCAGGTCAGACATAGGGCTTTTCTTCTGGAAACAGCAAAATCTGCAGTTCTCTTTTCAGTTTTTTCACCCCCAGATCTGTATCACTTACCACTGAAGTCTCAGGGACACTTCCAATGGTGCCCATTAACAGCACGTCACGGGAGCCCTCTGAGGAAGGAATCCCTGCTTTACAGCAGGGAAGCTGATGTGGCTTAAAACAGTAGCTGTCAAGTCAATGACAGAGTGAGGAACAAACCCCAGGAGCTGTTTCTCACCCGTTCTAACGTTTAGCTCTTTTCTTCAAACCTGCAGCCAGTGAGAAGCTTCCTGATGAACAGCAAATTCATACATGGGGCACTTTTTCTCTTTTGAATGCACCTCTGTCATTTCTATGCTGTCTCACCTGGCACCCATCCCTTCAAGAACAAGCTATTGTAGCGCCAGGCAGGTGCTAAGAATAGGAAATAAAGCATTCCTTACTGTCTAGGACAGCTTTTGGTTGGGTTTCTGAGTATTAGTGCATAAGTGCTGCTTTGTGCTGCTGAATTCTTTAATTCTGTCATTTACATTTAGTGTGGTTTTATTTGGTTTGATGGATATTTTTTGAGTCTGGGAGCTTTGGGCCTGCAACAGCAACTATCATGTCTGTGTGTTGTGTCATGTAGAATTGTGCTGAAAGCCAGGAGTAACTAAAAATGCAGTTTCCAGAACCTTACGGGTGAAGTTGATACTTGCTGAAAAGAACATACCAGGGTTTATTGAATTCAGTGGTGCTGAATCAGAGTGTAACTAAATCTTCACCTGTACAATTGCTGCAGCTATTTCTTCAGTTATTTTGCCTAGCTAGGTGGATTGCACATTCATCAAAGAAAGCTGCACAGCAAAAGTTTGATCCAAAGTCTATTGAACCTACCAGAATTCTTTCCATTTGAGTCCTGAGACAGTATCCATGACTTTTAATGGCAGGCTTCTGTCCAGCACAGTGAACATTTAGAAAGGTAATATACTGTTTAGTCATTAATGTAGATAAATTCAGTCATCTTTTGACTACACATAAATGCAGTTATCTTGACTGATTAGTATTTTCATCAAATACAGCATGATTAAGTAACATGAAAACATGAAGTAACACTATTGTACTGGATGCTGAGATACATGTAATGAGTACCTGAATGAGGTACATGTAATTAAGTCTTAGAAAAACAAGTCTTCTGTCAGAGAAGGTAGATGATTGCTGCCCGCAGTCACCAGTTAGACATCATTAAGATTGCTCTGTCTTTTTGCAGCACCTACTAAATTAACTATTTTATTTTCCCAATGTATCAGGAGAGTAAACTGATTTAAAGGTAGTTTTGATGCCATAAGATTTCTGTAGTACTACAAGAGCAGAAAGCAGTTCCTATCCGGAGCTTTGAAATATGAGTGTTATGAACTGTAACTCGTCAAAACAGGCTGTTGTGGGAGAAAATTTCCTGGTAAAATATTTAATATTATCCAATGCCTAGATTTTGTGTGGCCCATTTTCTGCTAATATTTGCCACTGTTTAAAATGGGCTGTGTACTTATATGCCTGTTGCCATGGGGTAAGTATCCTTTGCTTTATAAAATCTGACACGTTCTGGGGTTTCAGGTTTAATCACGTTGGTGTTCGTTTTCGTAGCACAGGTGCAGCAGTGAACAGCAGTGAAAGCCTCCCTCCATCCTCATCTGTCAATGACATCTCATCCATGTCCACGGATCAAACTCTGGCGTCTGACACAGACAGCAGCCTGGAAGCTTCTGCGGGACCCCTCGGTTGTTGCAGGTGACTAGCCGCCTGCCTGCGAAACCCAGCGTTCTTCAGAGGATGATGTCATTTAGGAGGAAAATTTAATCAGAGTTAAGAGATGAAAAGAAAGAGAAATAAAATACAAATATTTAAATGAAACAAACAAACAAAATCTTTTCAGCCTGCTTCTCCTACAGAGTTATGTAATGCAGCTAAGCTCAAGTGTATATTTAACTTATAGTTGCTCTGCTTTGGTCTTCTTCCAGTGATGCTTACTGGGGGGGGGGGGGGGGG
>VWZD01002849.1:74419-326973 GCA_013396695.1 Sakesphorus luctuosus
GGGGGGGGGGAAGGAACTGAAAAATCCTTTTTTAACCCCCCCCTCCCCACAAGATGTAAAATGAATGGCTGCAAAACCAGCAACCTGCAACTGTCCTTTTCACACTGGCATGACAAGGTGTGCAGTAGCCACTCTCAAACATACGAGTGTGTATCTGCCTTCACTCTCTATTCTGTCATCTACCCATTGAGGCAGACAGGGATATACATGCATTTTTCTTCATATAGGAATAGCACATACACACACATGCCAAGAGAATTCTGGCAGTGTATGCAGCTGTGTGCCCACAGGAGCACACACATCTGCATACGTACTTAGTGTGCCCTCCACAACCATAAATGGTCCATTTCAGGTGAACTGCATAACCACATATGTGATATTACCAGTATATATTCTATTTGTTTGCTCATTGATGAGGTTGCATATCTTGTATGAGGACTTGTGGAAGTGTAAATAACCACATAGAACTGTGGCTCCCTCAGACACTTGAAGATGTAGCACCAAAATTTCTGCTGAGAGTTGTATATATATTTTGAAATAATAACCGGTTTTATTGAAAGAAGAAGCCACAGAGCTTCATAGAAAAATGTTAGTTTGTGAATGTTAAGACTTGTTGTTCTGATTTTTAGAGCAGATATACCAAGCTGAGTCCAGGTTAGAAGGAAGCACATGTATCTTTGCAAACTACAGGGAACAAGAATGAAGGTTTTTAATGCCCAAAAAGATTTATCTCAGTAAGCAACTTTTCCTGTCACTGTGAAGTGAGTTATTATCTTAGGTCATAGATAGGCTTGCTAGTATGAATTACAGGTATGTTTGGAAGTTAGAGGGTTGGGGAATGAGCAGGTTATGATATATGATTATGAAAACAACATGCAACAACTTGTTTTTATTTTATGTCTAGGTCTCCACTAGGTTAGATAGAGAATGGATGTTTGTGGCCCACTCCCCCTCAATGTGTTTGCAGCTTAGAGGTTGTTTTCCCTTAAATCATTCCCTAGCAGGGACCTCTACTACTAAGAGAACAGGCCTTCTCCAGGTGCTTCTGGCTGTTCATTTGCTCATGACAAATCATCAGACTCCCCTGGTAGTTTTAGCAGCTGTGTTACATGGAAAAGAACCACAGAGTGCATGGGTCTAGTATTCCTATTTTCTAAATAATTGCAAAGGTTATCCATCAGCTGGTGCACTGGGATGTAAGGCTTGTGACAAGTTCCAAAGAACCCAACAGTGACTGAACATCAAATTGAATTTACCAAGTAATAATCCACAGGATTTCTGATGGTAAGTAGCAGCAAGCGTTTTTACCAGAGGATGACAAAAGTCCACACAGAATTTTGGAACTATTGAATATTTTGCCTGCCAAAACAGCAGTTAGCATTTTTCACTGCAAGGTCATTGTTACCTGAGTTGGAAATTAACTAAAATCTGAGTCATCTGTCCTTTTACTAAAGTGTGCCATGTAAACGGAAATGAGCTAAATTGTACTCCAGTGCTTTTCTAAATATCAGAGAGAGAAACTGTTTAGACTAGTGTTTAGAATTAGTGGATATTTTAAATTCACTAATTCTTATGTATTCAAAACTCTACCAAAATAGGACTGTTCTATTGGGTGGCTTACAAGCCTGCCGTTCTGTAGTAGGAAAAAAAATTAGTATCAAGTCAGATTCGTTAAAAAGAAAAAAGGAAGAAAAAAACTTCTCTCCAGGGTGGTAAGAAGGGGAGATAAAAATTAAGTTGATACAGAATAATTTCAGACATGGTAAGCCTGAGCTGTATCAGAATTGCTTTAGGAAGTGGGGTTTTAACCCTGGTTATATTTTTGGTAGATTTTTATGAAAATTTTTTTGAGAATAAAATTAGGTTGATAATGTTCTGCAAACTCAGAGCAGTAATTTTAAAAGCAATAATTTACTACTGCTAAATATATTTAGCAATATTCTCTCTTAAGCCATGAAACATCAAGTCATTATTGAGTGATGTAACTCTCACTTCGAAGCCAATGATCATAAAAATATTGAAAGATTAACAGCAAAGCTCTGTAGGTATGTAGGCAATAACACCAAGGGTGACTTCTTAGCAATAATGAAATGTATCACCTCCAGATTTAATTCACCATAGACATATATTAATAATTTTTAGGTAACTAATACCTGCTTTACAGTCCTTAGTGTGCACCACCTGGGTATGTTATTTAAACAAAACGTCTCAAAGAGGCAAAGCTGTATGTGAGAGAAACTGCAAAAACACCACCAATTTAGACTGCAGAAACTTGGAGTAATCACAGTTCATTGCCAGTGACACTGGGGAGATGTAACATGGGCAATAGCAGAGAAACCATTTGTAGTCAATGGATACTTTTAGATGTCCCATGTTTCATCTGTGGAAGCCAAAAAACATGCTCTTTGTCCCTTGATATAATTCAGTCTTGTTTGGGTTCAAGAGGGCTGGGTGGACAAGCATAGCTGATGTCCTGCGGGCGGCGCTGAATGAACCCACAGCACAGGAGTTACACAGCTTTATTCCAGCAACCCTGACCCTGCCAAGCACCAGTGCTTGTTGAAACACTTAATGGAGACCATAGGGATGCATACATAATTTTAACTAGCACGTGCTTTTGTCCTTTGCTCAGCAGTGATCGACATCAGCATGTGCTTAAGTGCCTTGCTGAAATAGGGCCTAAAAGAATTACTGCATCTCTTTTTGTCCTCAAATAAGTCTCCTTTATGAGAAGCTCTGTCTGGGGGAGGAGACTTGGAGCTGTCCACATTGGACACTAGAGAAAAAGCCATCATGAAGAAAAGCATTAGTTCTTTACAATTCTGGTCCTTGTATGTCCAAAGTGAAGTAGTGACCATCCTTTGTTTTGCTTTGTGTGAGGAATTTGGTGCTGTCAAGCTGAGACCTTACAGCAATGCATGTACTCTTGGATAAAAGCTTATAGTGATGATGTTCTGAGGCTGTCTTAAGGGAAACAAATTTTATTTTCTGATTCTAGAAGTTGTGATATGCCACTCATCAAGTCTGTCCCCCTTTATTCCAACATTTTGTTCGGCTTGATAAATGCTTTTCTTATTTCTGCCATTGATCTTTAAAATCTACTTCTGTTTAAAATGTTACTACATATAGTACTTGAGCAAGAATTTTCACTTAATTCTCTGAGGTTCGCAGTTTTAAGCATAGTTGCCACCATGGCAGAGAGGAAGGAAATTGGGAAGCAAGAGATCTGTGACAGATGTCCCAAGGTATTTAGGCACTAAAGGGGCAATCAGAGAGCCTATGCTAGAAGTGGCATCACCCTGAAGGGCAGCTGGACACCTTGGTATTCTTCAAAATATGCCTGAGAGCCTATTGATATCTTAAGTGCCTGAATCCCCAAAGAGATTCTGTCCTAAGTGTCTTACTTAAGTCATGTATATAACTATGAGCAGGGTGAGGAGAACGGCAGAAGCATTTTAACTATCAATGGCTGCTCAGAGCCCTAGCTGCAAGAAATAGCATTGACAAGGTACAGAGGGAAGTTGCTGCAAAACATCCCCACTTTATTTTCAGGTGGAGTACTTCTGAATAGAATGAGAAACAAACAAACAAAACAAAACAATGGCTCTTAAAAGACCCTTTGTCCATTTTCTTTTGTACTGCTGAGTTTAAATGAGGATGGGGTATTGATTTACTACAAGTTGATCTAGGTTATGTATGTTTTCAATCCAAAATTTTTGAAAGTTTTTGAAAACAGTCTTCAGATACTGACTTGGCAACTGGAATAGTATGTTGTGTGTTTTGACTATATTCCATTAAAATGTAATATAGCATTTAGAGAGTTCAGGTGTTTGAGTTGGTCACACGCTGATTTATGGGAATTGCGTTGTGGTTGATGGTCCCCCACTGCTATCTAGAATTCCAAGGCATAAATAGATTCAGGAATCTTAGGAAGCTTGCATTAAAAAAAAAAAAAAAGGAGCTTAAATTGGAGAACAACTATGGTAATGAGTTAAAAAAAAAGCTACAGAAAGCCTGATCAGGTTTTCCAAGCCCTAATGCACTGATGGTTTTCCTCTGGAAATCACCAGTTCCTGCATAGGATTGGCTGCCGAAGGTTATATGAGATAGATGATCCTGTTGCTATGTTACTCTTTGAAATTTATAACCCATTTGGTTCATATATATGGTTTTGTCTTCATATATATTGCTTTACCTTCAAAGTTTGGGCTAATGATACTGAAGAAATTAGACCTGTTGCAGTGCCTTGAGGAAGTTTTCCAAAGGAGTGCTGCTTAACTGATTTAGATTGTATTCTAAATTTGCCAGTAAGAACCAGTGATTTCCACTGACATATTTTCTTGTGAAAAATGTGCCAATAGTAAATTTTAGAACTGCCTGAGAGAGTCACTTTCAGCAAATCTCCCAAATTTTTTATTAAAGAAAAAAAGTGTTTGGAGTATCCTGAAATTATTGTGAAATGTAATTGGAATATTTTAATTCAAAATAACTTTCAGTAACCAGCATTACCAACTTTATAGTATTTCAAAGGAACAAAAATTACTTTAGTTTCAAATCTACTTGTATTTCTTTCTTCATGCTTATTGAAATCTTAAAATTTTGTATGAATTTGAACATGCAAAAAAAAAACCTAAATAAAAAAGGCATTTTCTAACAAACTCTGTGCTTCCAGGGAAAGCAGTATAAAAGAACATCTGCAGGGAAGAATTAGAGTTTTCTTTTAACAATCTGGCAAAAAAAAAAGTTAGTGGTTCACTTCATGTTTAGGCTTTTATTTTCTTTGATTCTGTATGTGTCTGTAGGAAAGAGAGTGTGTACATAGGGACATGATTTTTAGAACCTTGGTTCTACTCATACTTGGTCCAAGTTCTCAGTGCAGATAAAGAGAGTAGTAGTAACATCTTCAAGAATCTGATGGCTGTGCTTATTTGAACTTCCACTACTTTACAAAGGACACAGTTAACTAATTGCAAGCTCAAGGTGATCTTTTACACACACACAAATACACACACACAAAAAAAATCATTGTGCAGTAGGTTTGAATATTACACAAATATGTAATGTCTTAATTAGTAAGATGCTTGGGGGAGGCAGGGGAATGGTGAATGTGTCATCTTCACTGATGAGCTGGAAAACAGACCTGTCCAGTGGAATTTAGTGGAATCCTTTCAGTGTATTAGGAACTTGCCAATGTGGCCTGATTTTTCTTTTTTGTTGTTGGTTTGGGTTTTATTAATTAACTATTGATTGCAAGAGGTGAAATGTTTAACGTAATGTATGTTCAGGCTCACTGACCCATGGCAAGTTTGAGTTTTAAAGAGGGTTTGATTCGACAAAAGAATGTTGAAAAACTTCAACTGAGGCTAATGGTGCCTTTTACCTGGAGAGCGAAAAGCTGAAAAGCACACATTGAAGACACAGTCAATTTGGGAAATAAATGTATCCCTACCATGCTTATCATTTCAGATAGGTCTCTTTTGCTAATTTTCACTGAACAGGGCCATTCTTGTCTTCTGGAAAGCAAGATATTTATAATGTAAATAGTTGTATTGATTTATTTTTTTTCCTTCCTCTGTAATTAATATGTAATAATCCAACATACTATTTCTGTTAAAATCTTTTACAATAAGGCCGCTGTATGCCTAAATATGGTTGACCTCTGACCTTTTCCTAAGTCAGTCACATGCTGATGTAGGAGGGTGCTGGAAGTTTCAGTGTACATATAGAATCATGTATATTTAGTAAATTGGGTAAGTGGGACTTATGGCCAGTATGCATTAAACCACAACAGTAACAAAGCTCCAGATCTTAACTAGCAAAAACAACTGTTCACCTTGCCATGTCCATCCTGTAATAAGATCTAAGTTGCACCTGCCTGTAGTTCTGCATGAATCAGACTTCAAAGTATAACTAACAAGATCTGTAATGTATCAGTGTTGATAAACGTAGTTGTAAAAAAAAAAAAGAAAACAAAAAATGAAAAAAAAAAAAGAAAAAACTTGACCAAGAAAAGCAAATCAACAACAGCAACAGCTCAGTATCAAGACTGGAAGATGAGACATGTCCGATTTTGTTGCATAGTTATAGCTGAAAAGAACAACTGGTGTCAGTCAGCATAATGGACTACAGTAAGACATTTGTTAAGGAACCAACGTTCTTTCCATATTGTTTTGTTCTTACCCTGTTTACTTTGACCATCTGTTGTTCCCTGTTCCGCAGGGGACAACAGGGCCTGAGTGATCAGTGTTTTATGGGTCAATGTCACATTAATGATTTCCAATTTCTGTTTGTTTACCAATTACTGAACTACAATGGGACTCTCATGTTCTCCCATGTGTCAAAAGGAATCCTGTCAGAGCTTCCTCATGAGGATACTCTTCTCACTGCTGTCTTGACTCCTGTCAGTTGAATGACTTTGCAGTGTTCCCAGTGAACAGCACAACGCAGCAAATCTAATGACCGAGGGCTTCATTGCAGGTGTGTTGTGAATCTGTACTTTCACAGGGGCTCAAAGTCATGCAGTGACAGGACTCAACTGAAATATGGTACGTACTCTATGCATGACGCCTATATTACACCTTTATGACCTTATAGTGGTAAAACTGCTGTTCTTTACAGATGTGGATTTGGACCATCTGGGTTTTTTTGGAGGAAAATCGTCATGAACCTCCATCCTTATCCCACAAACCACTTGCTCCTATCTAGAGCAGCTAAATGGAAGTTAAAACAGTGCAGGGGCCTTCTGGGGGCCATGCACAGGGGTGAATTTCATGCTGTTTGAATGTGATCTTGCCAAAAAGCCTGTATGTCTAGCAGGGGAGACTGTGACTGTCCTATAAGGAGTGTTTGTGTTGTTTACTTTAAAACAAGCTTTGCTAATTAAAGTAGTGTATTCCGGAATCCTATTTGAATGGCATGAAGGGTATCAATGAAGAAGATACAAAGTACACTCCTTCAGCTCTCCTGGCTTCTTATTTCTTTTCCTTTAGCCGTCTCTAGGGGACACAGATAAAGCTGTAAACATGTGGACGTTGCCAGGATTACTGAATTAACTTCATGCTGCTTCTGATGGGCTTCATTTAAGAAGCATTTACAGCACTACAGAAATATAAAGGTATCTTAAGACACCTGAGATTCAGACTTTCTGTCTTTAAGTAGCTTTAGACTCTATTCCTCTGGCTGACTGACTAAATAGCTATTGGGGGGTGGGGGGAGAATGACCACGTGACTGGATAGAATGAAGAAAATCTGTGAAGTAACATCTAGTCTCCCCCATTAACAAATGTAAAAGGAAATCAAGCCAACAACAACAAACCCAATTAAAAAAAAAAACAACAAAAAAACCAAGCAAAAACCCCAGCCCCCAAACCACCATATCAACTGCAGAGTTACTATTTTGAGACTGATTTTTCACAATGTTGAACACACTTTACAGAGGTGCTGTCTTTTGGGAAACATTGTTGGTTTTCTTCAGTTCTTGCACAAACTATCTGTGTCCATAATACTTGCCAGCAAATCAAATCATAATACACAAAAGACATTTTTATATTTGGATTTATCATGTGTAGAGAGGAACATTAAAATCACAAATAGCCTTCTGTCCAACCAATTTGAAGTGGGAGGCTATAGAAAGGAATGAATTGAAGCACTTGTAATCACTGTAAACTCTTACAGTTGTTGGTACTTAAATGTCATTTTAAACATCTGGTAGTCTTGCTCTGACTTGCTTAAGCAAGACAATTTTCAACGTCTATTCTTCTCCCAGTTTGTATACACAGAGATTGGTCAAGTTACAACATATAAGAGAAACCTCTGATTTGAAGTGGCTTTTTGATTTTTACTGCAAAATGGAGGGACAATTTCATGTAGGGACTGACTTTTTTGTTTTACTGGGTACCTTCTGAGACAGTTGAAGAGTCATCTTCTTTTAAGAGGTTTGCCCTTTTCAGGAGTCAAAATTTTTATGACCATATTTCAGTGATTTACATCACTGAATATGTGAAACACGTGATGAATCCAGATCTGAAGCTGTAACTGTGATTTAGCTTCACATAACCCAGAGTTCTAAATTCCAGAAAATCTGAAGTTGTATATGAATAGGGCAGGTCTGTTTCCTGTAATGCTCCTTGGTGTTCAATGAAAGTACCTTTTGTAGCATCAGAGCAGCCTTGGAATTTTTCTCCAGTCAGCTTGTGTGCTGGCCTGAACATCTCCTGTGTGGCAAGAGCTGTGCATGTCCCATGCTGATGAGCCACAGCAGATCAATGGACGCGTCTGTGTGGAAGGAGATCTGAGTGGCTCTCCTCCCTCTGTGCTGGAGGCAAACAAATGGGATGAAGGTCAGTAAACAACCTTGTGCTCGAGCTGGTGAACATTTATTATGGTACTGTGAGACCCATTTGAATGCACTGAGTCCAGTCCACAGTCCCCTCACAGTACATATGGCTATCATGACCTGCACTGGGACTCACTTTCTAGTTGGATGGCAAAGTTGAAGCTTTGCTTCTCCTGGGAAACCCTCTGCTGAAGGCTGTTCAGTGTTTACTGTTTCTGTGTTCATCCTGATGCTTCGAAAGCATCTAAGCATTCTACAGTCTTCATTCACGGCCTGTGGCTGGAATTCTTCAATTACATACAGGTACAGACTGAGATTATGTTGCTTTTCAACATGCTCTCCCAAGCTCTCTGTTAATGGTATAGCTTGGAGCCGAAATTGCAAAACTGTTCTGCCTCCAAGAAAACATGACTGTCAGTATAATGTAAGGAGCCAGGGATGAAGTTCAGCAAGTTAATTAATACCAATTTCCTAATGTATTTGTCTTACTTTGAAATTGACTGCTGGAAAGGAGTAAGTGTTGTTTGTCTTTTGATTCTTATGTATGATGATCTGTTCACCTTCCAGGAGCACTTAAATACGAAATAGAAATTAGGATGCTAAGAAAATAGTTCTCTTTCTGAATATGTCTATTTAATGGATAGACTGGAGCTTTTGTTAAGTAAGTCCCATTATGGGGAATAGCTGGCTACTGCTGTCTGGAATATTTTACCCTTTCTTGCATCATAAGCCTGGCACTAACAATGGGAGCATTTAACTTTCCTCATAGCTAAATTTAAAATGTGTGAAATTACTCCCATCTCTACTTCACATCTATCACTGGAGAATAAGGGAAACTATCTTTGATACTTAGAAACTCATGAGGCATATTACAAAGAAGTAGCAGCTGCAACAAAATACCCCTTCCATTTGCCAGAACAATTAATGGTTTAAGTTGTGGATGACGTAAAAAGCTGTGCAGTGACCTCTTTCTGCTGTTAACCCTAGCTAGATAAAGACATGTCTGATGTTAGAAGAATTAAGTTGTTAAAAAATTGATGTCAGATGCTATGAAAACATCTTTAAGTCTTGATTTGCCATCAACAAATGTTCATAAAGATTACCTCTGGAATTTTTTGTCTAGGAAGATACGTTTATGTCCATGCTTTGACAGATTTGTCCTCAGCATTCTCTAGATCATAGAATCAGTTGGGTTGGAAGAGACCTCTGAGATCATCAAGGCCAATCCTTAATACAACCCCACTTTGATTACTAGACCATGGCACTCAGTGCCACATTCAGTCTCACCTTAAAAACCTCCAGGGTCAGAGAATCCACCACCTCCCTGGGCAGGCCATTCCAATGCCTGACCACTCTCTCTGTAAAGAACTTCTTCCTGATATCCAATCTAAACCTCCCCTGGCAGAGCTTAGGCCCGTGCCCTCTTGTCCTACTGTTGGCTGCCTGAGAGGAGACCAATCCCCACTTGGCTGCAACATCCTTTAAGGTAGTTGTAGAGAGTGATAAGGTCTCCCCTGAGCTCCCTCTTCTCCAGGCTAAACAGCCCCAGGTCCCTCAGCCTTTCCTCACAGGACTTGTGCTCAAGTCCTTTCACCAACCTCGTTGCTCTTCTCTGGACCTGCTCCAGCACCTCAATGTCTTTCCTGAACTGAGGGGACCAGAACTGAACACAATACTCAAGGTGTGGCCTCACCAGTGCTGAATACAGGGGAAGGATCACTTCCCTGGTCCTGCTAGCCACGCTATTCTTGATACAGGACAGGATCAATCCAAACCCCCAGGTCCCTTTCCGCCTGGCTGCTTTCCAGCAACTCCGTGCCCAGCCTGTAGCACTGCATTGGAATCAGCCCATCTCTCTAGCCTAATAAGGTCCCTCTGCAGAGCCCTTCTTCCTTCCATCAGGTTGACACTCCCTCCCAACTTGGTGTCATCTGCAAACTTGCTAATGATAGACTCAATCCCCTCATCTAAATCATCAATTGAGATGTTAAACAAAGCTGGGCCTACCACTGATCCCTGGGGGACACCACTGGTGGCCAGCTGCCAGCTGGACATAGCCCTGTTCATCAGCACTCTCTGGGCTTGGCCATCCATCCAGCTCTTAACCCAGCAGAGAGTGCCCCTGTCCAAGCCATGGGCTGCCAGCTTTTCCAGAAGTATGCTGTGGGAGACAGTGTCAAAGGCTTTGCTGAGGTCCGGATAGACCACATCCACAGCCTTTCCCTCATCCACCAAGTGGGTCACCTGAACATAAAAGGAGATCAGATGATATTCTTCCTCTTGGAATAGTCTTACATTTTCATTTTAGTTACATCATCTTAGAAGGAAAAGGACAGGTTTAAAATGTCTCATCAGAATGTTAAATCACAGCTAGAATAAATGTTCAGGTTTTTTGATTTGTTTGGTGATGGTTGGTTGGTTGGGTTTTTTTGGTTTTTGTTTTTGTGGTTTTTTTTTTTTTTCTGGGAGGAGCATTTAATATAAGTAATTACCTGTAATGCCCTAATAGTAAAAGTCCTGGAAGTATGTTAAATGTGCCCACCCCACAACTGTTTTCCAAAGAGCAGTCTGCCTTTCAGGTAAAGATTTGTGGATGTAGGTGCTCAGGGAGAGCACCTTATTGTCAGCCTCAACTCAGACTTAACAGGGTTTGTACATAAATAAATTCAGGGTATGTACAAAAGCTCTCTTCACTAAAATTGAAAGTACTGCAGGGTCCAACTTGTCACTGAGTGGACTGAAGGATGAAGCTCTAGTTTTAAAATCAATGAACATTATGAGAAACACTCCAGGAATCAAACCTAATGTCTGCATTTCAGAGCTCCAAGCAACCAGAACATTGTCCAAATTCTTTTTCAGAAGCCATGTAACAGGTCAAAATGCACACCTGTGTTCTCAAAGCAGGAGTACTCTGAATTTTTTTGTGTACATCTTTCTGAAATGTCAGTTCTGAAATGTCAGAAGGATTGTTATGATTCTCTGCATAAAGGAAAACACTTATTTTTGGCAACGTGCAGACCTCCCATCTTTTTTTCAACAGAAGGGAGAAAAGTAACATCTTGAACAACTCTACAACATAGTACTGTGATGCTGACTGCCAGTGGGTCAGTGGGAGAATCCTCGTCAGGTTTCAGCACCGTTGGACCCACCAATTTCAGCTTTCTGACATTTTGTCACCAACACAAATTAGGGTTAGTGGACGTGGCAATAAAATTACTGCATGTATTGCTAAATTAATTCATTTGCCAACATTGGCATGTGATTTCTCGAATATATGAAGGAAGTTTTAATTTCCCTTTTTGGCCATAATTTCTAGCATGAACAAACTGACAGCATGACCAAGCTGTCCATCAGAAGTAAACACTCACATATGCTGCAAGAATTCACTACCATCTTTGTGTAACACTAAATCCAGTGGGCCTGGGATTGTACATCAACTTTGCACAGTGTTCTGACCAGTTCATGGGACCATCTAGTACCTGCAGAGGAAAAAAAAATCAGAGTATGTAGTGCAAAGAGGTTTTTTGGGTTTTCTTTAAACCAGGAAGACAACCCTGCTTATCCCACCTTCTGCTCTGCGTTAGATCAGATGCCTTATCTCAGCTTAATGTTGTGCTCATCTTGCTCCTCTGAATCTGATATTGCAGAGCTGTAGCAACAGAGCAGCCTTGGAATATTTTTTCATTCAGGTTGTGTGACAGAGACACAACACCCTTCAGCAAGGACATACAGTACAGGTGAAGAGTGACACCTAAAGGCAGAAATGTGCTCAAGACTCCAGCAAGGGCAAAATTCAGCAAATTCTTCAGCCTGTAAATCATCAACTTATTGTATTCCTTCTCCGGCCAGACTGACTCTGAATGGTTCATCATGTACTTGGTGGTCTGCAGCATTTATTGGATGTTCCAGAATTATGGACAAAGCATAATTCTACATTTTGAGTAAGTTTTTTATTTTTTCTGTTTTCCAATAATGTTTTGTATATGAATGTAAACAAATGTCTTCCTGTATCACAGAGGATAACAACAAAGATGGTCTAACTGAGGGATAGATGACAATGGTGCTAAACCAACTGGGGATGTGCATAGATTTAGCCACCATCAGTCTCTTCAAAACTACTTAGAGTCCTGGAAGTAAAAGGCCACAAAAATTCAGATGATTACCTTTTATGGATTTTCAACTGTCTGATCTGTTACCAACTTGAAATTACATAGTGAAAGCTTCTTCCTACAGAGCCTGCAAAGATACATCCAAATGGATGTGTGATCATATTTTTTTCCCTTTAGATAGCTCAGCCTTTGTACAGCAATGCAATTGGACGACACTATCAGATTGGGAAATTGCTTTGTGTTGGGTTCTTTTCAAATCTCTTCTCTATTTGTTTACTTTTTTAAAATTATTGTTATTATCTTTATGTGCACTTTAACAGAAAGGCATTTGCTGAATCATACCTTAAATATGCCTTTCTTCAATTTCTGTTAATATTATCAACAAGATCATAGATTCATTAAATGGTATGGTTTGGTTTGGAAGGGACCTTAAAGATCATCTAGTTCCAACCCCCCTGCCATGGGCAGGGACACCTTCCACTAGAGCAGGTTGCTCAAAGTCCCATCCAATGTGGCCTTGAACACTTAGAGGGATGAGGCATCCACAGCCTCTCTGAGCAACCTCTTCCAGTTTCTCACCTCCCTCCCAGGAAAGAATTTCTTCCTAATAGTGAGACTAAACCTGCCCCTTTTCAGCCCATTCCCCCTTGTCCTATCACTATACTACCTTGTAAAAAGCACATCTCCAGCTCTCTTGTAGCCCCATTAGATACTGGAAGCTGTTACAAGGTCTTTCTGGAGCTTTCTCTTCTCTAGGCGGAAGAGCAACAACTCTCTCAGCCTGTCCTCATGCAGGAGATGCTCCAGCCCTCTGATCATCTTCATGGCCTCTTCTGGACCTGCCCCAACAGGTCCATGCCTTTTCTGTGCTGAGGACTCCTACGCTGAAAACTACTTCAGGTGAGGTCTCATGCGTACCATCAAACTACAGAGATCAACCTTGTCGTAATATTAATTAGTCCTTAACTCTATAACAAATTCTTCAGCAGTGGAGACAATCAGGAGTAGCAGACTGAAAGAATCATACATGACTATTGTAATAGAGTTGTAGGCTAAACTTGCATTTAGGTCTATACAATTGAAGCTGATGCTCCCACACAGAGAAATCATTATTATATTTTAAAAAAAAACATGCATCTTTCGAAGTGATACAGCTTTTTTTCTTCTCTTTTATGCTCCAGTGCATTTATTTATTAATTTAATCAGCTCAGGAAATTAGTTCCCTTAAAGATAATAGCTTTCAGTAATTATCACATCTCTCATTTCACCATGTCAGAGAAGGCATTTAAAATGATGATCACATCCAAATTCCTCTTACATTGCCTGTAAGAAGCATATTACAAGTACAGAAAAAATTGTTACTGCATCAACATTACAGTCTTGCTGTAAGGTGCTAAGGAGTTTGCACTTCATAGTGAAGTGTATGCAAGGAATTCATATTTTCATTGATGCAATGTTATAGGTGGTACACAGATAATATGCAGGGAACATCTATATAATATAGTAAGTGCACAGAAGAGCACTTTATTTTCCTCCCAAAAGAGCATTAGGAGGAAGAACAGTCAGAGCAATAACTGCATAACAACTAACTGAAAAGTTGCTATTAATTCAACAAGCTAAATGGAAAATATTTCCTTACTAAAGTTTTTGTAAAACAGAATCCAGTAAGACCTGTCTCAGGTGATGAGTTTCTGTCAGGTGTTTCTTTAAGTGCTATGTGTGTGTGAGTAAATCATATCACAATGCTTAGTATGTTCAAAGGCAAGTTAAGAAAGTAAATGACATTTCATGTAGGCAGCAGTTTGTTTCAATTAGTGTGGTGTTTGGAGAAAATATCCTATGAAACATTTTGGCACAATAGCTTTTTGTTTGTTTTTTTTTCTTACAAACAACACTGATATATGGGTGTATACTTGCCTCTAGGTCACTGCAATGCAGAGGAAATTTCATGTTCTCTTCCTTCCATTCTTTTTAACTACTGAAGAGTACAACTTTCTCTGGAACATTAACAAATTAATTTACCATGGTGGCTTTTTTTTTGCAATTACTCAAAACTTTATGTGGGAATGCATTGGATGCTTTTAGGAGTTTTTATGTTGAAAGAAAATAAAGCAGGTTGTTAAGACTGAAGGACAATCAGTCAAGCTGTGCTAATAAACTGATAATAAACACTAATGAACTGATACACTACTGGACTGCTGAGCAGCTGGTTGAAACAGCTCTGAAACTAAAGCAATTTGGTTATTGATGCTGTGTTCAGCATTTTGGACTGGTGAATAAACACCCGACAGCCATGCTGGTTACAGTAATCACTCTTTTAGGAAATACCAAGTCTAATGAGCACAACAGAACAAAACAACACCTGCTCATTGTAAACAGTCTCCCTGAAGGCAAACGGTTGTTCATAATACCAAATCAGAACTTCAGCTTCAGCTCAGGTGAAAAGTTAGTTAAATACCACATGTGCTTTTGGAGCATTAGGCTTTTGTAAGCATGTGTAAGATTACTCTTGAAACACCTGCACATACGAATGCACATGACAGATAGGGAAATGGAGAGCTGGGGATGGTCAACACATTTTCCTACTGTGTGAATACAGGTGTGTTAGTTTTACACTGTGGAGAAGTAGTGGATTCCCCATCATTCTTCCCTATGCCATCCCTCATTCTTCATGGGGCTCTAAGAACAATTGCTGGTTTGGGGCTTGTGGCCTTGGATGTCAAATAATTTGTCTTGTAGGTTTTGCTTCACTTGGTGCATGATATTTTCCCTGAGGTTCAGTAAGGTGAAAGTGGAATGTTTATTGTCACACAGGCTAAGAACTAGTCTGTGGTTCCCTGTGGGAGGCCTTCTCTAACTAACTCACATGGTTCTGACCTACCCACTGAGAGAGCTTTGAACTTAAAAGACTAATGCAAGCAGCTCCTAAGATTGGGAAAGAAAATTACTGTTCTTCAGCTGAGCAGGACTTAAGACAGCAATTAAAAGAACTAATGTATCCTATAAAGTAATCTTTAAAGTTTAACCCTTTCCCTCCACATTCTTAACACACTAGAATCCATCCTTCCCTTTCAGGACAAAAGTGTTTGTAGGAGCAGAGTTCACTAGTATGATGCATTGGTCTGCTACTCATCTTAGTCATGGATGCCACAGCAGCACAGAGTTAAGACCTCAATGAGAAAGGGAAGTTCAGGTACTTGCTGTAGTAATTGCTGCACCTCAGACCTCATGTGTGCATTCTACTTTACTAACACCACTCACAAAGGTCCAAGGCTGTATCCCCTTCAAGAAAAACTCCTTCACTGTCTAAGAGATTTGGCTGAACAAGGTCAGAATCAAGGTCAAGCCTTATATAGAGATGGAGAAAGAAACTGCTTAACTGCTAAGTCTGTATGTTATTATTTTCTGTTAAATAACTAAATAAATAGCAGCTCAAGTGGGTTAGGCTCATTTTTCTTTTTTATTCTTAGTGGTTGATTTTTTCAGGTGTGAGGAGTTAAGTGTACAGTTTCTCTACAGCAGTGTAGTGTAAGAGTCTGGCAGCCCCATCCCCTTCTCTGCTCCCTGAATTTTACCTCCAACCACCACCAGAATTTTCAGAAAAGTATAATAATTTTAGGAAATTACTTGCCTGCATCTTCCATCCTGAACTAATTACACATTTTTAGAAGGAAGAACCAAAAAGACACTCATGATTTTAAAATTTCTTTGTCTGAACAACTACTACCTGTATGTGATTGAAAATAAAAGCAAGTTTTTGAAATCACAGAATCACAGAGTGGACTGCCTCATGCACTTTCACTTTTCAAGCCCTGCTTTTCAAGAGTAGTATTATTAGCTAACACAGTGCAGTCGTGTTTGGCAATTACCCCCTGGAAAACAGTGAAGCAAATCAAAAACACTTCGCCTTGCAATTTAGATGTACTGGATATAGTTAGTTTCTGTATTGTGGTAATACTCTGGCTTGTGGTGGTAAACATTTGACACAATACAATGTTTTCAGCCACTTCCTTAACAGAATAACTAAAGATTGAATAATATACATAAGTAGAAAACTATTTACTGCTAGGGTTAATTCTATTTTGTTTCTTTTCTAATACTTTGATATTGAGGAATGGTATAAAGATGTTGTCTATTCTTACTTTAGTTCTTTAATTACAATGTTTTTTTAAACTGCTGAAATCCATTTACAATCATAACCCACTTTGGTTTTCCTCTAGATATTGTTCATAAATACTTTTTATACAAAGCTGTAGCATTTATTCAATGAAAGATTTAATTAGAATGGAAATGGCAATGTACTCTCAGGTTTTTTAAATAAGTAGATTCCATGTTTTATCTTGGCCATTTGTTATTTTGCCATTACAATTAGGATATTAGACAGGAATGAAATACTTAACATTTCCAACAGTGTTCTGAATTTTCACCACCACCAGGATATTACATCAAGTTTTATGGAGGGAAGTATGAAACTCATTATATATTGACATTAGATTCTTGCAAAACTTATATGCACCCCTTTATTCAAAGGTAGATCAATTGGCACAAGCAGCACAACCACAGTGTGTCCTGTTGCTTTAATAACTAACATATATATATTTTAATACATGTATATTTATATGCATATATTTATATACATATATATATATTTAGGCTGTCAGGATGTCGATTTTGTTTTCTATAAAATGCTCCTATTTCATGTGTTACTGTCTTATGAGTGCTACCATACATTAAGGTTGGACATTTGCATAATGGTTCCATTATCTGCAGCACTCTGTGATTCCTCACTTTTCTTAGCAGAAGTACTACAAATCAGGACTGGCCATCTGTGAGCACACCTTAGACCAGTTGCAAATTCAGTCTCCTACGTTTAGAGCTAAACTTCCCAAGACAGCTAAAACTCCACTCAAAATCATGTGCAGAAAACCAATCACCTCCCTCTTCCCCACCTGTTTTTATCAGAAGTAAGAGATTGTCAAAGGTGTTACATATAACAACACCAAGATGTTCATTAAAGTACTTTTGTTATGCTGGATGATGCAAAGTTTTTATTATCCTGGAGTCTGAATTAAAATTGGCCTGGACCTCCCTGTATTTAAGAATCTGTGAAGTCAGGTATCAACTCATTATAAATTATAAAGAGATAGCTTGCATGCCTACAAAATGGAGAAACAGAGGTAAGCGATTTATTATTAACTCATTTATGGATGTTAAAGCACACAGGAGCCAGCAAGAGATTGCAGGTAAGTTCAACTACAAAGAAAGTAAAAGATGGTGCAGAGGAAATACATATATAAAAATATTTTGTATGAATAATACCAGAATTTCAGCCACATCTTTCTGTTTATTTAAGCAGCATTGCAGCATCATAGCATTGTTCCAGAAAGCTGTGTGGAAGGAGACAGAGGTTTTGGACACAACATTCATGTTAATGGTGTGCCAGCTGTCCCAAGGAAGTGTAGCCTCACTGCAAGTACTCAAAGCATATTATATAAAATATAAACCAGGCTTAACACACAGGCATGCAGATGGAAAATATTAGACTGAAAGATTAAATAGCATGTTTATTTCAAGTGCGTTTCTTAGATTATCTGATTTTGTTCATTATTTGCTTCAACAATGAAAAAGACAAACACATTGGAAAGGGAACTGTTTTGTTTTCTTCAGAGCAGAACAGATGTGCATCAGATGCTGCAGTCCTTCGTGTAAAGAAATACATTTCACTCTGCAGCATTGCCAAAATAAAATTCACAAAATCAACTGAGTTTCAGATTTCTTTTCCTAGAGATTTAAATACTTGACTTCAAATGTCTGTGCAACGTCAATAGTTTGCAGTAAAGCGTGTTTCTGAGGCAGAAAAGAGTATCTACAGTGTTAAGCCAGTTAGAACTGGGCAAGTACATTAAAATACCTGCTTTTTGATTATTGTTCTGCTAGCTTTCTGTAATAGAAAGTTCTCCAGCAGTGTCATTAAAATTATCCTCTGAGCCCCTTCTTGGGTAATAATTACACAACTAATGGTAACACCATCATCAGTTTGAGCATTAGCAGGCATAGTTAATCAGTGAAGCTCCATTGCCTTCAGTGTATTTATGGCAGTATCAGTAAATTAACTTGCTTGAAACATCTCCCTTTGGAGAAAATCCACAGTGCACTCTACCTTTTAAAATAGACTACTTCTTGTTATGTTTCTTATGCTTCATACCATATTTGAACATCAGAAGTATTAGGTAAGAAGATACATGGATGACACTGGCATTGGAGTAGACTAATGCACTTTAAACAAAGAACCCCCTGTTTAAAAATTAGAATTTCTATATATAAAACAAAGTGGATGCTGTAGCATTGAGGAAAGGAACTCCCAGCCAGACCAAGACAGAAAAGAGACAGAAAGAGATGAGCCAGTGATGGAAATATACAGAATGTTTCAAGTCAAAAGATGAAACATGGCTGTAGAGAATTATAAACCCATGAGCAGCAAGTATTGGCTTGGGCATAGAAATGGCCATGAAGGCAAGCAAGAATGAAATCATTTCATATGCAGTCCTGGAGCAGGAGTGTGATTATGCCACAGAATTCTAACCTCCCTGAATCCAGAAATGTTTAAGTTCCAAAAGCAGATCACACTGCTGCTGCATGTGGGACACCAGCTAGGAGTCAGTTATCTCCGGTGAAGGCTCCTCTACCATGTCAATTTGCACCAGGGAAGAAGACTACAGGTACAGCGATGTAAGAGGAAACCCCTACTGTAGATTGCAGTTTGCCAAGATGAAGTTAATGTGTACAACTCAAATAACTGAGGATTTGTTGATGGTTCATGTATGTAGTATTTTATTAAGATCTCAGTACAGGTCTGGGTTTTTGTTGGGTTTTTTTCCTCCTCAGGAAAGACATGGACAACCCCTAACTACAAAAGGTTTGGAAGAAAAAATACCTGCCTATGCAGTGGAATTTTGGAAGGAATTCCTCCATTTTTGCCTTTTCCAAATTACACCATAAGACTGCCCTGGTCCTCCCTTGTTTTGTTTCTGTAAGTATTATTTTTCTAAGGACTATTTTATGCATAGTAATACTCTAAGAACTCCAATTTAAGGCCCAACAAACAAGAAAATCTTGATTTTTCTTAATGGCAATGTACATCTGCTTTGAGCTCCCAAATTTGGGTTGTCTACTCATGGAAGAGCAAGCACAGCACTTGACTTGGGTGTGCAGTCACTTTGTCTACTTGAATAATTTCAAGGACTCAATAACCAAACTACACTTGTTTTCAAAAACATGAGGCATCCACTCATGTTTATTTATGCCCACTACTGATCAGACCACTTAAAAATAAGTGAACAATTTACATGCAGAGAAGTAATAAATCAGAGGGCAGGCTTCTTGAGCTAAATACTTCAGAAACTTTGGAGCTAATGTAACTTAGTCCTCAGCCTTGGTCCACCAACCAAGTTCCTTGAACATTGCTGACACTGACTGGACTACTGTCAAAAGAAGATAGTTTATTCATATTAAAATCAAGTAATGCCATGTCTGCTTCCCTTTAGAATAAAGAAAAATGACAACATAATAATGGAACTTGTCAGGCTTTTTTAGAGAAAATATACTACTTGTATTGGAATAAGGCTGCCATACCAGCAGGGAATACAAAACTTAAAGATCATGTTTAAAAATACTAATATATTTCTCCAGGAACTCTGAAAACAGAAGTTCTTCAGATTTTCAGTGATCTTCAGATAAAATAGCTTTCAATAATTTATGTTTTAACTCCCACTCTTACACAGCTAAAAAGATGTAGTTCTTTTCTCTGGTGATTTCACAACTAATTTTTTCCTACAGTTATCTAGCAATGAGCAGTTCATAGAGATTAAAATAGAAAAAAATATAGTCTTTCATATTTTGTTTCCTGCATGTGCAGAACATATGGTTAAGTTTGCTTGTTTAAATCTCTCCCTGATAAGCCTTGGAGACAATGAGTCTATTTAAAAGTTATAAAGGAAACAATGGACGCCAAATAGTTTCCTGTGATAGAAAAGAGAATTCTTTCCACTTGCATTCAGCTGAGGGTCTGGGCCAGCATCTGATTCCATAGTATGTGTTAGCTGCCTTACATCAAGCTTCATTTTAAACTGTCACACAAACCAGCTAAGTCAGAGATAGATTTGGTCACACTACAGTTGGGTTTGATTTTTTTTTTTCTTTTTTCAAAACAAGGATTATTAGCAGTTGCTAGACACCCTCTATTAATCTGCTCTTGAAGATGACAGGGTGCTTCTCTATGGACTTTTGGTATTTGAGAGTCAGAAATTATTTTGTGGAAAAACATATGCCAATATTTTTCTCTGTAGTTTCCCAATTCTGAGCTCAGGTAGACCGACTATTATATGTATCACAGGAGACTAAGTGTTATTTGTAGTTGTGCAATAATCCAAGTAATAAAAGACAACCTCTTTTTTTTCTCAATCTTTAATTGGTAATGTGGTTATTATTTGCTGTCATGGCACATTGTATGATTTGAACATATCCCTTCAACATATTTTGCATTTGTGGTAAGTGTGCCTTCCCTGGGCCACTATGACTTGCTATTTCCATGCAATGGGGTAAATTAGATAAATCACACAGAGATGTGGACAATGCAATTAAATCCTAGCATAAGACAGAAAAAAATTACACAGTTTTCACTTAAAGGGGAACTAAACACTTTTAAAGGCTTCTTTGAGGGCTATCATTTTAGAGTGAGATTATTCTTTGCACCAGCAGTAATAAAAGACAGATAGTGTCTCACTGGTGGCTGTGTTTTGCCATCACTCAAATGTCATGGCACAGGTTGTCTTGTTCAGACATGGAGCAGACACTGGAATTAGTAGATTTTCCTTTTCCAACTCTGTCTATCATGAATGTGCCTGCTTTCAGAGGTGCTGTAAATATGACAGCCCTGTGCCTTAAGCCTCATCACCAAACAAGATCGCCTGAGAGCTCCCTTACATGCTCCTCAGATTGTGGCACCAACCCACACTCTGACCTCAGTGGGTTCTGCCCTGCTCTGCTATCACAGGCTTTTCACTCAGCCCTCCCACACACATCTCCCTCCATGGGCTCACACACTCCAGCTCAGCTCCAGAAACTCGGATTTCAGCCGAGTGCTCGGACCTTGCAATGCATACCTACTTGGTTAGCTGTGGATCCAGCCCCACCAGCTCTGGTTTTCAATACTTATGTCAGGACTATACCAGACAGAAGGAGCAGCTAAAGCCTGACTTTGCCTTGCCTGTTCAATGTGTGTGTGCTGTCTCAGATGCAGGATACAAGAACACTTGGTGCTTTTGCTGGTGTACACTTCAGTTGCTGTTCACTGGTGATGTTGCGTCATGGACTTCCGTGGCTGACTGGGAAAAGAGGATGTATTAAAGCACTTGTGACTTTAATGATGCTATGAAAAGGAAGGTAACACCACATGCTGTTGCTTTAGCTCACTCTGAATTGCTATTTCTCCTATGAATGGATTCAGCTGTAGTTGTGTGTTTAATGATGATGACTGATTGTAATTGACATAATAAGATACATTCCATGAGTGCAAAGTAGTTGGACTGTAATTAGTCATGTGATAAGTAAGTATATATGATACATTTTATGCTTGGGTTCTTAAAAATACAAGCTGCCAAAGAAAAAGAATGAAATACAATTTCTTTGATTTTTAGGTGGCTTGTGTACATTAGTTAGTGTCAAGGCAAAGAGTGGCAACCTCACAACAATGGAAGTTACTCAAAAGATCAGAACATTCCTGTGCTCTGACTACACTTGTACATGCTAAATCTGCTTGCAAATGTAGCCTGAAATGCTCCTTGTGTGCAATGCCTTGTAATTTTTAAACATGCTGAGTAAAGATTTTACTTAAAAGCATAAACTAGTGGTTCCACCATAAGGAAGTATTTTAAAAAGCAGCCCTTTGAAATTTAAATAAGATAGTCTTCTACCTAACAATCTCCACAGTTGCAGGGAGAAAGGGGCATGTTTGAAATTCAAAAATATACAGGATGTACTATGAAAGGTAGTGAAGTGAAAATGAATTACTACTGCTATGTGTAGCCAGAGGAAAACCTTCCAGACACTAAGCAAGAGTCTGATTCCTTCTGGACTACCGGCTTTTCTGTAGGAGGAGTGTGGGACTGAAAGTAAAAACTTCCATTACTTTGCAACAAGTTTCCTGCATAACCCTGAATATATCAAGTCATGCCTCAGCTTTCCCTTCTTTGAAATGTGAATAATATTACCTTTCTATGTGCTGTGAGATTTAGTAAATCCATATGGTGACCTGCTTTGCAAGCCTGAAGAGACAGGAGTTACAGATGCCAAAATATTATCAGGCATACATAAAAATATGCAATTAGGATTATAAAGCCAGAATTTAAAATTAGGCAATTCATTAACACTTCACCCCAATCGTAAAGTGTTTCCTTCACAGGGATTAAACGATGACCCATCTCTAAGAAGTGAGAAACTTTTCCAAGGGTGTGTTTCTATTGAAAACTGTTTTCCGTCTCTGCTTGTTCTAAAAGTAATTTATGGCCAGGGGATACTAAAGAAATTTCTCTTTGGGGCTAATGACTGTTAGAAAATCTGTTTATATTTCAAGTTGTGGAAATACATAATACAAAATCAACATGAAGAAGACTGTCCATTGTACTGCTTTGTCTGCTTCATACTTCTAAAAGAATTTCCAGTGAACAAAGCAGTAACACATTATTAAGAGAAGCAGTGTGACACAGCTAAATGGAAGAGGGAAAGAAGTGTCCAACAATCATTACATAATTATATTCATCAGTATAGCTTTTTTAATTGCCAAAGTAAATGTGAAACTTTTACTGGATGTTCACATGCAATTCTCACAGAAGTCAGCTAAGCTGGCCTATGTAATCACAAGGATAAAATTTACCAGAATAGAGGGATGCTGCTCACTTGGTGCAAGGAGTTCGCTTCTTCAAAAGGAAGAGTCTTTCTCTTTGAAAGTCACTTGATTTAAAATCTATGAGAGCAAAACTGATTGGCAATGAACTACAAAAAAATGTAACATTACCATGAAAATTTGGTGATAGTAAGCAATTAAGAAAGCAGAGTGAAGTCCCCAAAAAAATGCCTGCATAAATGGAAAAGCATTAACATTAATCCACTTCAATGGGCGCAACTGTGTGAAAAAGTTGTTAACTTTTGGGGTGGAACTCAGTCCGTTTAGTTTGACTAAATGTTTGGCTTGACTAGTTAAAAAACTATCATGAAATATCTCAGGACACAGCATTTAAAATGCTTCATACCACTTTGAAAAGTATATTAAAATAACCCTTATTATTACATATAAACAGAGGGGCAATTCTTAGGAATAAGACAGCTTTCTGGCCAAATTAATTCACAACTTTCTATAGCAAATGTGAATAGAAATGTGAATTACAATGGTTTACAGAGTAAGTAGGGGTCACAATAATTGTCACCTACAGAGTAAGATTATGGTCACTGTAACATCAATGTAAAGCTGGAGTAATTCTGCAGATTTCAATGTAATTACTCTGTATTAACTCTGGTGGAACTCTTGTAGAAAATGATACTCTTAAGAGATTTGCAGACAAATGGAAGAGTTTTGTTTCTTTCTAGTATGGAAATAAATTCAAGCAGTGTTAAAGGGAGTACAATAACTCTAAAGCATTTAATATATTGTCTTTTTTCCCCCTTCTGACTCTTTGATAGTTCCTTTAGTACTTTATATAGAGATTCTACCTCTGTCATTCCATGGTTCTCTCACTCTGTTCCCCTGGAATCTATTTTCAACATTTTTTTGCTGGTTTTCCAAAGCATTTAATGATTCTGCAGACATGCTTGTGCCAGTGTCTCATCATTATCTCTTCATCCACAGATATTTTCATCTCTGCTGAGATATTTCATCACCTGTAATGTCAGCTATTTGTCTATGTATGCTTTGATACTACTAGGAAATACAACAACCCAGGTATTGCCTCTGGAATGATGGCACTGGGAACACAAAGGGCATAAAAAAAATACTGAGCAAAATTTTCAGGACCAGAGAGTTCATTACATTGTTGCTACAACCAGTGTGGGTGCTATCAGTGACATGCTATCATGACAGAAACTGAAAAAAGTCTTACAGACATCAACCACCAGTGGTTAAGAAGTTCAGAAAAAGAAGTTGGGTTATGTTAATTTGGTTTGTTAACTTTTACTGGGTTTGCTACCTTTTAATGAATAGTACTGCAATGAATACATTCAGTTCCCATCCCTTCCAGTTAGGTTTAAGCTCATGCATCTGAATACCTACATATTTGCTAGTCAAAAATAGCAAACCGATGTAATCCCTAAAGATGAATATGAAAAACTTGGTTTCCAGTAATTTCTATAACCCTGGCAAGGTGAGATTTGATTAAGCAGAAAAATTTATGTGTGTAGCCTTTATAATTTCAACAGCTCAGGAAGTGTAATAAAATAGTGCACAAACTGTAAATGCTGGAAATACATGTTAGATTGTTTGCCTGTAGACATCCACCTACTCAAACTGTTATTGTGCAACTTTCATTGCATGAAATGAAAAAACAAAAATAAAGTATAACCCCCAAATTATAGAATTTACCGATAGATAAGCAGAATTTCTTGTTGACATGTGAATACTGAAGATCATGGCAAAATTTATAAATTGTCATTTGTACAAGTCAGCACCTTCTTTGTTTAAAGTGCTCTGTTTAAGAAGCTCTTACTGTGTTGAGCAAGAGTTGTACTAGTACAGAGGGTGATGCTAAGTTGCACTGCAGCAAGAGGAATGAATTCATTGAAGATAAACACAATGCTTTTCCATGCTGGAGAGCTACAACAAAGGAATATTCAAAAGCCTCTTGGCCTGGCATTTAAAATTTGGTCAGCTGAGAGTCATCAATTATAGAATTATAGAAATTATAGAATTATAGAAGGACTACCATTTGGGGGGGAGAAAAAAATCTCTCTTCTCTGTGCCCCCCTGGCCCCCTGGCAACTTGTCTAGACTTTGGTCTGTCTCTCCACACAATCTAGCTACTGTTGATGTGAGAGCCTTTTCTTTAAAACATGCTGCAGTCTGGGACAGCCTTTGTGTATTTCTCAGCCTCAGTGACCCTTCATCTCATTTCAAATCTCAAATAAAAACAAGCCCTTTTCTCCTACTCTCCCTATACATTTTAATGTCTCTCTTCCGCTGCTCTGATTTAACTCTTGACTGTAATATTCCCAAACAAAACTTTCATTAAGATAGACTCCGAAGTTAAATGCAGAAAGAACCAGTCTGAACAAGTAGTTTCTGTCTGGGCAAGATTGTTCTCTACTGTATATTTACTACTATTTCAACCAGTCTGGTTTTAAGTATCTAAAGCTAATTAGTTTCTGTAAATTAGATTTTCGTGAAGATTGTCCTCAAGAACATTAAGACTTGATGTAAGAAGTACTTGCCAAGTAAACTCCCTATTTTTTTCTTTTTTTCACATGGTACTTATGTAACTATACTCCCAACTACATTTCAGGCCTCCTCTTCTGCACCTGTACCAGTATAGGGCCAACAAGTGGACTCCAAACTTCACTGCATTGGACTACAGATGGATTTCGCTCCAGATGGGGACCAAAAGAACTTCCTCCCATTGGCAATGAGCTTCATCAAATGTTTCTAGGCAGTGTTCTCCCTATCCCTTGATTGTCATTTAGCCAAAGAACATAAAATGACCAATAGTTCTAAAGGGATCTGTGAATCAAGTTGTCAAACTTCAGACATCACTTGTTCTGTACTTTTTGAAAAGAAGGTCCCTCTTTGCCCACCAAAACTGGAACACCCAAAATTAATTTTCACTTTTGAAAATCCCAGATAGTCAATGTACTGTCTTGATCTTTCTGAGATTTAATCTTTGTGGTAGCTACTTCTCTTTGCTGTTTCTTTCTGAGCAACTCAGTCTTTGTGCACAATGTGCTATGTCTTAGTCAGTGATGTAAGAAGTTTCTAAAGTTATGACAATGTTTTCCCTATATTTGCATCCCTGTAAAATTCACAGTAGGTGAAGATGAAAATTACATTTTTCATTGATCCTAAGCTCCAAGTTTCCTTGTTGAAGATGTTTAATACAAAAAAAATCAAATAATCTAATGAGATAATTGTTAAGGCATTCACATACATTTACAACACCAAGGAAAATTCTGTCCCAAACGGATGCTCATTAGTGGAATGAAGAACAAGGAACTAAATCTTCTTTAGAGGAAAGTAAATTACAATCAAATTTGCAGTCTTTCAAGAGAGGTGACTGTCTGAGGAGGTGACTTTTGTGTTCAGAGGCATTGTAATACAACGTTGCTTTGTTGTGTAACATGGGTTTTAACACATCTGTAAGTCCCATCCATTCTGTTTACTTGAATTAATAACGTATCTTTGCAAAAAATCATATTCCCACAGAGTTCCTTCTGTGTCCCATCTTCAAATACAATGAAGAAGTCAGAATTAAGAGTAACATGGGTTACAGCCACTATTAATTGATCTGAAGCTTGGAAGCAGAGTTTTAGGATATATATATATTACAGATCATTAATATCCATAGAAACCCCTCTTATTTCAGTAAGACACTAGCCTGTAGAAAGAGGAGATGAGCTCTTGCCATGGAACGTATAAATGTACAGAAATGAGCTCTTGTTGGAAACATGGATACCAATATACTCAGTTCACCTTGAAATAAAAGAAGATAGTTATCAACTTAAGGAACTTGTATTACTAGAAAATTATATTTAAATTACATAACTAACAACATCTCAGATTACTGTAGCCTCTTACAACGTAAATTAGTTCTACTCATCATCTTTATTTTTGTTATTACTTACATAAAGTCACTGACATTAGTTATGGTAGACTCACTTTCATGCTGAGTCCTTAATACTTAAGTTAGGTATTTAGTTATGAAACAGTTACAGCCAAACATTTCTTATTTATTCTAAAGCAACTGTTTCCACAGATTTTTTTAAAGTTTATTTAATTTTTTAAACCAGAAATTACTCTTCTAGAATATTGTTCCGAAAAAGTTGATTTTCACATAGCCTGATTTTGGGGGCACACGTGGGGGCAGTATTCTTTGCAACTAAAAGTACTTTTCCTATTGTGTAAGTACTTTCTTTCCCAGTCTGTCTCCTCAAAGGAGGGAACTCCAGCAGAAACCCCAGAGGAACCCACCAGAGAAGCTCCAATCCTGCTGCACAGGCGGACAGAGGGTCCCCACAGCTGAGTTCACATTCATAGGGGGAAAAGAAGACTTACTGGAAAACAAACAAAAAATAAACAAACAAAAAATACCCCCAAAAGTCGAACAACTTTTCACATCGTCAAGAGGACCTTTTCCTCACGACAATTCGTCTCATATACTACAAACAACGGGCCGTGTTTGAAAGCTTTGCCATTACGGCTTTCGTTTAAGTTTGAGGACCAAGACTGCCAGTTGAAGCGCCAAGGGCTGGGAGCAGCCAGAAGTAAGATCATCCTCCAGAAAAAAGAAAATAAAACAAAACGCCTTTGGGGCCAACCCCCGGCTGCCATCACCAAAGCCGAAGTTTACGCCCGAGAGAGTCCATTCGCAAGTGACTTTCGAGCGAGGGCGGGAAGGGGCGGGGGCCGGTCCGGGCGCTGCGGAGCGGGCGGGGTCGGGCATGTGTCAGCATCTTCCACGGGCCTCGGGGGCGGGAGAGAGGGCGCGACGCTTGGGGGCGGTGGGCGGTGCCGCCCGCCTGCCCTCGCTGCTGGCCGCCGAGAGGGGCAGCGACGGGTGGCTCGGCGCGGTGTGGCGCGGAGCGGAGCAGGCAGCGGGAGGGCCGGGCCGGCGGAGCCGGGCGGCCGCGGTGGGTACCGGGACGCTCGGCGGGGCGGCTGCTGGCGGCGGGCCGGCCGCGCACAGCGGGAAGGAGGGATGGAAGCAGGGAGGGATAGAGGGAAGGAGCCGCGGGGCGGGGAGGGCCGCCGCTCCCGCCCTCTCCGCGGCGGGGCTGGCGGCCGGCACGGGAGGAGATGCTGCTCCGCGCTGCCTGCCCGCCCGCACTGCCTGCAGGGCGCCCAGCACAGCCTGGCGCGGTCTCCGCGGTAGGGGAGGACGAAGCTTCGGGCTCCGGGGCTGCACCGTCGCCCTCCGTGCGCGACCGGCGGCTTTAGAGCGGCGGTAGGTCCGCGGCTCCCGGTGCTGCCGCCCCGAGGGGCGGGAGGTGCCGGGGGGACGACGCTTGGCGGCGGCCCCCAGCGAGGGAGTCTTTTCGCGGATGGATGGATGGCCGGCCGGCCGGCCGGCCGGCCGCCGATGGGCTGTGATCATCTGGCCCTGCTTCTCGCAGAGTCTCGGGGTTGCCGGCGGCGAGGAGCCGGAGAGGGAGAGAAGGGACACAGGGAGGGGCGGCCGGTGCTAGTGCCCCCCGTGCACCCCCTGCCCTGGTCCCTGAGGGTCCGTCTGGGCTCTCGGCAGCAGCGGGACACGCGTCTGCCAGCGGAGAAGGACTCGATTTTGCTTGCGCCAGCCAAACAAAGCAACCCCCCACCCCTTGGACTTCTTAACAGAGGGAAAACTTTTTTCCTTGTTAACGTTTCTGGAGGAGTAGAAATTAAGTATAAATCTGTTGGCCGGCGATGAGAAATAGCGTAGGTTTCACTGGCTTTTTATCTGCCAGCAATCGACACCTCCGCAGACCGCAGGATAATCTCTCTCATATTCTAGATTGTGTCATTCTCTTTAAATTGCATGTTTAAAACAACAAAGGCAGTGACTTCATAGGGAACCGCCAGGAGCTGTTCTGTACCCGTCCTGTTTACTGGGGAAACATTTGGGAACCGGTTTGGTTTTGCAGGTAGAATCAGAAATAAATGTAGGACATGGAAACTGTAAGGTTGGTCGCAGGTAATCTGTGTCTAGCCATCTTATTAAGGTGTGAGTTTTGGAGAAGGGAATATGAAAGCCTTTGCATGTGGAACTAGCTGGGTCAGTAACCGAGATCAGTTCGTGGAGCCTTTTCAGGGAAGAGAACGTGTTTTATGAAACTATACAGTGAAACTGGGTCAGAATAAACAGACATTTTCCTGGGGGCTGAACCTCATGTGAGAAGGCAGTCATTGAATACATATATTCTGAGGTGTCAGGATTCCCAGGTCATTCATTTGGGCTCAGGTTAGTGAAATGATGACGTTTAACACCCAACGTAAGGATTCCAGAGCAGGACTGCTTTCTGTGTTCAAATAAAGCACCAGGCCTCTGGCTGAGCTCTGCCTGTGCAAGTCTGTCTTTGGATGACCAGAAATATGTTCTTAAGACATTTCTGCAAGAGTCGGACTCAACCAAGATAGAGATACAAATAGCAAAACAAATAATTTGGTTCTTGTGCAAGAAATACTGATGAGGAAAGAGTAAATCTAGTTACGGAATCTTTTGGTAGTGCAGTTACAACAGAATTTGCTACCACTCCTAGTGCTATCAAACATATCTATCTATTCAGCTTTCACACTGAGCATGTGTGTTTCACTTGGAGTGTTTGTTTGCAAACAAGCATGTTTCCATAAACGGTTTTAAAATATAAGCAACAATTTAAGGAAAGAGGTGAATGACAGCAAGAGAGAGGAAAATATGCAGTCCAACTTTTAAAGATATTTTATTACTCCTTTTTAACCTACCAATCTTGCCTGGTGACTGAAAAAGCACATAACACGTATTTCTTCCATAATGGGACTTTTTTCCTTTTACTTGTGCATGTTAAAAAAATTGAACCTTCTTTTACGTGAGGGTTTTTGTATTGATCTTTTTTTTCTATTCAGAGTGTGGTCAGTGGTTGTTTAAAGGTGCAATAAAAGTGAATACTTTTGAATATACCAGATACAAAAGAAGACAGGCTGTATCACAAGGGTGTTGTTTTAACAGCTTAATTAGAAAAAATCTCTTCATTCCGAGGCTCTTGTTGAGTGGAATTGGAGGCTGTGAGAACCACAGGCTCAAGGACACTTGAGTGGGTGGAAGAGCATGCATGAAACAAGGAAGTATCTGTGAGAAGGATGAGCTGAATGTTAAGGGATAAAGTGGATGCACTGCATGTGTTTTCACCAGAATAGGAGAACCTATGGAGAGGATGTGATCCAATAGTCTATTCACAGCTTCACAGGCACTTGAAAGTAAAAATGGGCTGTGTGGCTGAGTGGTAAATAACCACTGTAACTGGCATCATGAGCCTGTGATAACTTGTGTGTAGCATTTTAACTTGTGCACAGCATTGTCATTTTTGATGCCTTGAAGGGAAGTAGTAAAGAAGCCTTGGAAAGGGAGGAGATTGTATTCCTGCAAGTGAGAAGTTACCAAGACACAAGTATTGCATTTGCTTGTTCCAGTGGGAAGAAAGTTGTGATTCTTTGCTTTTTTTCCTTTATGGTGGGATTTTTTCAGCTGTGTGGTTCTTATACAGTGAGTATCACAAAGAAGGACTGCAAGTAAAAATGCAGGCCTTTATCTGTTTACTTTTTGAAGAGCACAGCAGAGCAAATATATTTATTTTTACATGTGGAAAAGAAGTTACTTGGCACATAGCTATTTTTCTCCCAACCAAGTGGAGGTATGAACAATAATAATTAGTGGCTGTATAGTACAATAAATCTTCAAAGTGCTTTCAAATCTTAATCAGCAAACCTTAATAGCCTGCTATTCCTGCAAGAGAGGTAAGTAATTAGACAGATAAAGTGAGACTGGGCAGACTCTTAAATGGAGTTTATTGTTGAAGTGCCAATCAGTTTCACAAAGCTCTTCTTTATCACTGAAGTCCCTGAATACTGCTGTATGTGAAATGGCTTCAAATATTTATATAGTGAAACACATGACAGTATGGCCCAGAGGGCTTTGTTAATATAGGCATTCGCTTGTTCAAAGTTCTTCACAGTTAAGGAGACCTTACACTCAAGAGTCTCTAGTGGTTGTTCCAGAGCACCTGTCAAGACTTAGTAACTTGAACAAGAGTAAGGGCAGCTCTTTAAGGGGTGTGATTTTCTTTTGAAGAGCTTTCCAATTTACTTGCATGACAAGCCTAGAACCTGTCATCCACTGCTGGTAAGACTCCATTTTGAGTTCACCAGGAGCCTGTTAAACCTAAGATTATGTAAGTATTGATCTCACTGCTGCCTTTTGGACACTTGGGAGGGAGTGTTGGTTATCACCCCAACAGTCTGTCAGTCACCTTTTTTTCTCCTCTACTTAGATAAAATTTGACTGGAGTTTTGCTGTTTAAAAATGAACTAGTTAGTGGGACAAAGAGATTGAAAAACGAGTGTTGGGGTAGTGTGTCATGGTGCAGAAAATATTTGTAAGCAGTTGCCCTAAGCTGTTGCTTGCCATGGGACGAGCGTGGATGGAAGGCTATGAATACCAGAGTAAGTTAATGTTGTATGTCGCCAGTTAACTATTAATGAAATCTGTGCATCTGTAAAGAAGGGTGGAACTTCTGAAAGAAGAGTTTCCCAGCCCCACCTGCTCCTGAAGTACAGAGAATGAGGCTAGCATTTACAGATGGGAAGGGCAGAAGGCGACTCTTTGGTGCCGTTTTTATTTTGTCCGCGTTTCGCTTTCTCCTGTGCCAGTTAAATACCTGATGAGGAACTAGGCATATTTTTTATGCGTCATTATCTATTAAAATGCTTTCATAAAAGGCAATTAATTGAGTAGGCTGCCTTGGGACAATGATATGCCTTGTGAGTTTGAAATCCAATTATTAGGATAAAGATCTGCTCCAGTTATGGCAAAGTAAGAAGAGTAACAAAGGTGAGAAGACTGTTCTCAGGGTTCCATGTGCTGTTCTTTATCTTTTATGTGTAAATTTAATGAACCACAGAAATGTCTGCATGTAATATGTCAAGAATTAAAGGAGACACAGTATTAAAACTGATTTTTGATTGCTGATATTTATCGTGAATGCAGACATTGAGTGTTATTAAGGATTTGTAGATGATAGGGTAATGTCTGATTTAGGACTAGGTGTTGTGTCAGCTCGTGATTCCTGCTTCAGTCAGACATTAAATTAGGTGAAATGGAAAAGAGAGGAAAGGTGTATCTCCTGCTTTGTACCCAAAAGTGAAGCTGGGGGAGAAGAGTTGACTGACCTAAGAATGATGAAAATTTAAGTGCACAAGTTTGGAAATGAACAGAAACCTCTTTACGAATTAATCTGATGCTAAATCCCCCACTTCTTTTTAGTAGACTTTGAGACTTAATTTCTCCGTGCTTCTACTTTGTCAGAGGAAGGATATGGTTTGCTGGAGTTTCATAGTTTCTTTATCCAAATCTAACTAAAGATTTTTTTGCGTGTTTGTTGAAAATTGTCCTGCTAAAAAGCATTTATATCTGTGGGAAAAATATGGGAGAGAATCTCCTTGCTGAAGCTTTTGAAAGTGAATCTGATTTTCGTGTGGTATTGCCATCTTCTGTGGCTATATTGTGTAGGTACTTGGTTTCAGGCACATGCAGAGAGGTACCTCAGAAGTGGTGTATGTGAAGTCCGTTTTATTTAGAAAAACAATCTTGGGCTGAAAGGCTACTTGGGTGACTTCTGTTGAACAATGCTGTTGCATCTTGTACTTGTGCTGTAAGTTTGAAATTGATGCAAAGTTTGTTGGGTAACTCTCCTGTTTAACTCTGTTTCTCAAGTAAAAGAACTTAAGCAGAGGCTCTTTTCCATCAGACCTTTCCCTGAAATCCAGTTTTGTTCCTTGCTGTATGATTTGCTGAGGGGAGAAGGCTGTTAGATCATACAAATACCTCATCTTTTGAAGGTACAATGTGCTTTTCATCATAATGAATGCTAACTCTAATGGGATAAATCAGTGAAAAAACCAGGATCTGTGTTTCATACCCAGTTTTGCAACAGCTGTGAAAGCTGTTTTGGCTACATCTATATATGTATGTAGGTGCAACTGATGTTCGCTAGCAGCCAGATGACAGTTACGTTCCTAGCACATTCCAGGATGTCCTTGTGTGTTGGAATCTTAGTGTGCTGTGTGCTGTATAAAACTGACTATATTAGTTCATTGTAATAGCATAGTTATGCCACTCTATTGGAAATTGTTGGATTTTTTGTTGACTAAAAATGCTATTTTAGAGTAGATGTTGAAAGGCATAAAGGTGTGTTAATGTAAATAATCTTTATAGTAAAGTTGCTTGAAGATGTAAGCTTCTCTGAGTCTGGTGTCTATTCTGTAGTCTGGCTTTATTTTTATTCATGTAATAGCCAGTGTTGTGCTTGGGCAGTGGGCAGGCCCTCAAAACCTGTTGGAGAAAAAGCCCAAGGAGCTGAGTACAAAAGTTTTCTAAGTTATTGCTGAGTACAGAGAGAACATGGCTTATCTCATAATCTCAGGGGTTATAGACACTCTCATTTGCAGCTCCCTGTTTGTGCAGGGGAATTGGTTCCTAGTGATTAATTTTATGTTTGAGATGAGGATTTTTCCCTTTCTAGTATTAATTTCTTTAGCATCTCAACAGTATGTGTATGCTGTACTGTGTTCAAATTTTCATAGAAACATTAATGGTTACAAAGGGGCCATAAAAAGCCACCCCAATAAACCTGTGATGCAGGTGATTCCAGGGGTTTCTTAGGGTCACCAGGGAAAGATAATGGGTCTTGGCTCGTAAAACCATGTCTGTTGTACAGCAGTTATTCAGAGACTCTGTAGAACATTGCTGTTGAAATATTAACTACAAAATTTCAAGCTTGTAAGCAACCTTATTCAGTGTTAAATGTGTTCCATCTTTCTTGATGGGATTGTCTTTTTCTGCTAACCACTTGTATATATAGTAATTTTAAAACATTACATGGACTAAAGAGAGAGTTAAAATAGAGTTTGAAACTTCTACTGTTAGAAATGGTTGTGCTTTCCAGCAAAATCATGCCTGGTTTAAATGAAGAAAAATATGGACTTGCATATTGTCTTGAGCAATAGAGGGGTGAAAAAATGAAGCATTTGGATTTTTAACCATACATAGGTTGTCGAACTTTATATAAGGTAGTTTGCTCATGAGGGTATCAATACTGTAAGGAATCTTGCTCTATTTTCTTCTCTTGCCACAATTCACGTGCAACAGTATATTATTACTGATTTTATCCATTTCTCTCTTTACATGATTAAGTGTTTTAACAAAAAGAAAACTCAGAGAAGAGAAATCGAGTGGAAGTTTTCCCTTTTAGTATCCTTACTGTAAAATCAGTGAGTGGAAAATCCTCTCCTAGTGCTTAGGATTATGGTCAGTGAAATAATAGCTCCCTTTTCCCAAGTCAATGCAAAGTTGTATTTGCCTTCAATGAATTAACGTGGGAATTTGAATTCCAGGCAAGTAAAAGGTCGATTTGGTTGTACAAGTGCTACTTTTCTTCTTTGCTTTTTACTGTCAGTGAGTAACAGCACATGTGTTACTTTGAGAGACATATCTGCAGTATATGTCGCTGACTGGACAATTGTGTGGTTAGGTTGATGGGGAGTTATCCCTCCAGCAGCCTAATTAAAGTCTGTGTGTAACTTCCTTAAATGGGGTGTTTCAGCAGGTGATAAATACTGCTTTCTCCCTCAGAGGTTTTGTGATGGCATTTCTTTCAAGTGCTTTAGTGTGTTTTAACTACTTTTCTGAGATTGAGGTGTGTTTTTTTTGTTTGTTCTTCTGAACCTAACTTGCTTTCACCTTCTCTAAGTCTCAAAAGTGGACTTCTCCACTTTACTTTGACATTTAGGAAATAAGAGTGTACTGCCTGTTATGCATGCATTAATTAGAGGTTTGTTTCTCCATATGCTCCCTCTGCACTTTTCAGTAAACGATTTATTTTGGCTAGGTTTCTTGGAGTATAGAGGTTCTGTCCAGCCTTCATAGACTGTTTTTTAGAGGTTTTGTATATCTTCAGTCACCTTTTCTCTGTTCTTAGACCAGTGGCCCTGCACTTGAAAGAATTTCCTCTTAACCATTTGAGAAAGAGCTTCAGAAACACTTGAAGAAAAATTCAACTTATTAATTAGTGCTTCTGATTGTATGAAAAGTGGAAGCAAAAAATAATAGCACATCTAATGAATCCACTGAAGTAGGAAAAAAACCCCATTACAGTCTAGCAAAAATGAAGGTTTTGATGATATTTTTCCATAAAAATAACTGATGTTTGTGAATGCTGGTGTTTGGCATCTGAATTGATACACCCTGAAGACTGATGCCAATCTCCCTGCTACCTTCTCTGGGAATTTGAGTAGGATGCAAGTGGAATAGAAATGCTATTGACACCCTTATTGATATGTGACATTACAATAGACAGTGCAGTATCTGTATGGCTGTAAATAAAGAAACTGTGCTGTACAACAACAGCAGTTGTGAGCTGTTAAATGGCTTGTATCTGAAAAAGGAAGAAATTAGTTTACAAGGTAGCTAGAATACCCATACAGCGCCTGGAAAACTGTGATCCAGAAGGTCTAGCTTGTGAAAAAGGTGTTAAAAAACCAATATTTTTTGGCAGAGCACACAGTTGGGGGAAAAGGAAGGTGGAGAGGACAAGGAGGGGAGAAAAAAAAAAGGTTGGGCTCATTTGGAGTGTGCTGGGACACCTTCAGTTTTCTCTAGTTCAGGTTTATTTGCCTTACCAGAACATGCTTATGTGCTGCTGGTGGAGGCTTCTTTGAGCTGAGGTTTCTTCCTCATAAACATTGCAATGAGCTTTCAGACCTTCAAAGCTGCAAGTACTTTTGGTGTTCCCAGCTTAGTGGTCATGTTTAAGGCCTTCAAGGGTTAATAATTATCTGGTGTGTTTTGTGGGGTTTTATTTGTTTGTTTTCTTGGGGTTTTGTAGGTTTTTTAGAACTGTTTGCCCTCTTGCCCCTTTTTATTTGTAACGTTGTTCAGACTCTGAAAACCAGAAATTTGTCTGAAAAATGTGCTATAGTGTTCCAAGAAATGTATGCATTAAGTTTTTGAGGAAACACCAAAACTTTAGACTTAGATTTCCCGAAAGACGTTTATTCTGCTACTATTTATCCGACAAATGTACATGCTTAGTAAAACAAGCTAATAATCAAGAACCTTAAATTCTTAACAGCTTAATTTTTTATTGTGCCTTGTCACTGAATCCCTTGAATGACCTTAGTAAAGAATTTAAAGATCATCTGATCATAAAGATTTGCTAGCTGGCAGTGCTGAAAGTTTGTTTCATCAGCTATATAGACTCATGTATTGAGTGGCTTCGCAGTGAGGTTGTCACATGTATGGAACAGCCAAATCAGCCTGGAGCTTTAAGCACATGGGCTAACACATAGAACTGAATTACTGAAATAGCTGTGTAAAGCTCCTTCATGTCAAATTAAAATGTGTATGCTCACCGTGATTGGTGCAAGAACTAGGTGTTTCTGAAGTGTGATGTGTTGTAAAAATTCTTGGGTTTATTCTTGTTTGTTTTCAGAGGTTTTTTTTGATACCCTTGTGTCACATTAGCACTAGTGTTTGTTTTAATCTATTGGCAAGCAGTTTCATTAAGAACAGTTTTTCCCTTTTTCCTTGGCCCATAATGCAGTTCTATCCCCTGTGAATTTGAGAAAAATAGTATATAGATGAAGAAAACCTTATGCTTCCTTTTTGTTGTTTTGTCACAAAATGCTAAGGAAAGTCTTAAAAATGTTTTTATAATAATTTTGTAATTTTATTTGCATGCACTGTCTTCGGAGGAGAAAATATTTAATATGCTGGAAGATTGTTTGGATTTATTGGAAGAAAACATTTTCTGTTGTTTTCAGTTGCTGGAAACATTTACTGGTGGCTGGTAAAAGTCAGGCAACTTTGAGGCATGACTGAATCCTTCAAGACCTTTAACATGTTCTTCTCTAGTGAAATCTGAGAAATAAGTTACTGTCTGCACAGGAACAAAAGAAAATATTCTTTGTGAACTGCTTAATTGCAGCTGTGTTCCTGGAACAAAATGTCATGTGGAGTGCAAGTGTAAATGTGTTCAGAAAGGGATTAGAGAAATGAACAGAGACCATTAGTGACTATTAGATTTGACTGTGCAGCTCTAACCTTTAGCTCAGGAACTCAGTGAACTGGTGATTGCCAAGAAAGGGGATTGAAGAGGAAGCCTGACCCAGTATAGCACTTCTTGTATCGAACAATACTTAGGTTTCTAAAGAGCAAAAGAAATAGGAAGCTCTTCCAAACTGAGAGCTTCTTTAACTATTAAAAAAACAAAAAAACCCAAAAAACAAACAACCAAAACCAAAAACAAAGGCGTAGTATGAAATTTTGTGATCTACCTTTGGAGCTCGAGTGTGTCCACATGAGTTGACTTGCTGTTCAGAGAAGACCGTTAGGAGTCTGAGGAATCCAAGCACTGGGAGCTGCTGCACTGTCCATGAAAGTCTGTATTACAGCAGTGCGTTGGTTGCACTTAGGTCAGGGCTCTGGATTAGAGGCACCAGCAGTAGTCATGGCTGAAAGAAGGGAGAAGTTTCCACCTGGCAGGAGAAATTTAAAGGTTTAGCTATCTGGCTCAGGATGAGGTTTGTTGCTTGGTTTTTCATCCTTTCTGTCATGGAACTTTTATTGCCTTTTCTTGTGACTGCTTATGGAGGGATTAAATGATGGATGGTCAAGTAATCAAAGGAATTAATTTTCATGCATGCAACTCTAGAGTAAAGATCCTTGCTCAGGAGGAGAAAAAGACAGGAACATCTTGGTGATATCACAAAGTTTTGGTTGTAGTATTAGTTGTTGTTAAGGAGGAAAGTGAAAATATACTACTTGATAAAATAGTAAATTAGATTATGCAAGTAATTGTAATTTCAAATGGTATGTGAAGATATAAGTAGTTGGATCACTTCTACAGATGAGAAACATGTTACTTAAGAAGTGAAGGACATTCTGCAATGATAAGAGGCATTCTTTTTGTTCTTGTTTGCCTCAACATCAGGTTCTTGTGCTCTGTTGATATCAGCGTGTGTGCTGGTGTGCTGTGTATACTCTTTGGCCTTGCATACTGAAGTAAGTTAAAAAGCCTTTTTGAATGCCAAGCTGTTAGTTTTGTGATATTGTCAGACATTGATGAAATTTTTATCTTTCACTACTCGGTATTAGAGAGCAGAATAGAATCAGTAAATTGAATTTAGTATGGTCTGTGGAAGTTTCCCTGGTGCTTGCACAGTGCAGAGTATAGTTTGCAATGTTATAGAAAATATTTTCGTGCTTGACATTAACTGAACTCTTTGGTATACAAGTTAATTATGATTAATTCTGTCCTACCCATTGCCTTTGCTTTGAGAATATTAAAGAACTGAAGATCATAGAATTTAACTTTTTACCATAATATGAATTGGTTGTTGGGAAGTCTGCTGCTGATCATAGTCTGTTTGTTCTGCTTCCCTCTTCAGTGGTTTTAGAAAAATGGAAGAGAAACTTCTGCCCTCTAGAATTTAATAATATATACATGTGTACTTTTTACATACACAACATTAATTTCAAAGCTTGTGATGTATTTTCAATGACAGGCTGTAAATGCCAGTTAAAAGCCCCCACCAACAAACATCACAACACAGTGGTTGTGCCACGAAGTAATATGCATGTAATAAGAGCAATGGCTTTTTATAATAATTTTGGAGCCTCAAGGTATAATGTCTTTAAACTGATTTCAAAGAATTTGTGAAAGTCAGATTTTCCTGTGTTACAAAAGCTCTAATTAGTGACCAGCAGGCTCATGGATATATAGAGCAACTGTAAATGGTATGTGACTTCTGTGTGGGGAAAGTTTAGGTTTCCTTCTCCTTCCTTCTTCCCCCTCTGCATCTGCCAGTGGCAGAAACTGGGGGTTTTTTATTGCCTCTTTGTACAGCGATGGTGTAAAATAATGGTGAAGCCTTACAGCTGTTTTTACAGAAGTAACTATTGTAAAAGATCACTAAAAAACTGGAGAGGTCACTCATCAGTATGGTTAGAGGCAAAGGCTAGGTTTGTGCCAGCTAACTTAGCCTTCAGCTAATTTTTTTGCCAAAGCTCAGAATTTTAATCTGTACCCTTTAAAGTGCAGCCTGTGAACAGTTATATGGATTTATGTCCCTCTAAATGACTGGGGTAATATTCAGCTTCTAGATATGTGGATGAAAAAGGGTCAGTGGTGTAGAATCAAGTCATAAAAGCACTCAAAACAATTATTTGAGGAAAAAGTATGTTTGTTCTGTAATTGATTAGTAATGATCCACTTGATGCTTTAGTTTTGCCAGTTTGGCATCCATAATGATTCTTTAATTTATTTTTTCTTGTGTGAAAGTTTCCAATGCTCTGAACTGCTGTTTTATCTGTAAGTTGGGTATTTATTTCTTGGCTAAAACACTATGTGTGTGCTTCAGTGCAAGCATACTTTCTTTCTGTTCTTCTCTCTCCACTGCCTGATGAAGTCCTCGTTCCAGCTTCTGTGCTTCTGCTCCTCCCACTGTGGACTAAGAACACATCACACTCTCCTGTCTCTGAGATTTAAATCTCAGGACACCAAAATTTTGTTCCTTCTGTCCTTTTTTTGTTTCTCCTTGCCTCATTTCATTAATACCAAACTAGATACTTCTATAAGTGTTGAGCCCTTGATGCTTCTCACTGATTGCTAGTATTACTTTTTCGCAGGTAAGTGTGTATATAAGTTGAGGTAAACCAGTACAACTGGTCTAGTTTGATAAACTCTCATTCAACTTCAATATTTTGCAAGCAAAGTATGCATGATAGTGAAAGAACATGTATCAAAATGGAAAATGTTTTGAAACTATTTATAAAACTGTTTGGAAGTTTTGAAATCTGTTTCAGACTACTGGCTAAGTGTTGTTTGAAGCATTACATTTATGAATTTTCCATGTGTCAATGAATAATCTCTTTCACTTCTTTTCCAAAGTTTACTTAGCAATGAAAGATGGAAATAGGAGTTGAAGAGGTTCAGCCCATTTCTTTTCTCACACAGAACTGTGAATTCTTTTTCATAAAAGCAGAACTTTCTCTTAGAAGTTTATGCCATTTATATACTGAAAGTGGAAATAAATTTTTTAAGGCATACCCATCTTTTAAAAAGTTTTCAAGACTAAAGTTGAAGTACTATATTCAGGACTGGAATTAAAATTGGGTTGTTGTAAAAGTTCTAGACAGGCATGGAAAGAATGAAAGCTGGTATATTGTTAGCAGACTATATTGTATAGGACTTGAACTCTTAGGTTTTGAAGGGAGGAAATTAGTTTTATTTCTTTTAGTTTTGGTGTTTTGGTTTATTTTAGGTGATTGTATTTAGTGTTTGCTTGGCTCTCCATAAAAAACAGTTATGAACTTAACCTGCCATACATGAAATTATCAAATTGATTGAGAAGACAGCAAATTTTGATGCATTCTTTAACTGCTCTAACTCCCTGTGGTCAACTTGTCAATAAAAGATTCAAGTGCTGTTATATTATCCTTCTATTCTTCTTTCACTTAATCGCTCACTAGGGCAGTGGTTTCAGAGATTAATATGACCTCTGCTTGGTTCTGTTCCAGTACAGCCAGCATAATTTGTACATGGGCTTTATCTGTGTGTGTCTTCAGTCTGACTGGTTTTCCATTAATGTTCATAGGAGTGTTGTTAAGAGAGATGATGCTGTGACTTGCTTTTCTCATGTAATTCCTAGGCCTGTAGATGAGAAGTTTGTGCTGGTTTGCCTTTGTTATGCAGCCCAAGGGTCTAATATGGCTCCTTGTCTGGTCCTCTGCTAATGGGAATGTTTATCATCCAGACAAAGCAGAACTTCCCTGATGTCTTATTTTTTTGGTGGTAGCAGGCTTGGTGTTATGTCATAGGAGTAGGTGCTGCTAGCTTGTTTTTCTGGTTTCTTTGGCAGTGCCATCTTCTGTAGCTTGTTCTGTCCTGTAATCTCTCCAAGTACCAAAATATTATGGAGTGCTGTAATAATGATAGTGGTCAAATGGAGTTCTTTGTCCATTCTGGTCTGTGAAGTTAAATCAAGTTGGTTATATCATGGGCTATCTCTGTCTTTACTATAGATCACGCAGTCTGTTTTGTGTGGAAGGTCTACTGAGGAGATGTTTAAATCACTCTTGCAGATTTTTCATGTTGTTGTCAATTGATACTGAAGCTTAAGTTCTGTGTGGTGAGGCTCTTTCTTACACTCCAAATCCCACTAACTTTCTTGGCTCAGAAACCGTAAATTTGGTGAGTGTTTGAAGCTGGGCAGCAGTAACAGGTGGATAAATCTCTTGTGGAAGAGAAATGGCAAGTTTTCCCATCTAACAGGAAAAGGACTAATAATCACATCACCTTGAAGGGCAGTTAAGACATGGAGAATATCATGGCTGTGGGACTGAATAAATTATGCGTAACTGCTGAATTTAAGATGAATCATAAATTGGATGTGTGTTAGAAATTTGTTCAAGGGGCAGTATAGTCAATTTAACAATTGCTCAGTTGTAAACACATACTGAATCATGCAGGATATAATTATATATTTTTCAAAAGTGTGGTGAGCAGAATGACAGGCTGAGGGACTCAAGTTAACTGGTGAGGTTCTGATTAACTTGTATGAATTTGGTACAGAGCCATATGTGTTGTGTCAGCTCATGTTTTGGAGCAAGATTTCCTAACCATAGGCATTCCAAGTTTTCAAGTGGCTTTGTCTCCCAATTAATCTGGAGCTAAAATCCCCTAATTGCAGGATTTAAACAAGACGGTATAAGCGTCTTGGGAAGGTTTTGGCCTCCATAAAGAGCTCATTTCAAAAGCAAGCGTCCAGGACCAAAAATCTTCATGTTTTGTGTGGAGTTTGAACTGATCACTATCTCTATATGTGCTGCTAAATTAGTTGGTGATAGTTGTCACACAGGCTTTACAGTTCCCAATACTTAATCTAAACCACATCTAAAGAGTTGAGTGGGCAAACAATAGGTTAATTAGGATGTGTGATATCAGTTGCAGGAAATGGATCAACTATGAATAGTTGGATAAAGAAAATCTGCCTTTAAAAAAGCCAGTATTTTTTCGATACCTGCAGGTTGGTGGTGAATAATGTTCTTAGAATCCCTGCTAATTGTAGATTTATCAGAGAAATTAAAGAACTTGAGAAATACTAAAGTATGAAATCACCAGCAACAGATGATTGAGAATTTTGGGAAATCCTATAATGAACCAGTAGGGAATAATATCATTCCTGTAGAGATAGTATTCAATTTTCTGGGCAGTGGATCTGTTTCTCAGCATGGAAGTGTACATGGCATGTCTTCTGTGCTCTCTCAGATTTTTATGTGCCCTGCAAATTGGTTACTGATTGGGATGTGTATGCAGAGAGGATGCATAGCTTTAGTCTTAATACGTGTATGTGTGAGGATGGAGGGAAGTGCAGAAAGAAGGGATCTGGAGTCTGAGAGGACAAACAATCACCTTAGTTGTCACAGTTTCTGTGCCTGGGACAAGCAGATGTTAGGCAGAAGAGGAAATCTCCATTGTTTGCACTCTGTGACTCAGCTCTGTTATCTTCTATATTATCCAGTTGGGTTTTCTTTTCATTAATGATTTCACCAAATACTTTTTCATATAGTTCATGTCTGGACCTTACTGGTAGATCACCTAAATGACATTACATAGACAGATTCTCAGTTACTGGGTGAAAAGAATTACATGTATCCTGTTCAAGGACAATGTTAATGAATTTCCAGCAGTCTTCTCTTCGGCTCAGCATTGCTTCAGGAAAGGAAAACATCTTTTGTATCCCTTGAACAGCAGTTTAGTGCTTTCAAGAAGTAGTGGTTAAACAGGTTACTTTTTCTCTGGAATTTTTTTTTTTTTTATGGAGAGAAGAACTTGCTGTGAAGTCTCTTATAGGGACAGGATTATACACAGATGATGGATGCCATTGAAGTGCTTCTTAGGAAATGGTTCTACCTTTTAGGACTTGTTAGTGCAACACTTGCCATACCACATGTGTGAAGCAAAGAGCTGGTTTCTGGACAGATGGAGGTCTGTTATTAGAGTTGCAGCCCATCTGCTGGTACCCCACTGGTTTTTAAAAATGCTTACAGAATCTTATTTAAATCTGCCTTGGCTAAAACCTTTAATAAGCTTTAGGGACCCTCTAAGAAGGCTTTCAGGTAGTTCATGCTGACTTCTCAAAATAGATCAGTGCTCCTGCCATTTGTCCTTCAGGGTTTTTCTCCTGTCCTTCAGCAGAAACTTAAAAGGGTAATTTTTGGTCTGTATGACATATACAGATGCACACCAATGAACATACACATTTTATATAGATAGATGTTAACATAACACGTGCCTATGTATATGCATATGTGTGGGGACACTACACACACTTTCCCAACATGAGTGTGTGCTGTAAAAAGCACATCCTTCCTGAAGGCTGATGTAATGTTCAGAGAGCCAGATATGTAAACTAACTTGCCAGTGCTTCTCATTTCCTTACATTCAGCTTGCCTTCATTTGAAGCAGCAGCTTATTGTTGTTCCATGGACAAGTCAAATCCAGCCATCTGCCTGCTCACAGCTCTGCTATTCCCTTGAAGTGTCCGTGTTTCCTTACTGGGTGTCAGTATGAGAATGGGGTATCAATTATCTCAGATATGAAGAGGTAGTTCTTTAGGATTTGGTTCTCAATTAGAAATATATGAAGTTGCATTATGAAGTTAGCCACAGACTCCACCTGCTTATGTGTTTTTTAACATAAATCTTTGTAAAGATTTTCACATCTCATAGGAGGATAATACATTATAGACATTTTAAATTATATTTTGGTGCATATAAAAAGTATGAATCTTACATCTTGTACTGCCATGTCTGCATAGAGAAAGGCTCTGTCTGAGAACAAATAAATTACTTTTTTATCCCCTGTTACAGAAGAGTGAGGAAAATGCAGCACTCTTGGAATAAGACTTGGTATTTGCTACTGTGCTTGAATTAGTGTGTATTTCATCTTACAGGTAAGCAGCACAAGGATCGCTTGGCTTATGCCTTGGTCCTAAAGACATAGCTTGTCTTGAGTGTACACTTCTTGACAGCTGAAATGTAGGCCTATGTTCCATCTTGTCTGTTTTTCAGGGTAGAAATTCAGACTTTCACAATAAGAGTTAGTCATCACTTGTGTGAATAATAGCTTTACTCCCAGACAGCTGAGTTCACAGATAAGATATCCATGGTGTCATCTATCTGCAGACCTTGCAATGTTCTGTTCCTTATGCTGTCTTTTTTCTAATTATTTTTTTTGCAAAAATGAACCAAAAAATCATAACTGAGCGGGAAACGCTTTCTTTTTCTGCTCCAAGTCCTGGAGTTTTGTGTTGCCTGTGTTGTAGAACATACATAGTTGCTTAACGGAGTCTAAATTTCCAAGGATGTAGTTCAACTTAGGGCATTGGGTAAGAAAGCTAATGAAGTATTTGTAGCAACTGGCTGAAGAGAATGCTGGCTAGGTAGTAACTTTTAATTTTTTATTTTTTAATTTTCATGGCAAACCCCAAATAAACATCCAAGTGCAGTTTAGTAGAAATATTGCTAAATGTGGTAATCCGTGTGTGAGTTTGGTAGCATTCATATTACACTAAATGTGTACTGAAACAAAAAAATCTTTGTCTTGTAGTGATGCACCTTCTTCACCTGTATATGCCTAAGGTAAAACAATGTTGGAGGAACCAGATGCAGGTAAATGTCATTCAAACGTGTTCTGTTACTCAGCCAGTTTTACTTCTGTTACTGAATATTGTTTCCTTCCCAGGAAGTACATATGAAGCAGCTGTTAGTATGTACTGTCCTTTGAATACCCGACGTTTATTGTGGTTGAGTACACAAATCATGCTCCCTGCTAGCAGCTCACTTTCTTGTCCTTAGTGTGTAAGGGTACTGCTTTCAACCTAAGAATACAACTGAACTGTTTCTGAAACCAGTGCATTTTTCAGAAGTAGCATACGTGGCATTGTTCTAACTGTGGAGAAACTGCTTTGGTGCCATAGTGAGGTATCTCTTTTGCCAATTTCTTTTTCCAAAATGTTTGATAGTCAAAGATTTTTTTTTGCTCAGATTCATCTTTCTCCCCCAGGAGGAAGAAATCTCAAAGCCCAAGTGAACCATGTAGTTCACTCACCATAATGACAGCAAAAGCCATTTGTTGAAGGATTGGATATGAATGTATACAATTAAAATCTGACTTTGAAGTAACATGTGGTAGGGTCATTTTTTATACTTGTGGAGAGTATGTTGACTTCTAAGTTACTTACAAAAATACTACAAAACTAACACTTTTATGTATTAGTAAGGTTGGTGAGTAGTAATGCTTTCCTTCCCTCTTCCCCCCTCCTCTCCCCAGTAATAGCACAACAACAGTATTTCTAGACCTATATCAAAGACTTTCTAGTGCCACATCCAAGAAAATAGAGAATTCTTACTGTCTTGGCTTATTTTCTTGCTTATCCAGTTGTGCTGCCTTCATTACACTGGCTATTATGTTTCTGCAAGAGGCTGTCTTACCAAGAAGAGGCATTTATAAAGCAAAATACCATTCTCTGTTGCTGAGACTGAAAGGATTAACATCTGACAGAATCTGAACCTTTTGGTAATAGAGAATTTATCTAATGTAGTAAAAGTTGTATCACTTCATTACCACAGAAGTGGCCTTAAGAAAGCTTTTCAAAGAGTAAGTTTATCCATTAGTGAAGTTATCTGATGTGCAGTACTGACTTTATTAGTACCTGTTAAATTAGTGAAACTTACTTGTAGAGTCACTGAATGTTCAGTCAGTGGCAGTTTATAGCTTGGTATTAAATACTTGACCATTATTGTTCTCAGACACTGGGGATTGATTATTAAGAAAATAATATTTTAGTGACTGAAAAAGCAGTCACTGTACAATTGCCACAGCTTACTTGTTTTGCTCACCAGAGCCTCAGTGTCCTGTAGATAGTTTTAGAATGCCACAGATGGTGGAGAGTAGTTAGTACTTATGACTTAGAATAATGCTTCCTAGTGACTTTATATATTTAAATCATGTGACTGCTACTGTTTCTGCTCCCCTGACAATAGCTTTCATTCCCTCTTCAGCTGTGCTGAGAGCTGGCAGTGAGTAAGGACAGGCTTCAGTCATGACCTTTCCATAATATGTGAGGAATGCGTAGCTCTTGCATGCAACAATGGAATAACTGCTGGACTAAAGCTGGAGGTGCCACTCTTACTGCCATTTATCTGGTAGAGGGTACATCATCACTCCATAATGGAGTTATGTTGTCAGTAGTAAATGTGTTTGGCTTCTGATTATTTCAGGTCATTAGAAGAGTTTCACCTGTGAATTCATGTGAATAAGGATATTATTGGTTCATCTGCTATTTGAAAAGTGTTACTATTGCCAAGCTAGTTTGTGGTCCTGCCATTTTTGCTTTTCATTTCTAAAGCTTGCTGTAGTCACGTGGCCTCTGTTCCTACTTAGCAATTAAAATGAAAATTGCAAGTAGGAGAAATGCATCAAGGAAACATGCCTCTCTGAGGTGGAGCAGATCAACAGCAAAATAAGGGAGTTGCCCAAGAATCTTACACCGACAATTAAACAAAGAGAGGAATACAAGAGTCATGCTGTGATTTATGTGGATTAAGCTTACTTTGTAGTGATAATTATATACTCTTCTGAATAAAATTTTAATATCAAATGTGAAGCATCAGCTACCCTCATGTTTAAAAAAGCATTCTACAGTTGCCTAGAAAACATGACTTTCATGGTCATTATATACATTTTGAACTGGATTTACTAGTTTGTCTTACATGAAGCTTCAGATAAACAAGTTTATCTGGTTCTGGTGATAGAGAGACAGAAAAGCAAGGGAAGGAATCAGCACTAACCCTTGCTTGTCTTCCATTGTGAGTTCAGTCCAATGCCAAAAGCTGATTTCTTTCCACCTTCCAGGAAAGAAAGCAAGCACTTTTTGAGGAAAATAAACACTGCTTGTCCTGGAGGTGTGAGCCAAGGTTCTCAGTATGTCACATTCTTCTGTCTTCCAGACACAGGAATATAAGACTGATTTAAGGTTTTGGAAGGAGAAATGCTAACATCTCATCTGTTCATCTGTGTATGCTCAAACAATAGGCCAACATTTATATTTTTGGGAGTGTTCTCACATTCTTAGTGTTTTACTAACAAATTTTAACTAGCTTCTGTTCTGAGCTCAAGCAGCAAGCTATCAGTTTGAAGGGGAAATGCAGTTTTAAATAAATTTTCTTCATATAGTTTGAGGATTAGCCCAGGAGCATGAGACTGTTTTACTGACATTTCATCCTATCTGCCTGAAGGAGAGGAAAAGAGGACAACATGGAAGGAAAAATGTGGATGGAAGAAGCTAATCTCTTCCACAGTGGAGGGGAGGGCAAAAGTACTTGGGTTGTAATACTGATCTCTACTGACCTCTCCAAAATGAAGGAGAAAGGAGTAGTTCTAAGGTAATATTATTATCAGGTAGCAGGTTAAATGAAAAGCACGATGAAAGTGTGTTTTTTCACAAAAAATTTGGTTCATCTGATTTCTGGCAAGTCTTTAGAGACTTAAAAAAACGAGGTGGGAGATGGGATTTGGATCTTATGAGGCTTTTTCCCCTTCTTTGTATAGGACAAATGAAAAAAAAAGTTATGACACAAGGGTTTGTGTCCTTATTCTTCAAGACAATAATTGAGAATAATATATGGTAATTAACTTGAGAGCAGGATTCTAAAAAAAAAAGTTTTTAAACACAGTTGACTTGATTAACTTGTACATGTGCCTTGATAGGATACTTGACTTGTCTGTTTGCAAATAATACCTTATTTTCTGGACAGTCTATGCAAATTAGACCTACAGGTATAGGAAATTACATTTTATGTGTGTATTTGAAAACAAGGTTTCAAAGACTACTGAAGTACAAGCTTTCTAACTTGGCTTCAGGGTTCTGCACTTAAGCACAGTTTCAGCAACATTATTATTGGGGATAAACTAATTGGTAGATGTAGTCCAGGTCTTGTTCAGGGGTGTAAGATGTGGGTCAATGTAAATAAATAGGATAGATGCCAGGATTCTGAAATTACAGGGCATGATAATGACTTAAGATGCTTAGGTTCTGAAATGGGAGAGACCAGACTTTCAAAACGGTTCAGGTTGGTGTCACTGAGATTTGTGCATGTCAAGTACTTTTAGAAAGCACTTCACACTCAGTGAGTGCTGAATGCAAGTGTCAGTGTTTTATTTTCAGGCAGCTAATCATGGCCTAAGAAATGTGAATTTGAAGAGGTTCTCTTGGACAGAATTGTCTTGTTGAATGTACAGAGGAGAGGCCTAGAAGGGGCTCTTGGCTTATCTGCTAAGAGAAAAGTGCTCCTTGCAAATTGCCGCTTTTTGCCTAAGTATACCTATGGAGTAATGGGGGCAACATTCCTCATATTTGGGACAATTAAAGTCAAATAACAGTGTTTTATATGGGAGAAATAAGGTGGGGTTTTTCACTACAGAAAGTATTACTTTGGATGTACCTAGAGCCTTCTTGCTCTCTCTTCTCTGTTTTAAATTTTGTCAAAGGATTAAAATGAATACCCAGAGCATTTTATGCAATTATCTAGAAATTCTAACAATGTTTTTATATTCTAGATTTTTTTCCATTAGCTCTAGCACATCTAAAAACATTCTGCAGAGTGTGTGCCTAGAGCAGCTGCTCTCCATGTATTTTGACAGTGTATTCTGATGAGATATCAGGTATGGGATATTGCAGGCGTTTCATTTAGCTGATGTTGTTAAGCCACAGCTTTTGCCTGATCGTTTTCATTATGAAGTTCAACATGAGAAGAAATGTGGATGCATAAGGTAAGAAAAAAGCAAGGGGTGTGTGTTACTGAAACCAAAGCACAAAGTTGTCAAGCACTAGTAAAGCTGAAGCCGTTTAGCCTTTTGACTTCCAGGTTTTTTTAAAAAACTTTTGACAAAAATTACTGCTATTACAGTCTTTATTAATCACTGTTATAGCAATAGCTTCTTAATATTTTGGCTGGGAACAGTTCAATAAAATTTGGAAAGAATATACCATTTGAATTTTCCTGATTCTTGGTTGCTGTTAGAGACCTTCAATTTCAAATTTAAAATGTGTAAGGAAAAATGGTGGTGGTTGGGGTAAATGAGGATTTTGAGCATTTAACTTCTGTTTTGCATACATAAATAATGAAAAAGTGTTTTGAAGAGTTTGCAAGTTGTAGGGAAAATGTATATACCTTGCAAACATGCTTTGCTTCACACTTTGGACAGAGCAAATGGGAGGCTGCCTCATGGGCCATGTTGACACTGTCTGGGTATTCCGTAGGTGTTGTGCTTTTAACATGGATTACTGGGACTTTAAAGTGTAGGGGCAAGGAGCTTGCTGAGCTTGCTTTACAGGCAAGAGACAGAAGTCCCCATCCACTCGTCAGGGTTTGTGTGAGCTGTCTGTCTTAGAGGGAGGAGCTGTCAGCTGGTCCTCATGAGGCTTTTTAAAGGAAGTGTCTGAGAAATGGGAGAGGACTCTGGCTTAAGCAGCACTTTTTCCTGTAACTGCTGCCTGCATTGCTTAGGGCTTAATGGTGTGCGGGGTGAGAAATCACACGCAAAGATCCTTGATACAAATGACTTACACCTGAGTTTACTCTTGTCCTGGAGGATAAGAGCTGCCTTCACATGATGCAACTCCTTTTCTGTGGAAAGAGTGCTCCTGTGTGGTCTAGGAGTAAACTCTGGCCCAGAGAAAGCCACTTCTCAGGTTCATGTCAATGCATCTCCAGCCTTAACTATTTTAGTATGTCCCCTATCTTCCTACACTGTGTTGTGCTCTCTGCTGTGTGAGTGTCCCTGTTTGGATGTTCTGTAGGTGTGATCTTGTGTGATTTTTGCTTGTATGAGTAATCCACACCCTAATAGTTCATGTGGAGTTCATACCACCACCTAACCCTTTGGTGTGCCTCCTGACCATGACTTCTGGACTTCTCACCTTGTAAAACAAGGTGCAGAAACAGGATGCGCTTTGCTTTGTAAGCCTCCTGATCCCATTTCCAGCTCTGTGGCTTCAGATGAAGATGCCCTCAGTAACACTGTCCCAAGAAAAAGGGAAATGAACTCATCCTTGGTGCACCTTTCAGTGTTCTTCAATCTGTCGATTCTCATATAAAGGAGCAAGGCACAGGATTCCTGCAGGGAGAGGGCTCATTGCAAGAAAAATAGCCTGTCAGAACCTGACTAAGAGTCCATTGAGAACTCTGCTGGCACATCTAGATTTCTTTGCCAGTCAACCTGAAACAGTGATAAACACAGGGAATGCCAGGAGAGTATCTGGATGTTTGAAACAGACTAGCTTGTACTGTTTGTACAAGAGAAGAGTGTTTTACTTGCAGTTTTGAATTCTCTAAACTTTCCTGGAATCTGCTCATCTTCTCTCCCTGGATTACCTCCTCTTTGCTCAATTGAAATCAGCTAAAAGTTTATACATAATGGAGAGAACTCATCTTTAGTCTGTCTTCTCTTTCCTGCATTTTTAAGAGGTTGCTATTCTTAGTCTGTTGTCTCCTGTTGGTATCATCCAGCTTCTTTTTTTCCGAGTTCCTATATATAGAAGTTTAAATACACATTTTCTATGATGATATGTATTTTAGATGGAAAAGAAATGTTCTACAACTGTATAGCCACTGCTGTAACTGCAATTAGAGGGCTAAGATGAGAAGATAAGCAGTCTGTACAGTTTGGATATAGTATTCTACAAAAACTTGATATATTTTTCTCTCAGAAAAGCTACTTGGTACTGTCTTTATGTTGCAATTTATCAAAATTTTCAGATATTGCACAAAACCAAAAGCTTTTGTATGTATTGAGCATTTAAGCTTAGGTATTCACAAAGGACCAGACACAACTGAAGGTTGCCAGGATCCAAGGAGACAGTGAATTTGAAGAATTGTGCATTGCAAACACTAGCATTCCAACAGATTTCTTCTTTCTCCTTGTGAAACATCTGGCACAAACAAGCTGCTGGGGGGAAAATGTGTATTGAGCCAGGCCCTTCCACTGTCAGCTCTGTCATGTTGAATTGGTGCCTGGCTGCTAACAGGTGGGCTCCACAGGTGGAGAATCTGACCACGCATTTGCCCACCAATGCTTTACCCCAGTTTGCCTCACTTATGGAGAAGGTTTTTGTGAAATGTTCTTCAATCCTCATAACGAGGGGTGTTGGCTTGCTCAGTGCTGTGACAGACAACTGCTGCAATTTAAAAGATAGTTTTCAGGAAGAAAAGTTACAGAGTTACAGAGAAAGGAACAAAAAGTTACTGAAACAAATCTGCCTCGGTGAGAGTTCCACTCATCCGAGTTTGTCCCTTTTTTCTTGCCGATGTGTTTGTAAGGACTGGTTTTGTGATGGATTCTGCTTGGGCTTTCAGAATCAATTTGAAATGTTTTGCATTTGGCATGTGGTATGTTTGATTATTTGTCAGGTTACTGCTATTTGTAATATGTAAGCATGCTGCTTTTACTGCTGCAGCTGAGGCTTGGGTGGCTGGGTGGATATTCAGAGCTTCTTACTGTGATCAAGAAAGTGTTTTCTGTAGGATTCTTTTACTGTGGATGTAATATGTTTGGGAGATTCAGCAGACATGCTTATGGTCTCTGTTGAGTTGTTAAATAGGGAATTGGCTTTTATCTGCTACAGAACAGTCCACACAATTTAATCACAGCTGAAAGGATTCAGGATTTTGCAGGATGGGGAAAAGTGGAGTGACAGAGAAGGGNATGCTCGGCATATTCCTTTAGAATATTTAGCACCAACAGTTTTCGTTTGCAGTTCATGTATTTTTAGTCCCTAGGAGAAGATAAGGTATTTTAGTCTGAATAATCCAGATAGTTTGGTTGTAGTTGTACATGCTGAAAGTTCAGACAGTGCCATGAAATCACAGAATTCCCTGGGACAGATGATAGATGAGACATTCACTCAGTACCAGGTGTATGCGAATCTCATGCTGACTAGAAATACATTTATCTCTGTTTTTCCATCTATTTATTAAAAGTCTCTATGGGTCCCTAGCTTTCAATTTTGAATTGTTTATTTATTCTTCTCTTTGGCAATTCAGATTTCATCTTTTTTTTTTAAATGTGGTCTGAATTTGCTCTCCCTTCCATTATCTTTCAGTGATGACTCTTGAGCATTATTTGTTGAAAATATATCTGGCTTAGGAAATATGCAGAATAACTGAATGCTAAAAACTGACAGGTTTTGAAATAAGGGAAAAATAAGCTGTGCTGAAAAGCTGCCAGCAGTGTGTAATTTTTCAGTGTTGTAGTAAGGAATTCAAGCTGAAAAGGCTCTGGGTAGTACTTCAGTGAGTATCTTTGAAGCCCATATTTTTGGATAGAAACTGCAGCATACTGAGCCTTTTATGTTGCCATTACATGTGTATAAGCCTGGCTATCTGTAAGTAAAAACACATGGAAGGCATGAAACTGCCTAGACAGTTGGGAACCCAAATATGGGTAGTCAGCCTGTCCTCCTTGCAAATTGTTAGGTTAATACCCATGAGTGTACATATGAGCCAGAGTTGCATGCTGATGGGGCAGCTCTGGCTGGAGATTTAAAGGAAGGAGGAGGAACCTCCAACAGTATCATTGGCCCATGTAAAGCTATTGATACCAGTTACTGATCTTCAGGCAATAAGCATTGTTTGTGGGACTGTCTTTTCCGTTTCCAGCAGCAGCTTTGGAGCCTTTGAGAAACAACACACTCACCAGTGATAATTGACAATATAGCTTAGCTCTTACTGTAGCTCACTGCCTCAAGATTTTATTCCCTTGGGTTTGGAGAGAAGCAAAGAGAAAAGAGACTGCAGCTGCATCTTAATCAGAAATATAAATTGCCATGATTGCTGAATCCAAGAACATTTGGTGTCCATAGAAAGCCAAAGTAATTAAACTGACATATGAGTTATTTTGTCCTGAGCTTAACAAATTGATCGAAGCTTTGACTTTGCCAGAATATTTAGGGAAGCATTCTTCAGTTTTCAAAATGGTTTTGGACAACTAAATATTGCATTGTAGTATGGTCAAAGTCGCTTAACTCTTTGAAAAGTATTAAGGCCTAATGTCTTCTAGCTGGGGAAGAAAATCCTTATTTGTTTTCTGGGGGTGTAATATGTAGAGTGCCAATAACAGACAGTTTTACTTTGTTTTTGAAATGGATGGAGAAGCTCAACAGAGGAGGTTGCTATCAGTTCCACAGCTAGATTGCTTATGTGCATGTTTACTGGTAGTGCTTCTTATAGGTTGGTCATAAGATACTACAAACAACCCTGTGAAAATTTATTGAAAGAGCTTCTTTTCCTAACAACTGCTTGACTGACTTAAACCTCTCAAAATAATGCTAATAGCTATCTTTTTAGTGAACCTGTAACTACTAATCAGTGTCATTTTTATAAACAGAGCAAACTCTTGCCCATAGCATGTGAACTAATGCCAGTTTATTGAATATATTGATTTAGAGCCTACAGTATTAATATGGATCATTGTTGTCTTAACCCAAGTTTTTCCTTCATAATAGCTGATGCTCAAGGTCTTTATCATCATGGTGAATGTTTGGTAGTAGGTATATTTGATGAGTTCTATTAATGTTGTAGAATTTTGGTGGCTGAGAGTAGAACATGGGTTATTACTACTTGTATAGTGCATGCAAAAATAAGACAAGTCTTATGTAGTCCTAAATCAGTGTGTTTCATGTCACAGGTAACATGCATGTGTCACTGGCAGAGGCTCTGGAGGTTCGGGGGGGGCCATTGCAAGAAGAGGAAATATGGGCTATTTTGAATCAAAGTGCAGAGAGCCTTCAAGAACTATTCAGAAAAGGTAAGCATTTTTTAAAACTGATACATACAAAAATGGAAAAATCTTGTTTATGTTTATGGGTCATATTAATAAACTCCCTTGTCCTTTCTAGGCTCTAAACACAAATAATAACTTGCCCTTACATTGTCTCTGGGTAGCTGCCTAGCTGCACCCCAGCCCAAAGGACGTGTTCTACCATTGCTTCATGTTCTGTCAGAACCTGTGGCACATCCAGTTTCATGCAGTGATAACTTCATTTCGGTAGGAAGCTACCACAGGGTTTTTGCATTATTTCAGACTCACTAAAATGAGATGGAAAAATAGAAAAAAAGTGATAACTAAATCTGAGACCGTTGGAGCACTTTGGCACTGAAGGGGGTGTAGAAATATGTACAATACTGTGCAGTTGTGCCTAGTCTACTCTGAAGAGATGTAACCTCAAGGGAGACAATGGTGAGCAACCGAAAAATTGATCAGAGGAGGTATTATTCCCCTGAATGCAAGTGGCAACACATATAGCTACTGAGAGGAATGTGGTGCCATCTTGTACTTCAAAAGAATAAAGTAAGGATTTCTTCTCTTTCACCACCCCAGCTTAGTAGTCTCTAAGCTGAACATCTGCCGTACTGCAAATAATACACATTTTAGCACTAGGTCTGAGTATGAAGCTCTTCCTCTTCATATGTTTTCCTTTCTTTTCTTTAAAATCTGAAAATCCTTTAAGGTTCTTCCTTCCCATTTTTTGCTTTTTATAGCATATACTGAACTTCAGTAACATCTTTACCTGGCCTCAGTTAACATATGTTTCCATGGTGCATCTTAGTATTTCAGCATATCTATGGGAATCATCTCCTTATATCTAAACATGCATTTGTAAGCTTACTCAGTTTTATTCATGAGAAATCAAAGGCTCACACTTTGAAAACAGTCACTGTTTTGCCACATTACTATGCAAGGGACACGTCTTTGTTATTGAGGGCAAAATATTTTGTAGTTTTTGCATGCATTTCATTTAGAATTTCATCGAGATTCAACATCTATGTTATTTTGGGTTGGATTTTTTTTAAAGATTTGGTTTATATGACCTGTCAAGTCAGACACTAGTTCTGTCTTATGCATTGTACGACCTGTGAGAGTGAACTCTGTTTTGGATGATGTGCAGATGTGGGCACAAACTTCTGTATGGTGTTTGATTTCTGATCAAGCTTGACTTAGTGTTACAAATACAAATTTTATCAACTTCTCCAAAATATTTCTTGGTAGGTGAATTATGGGTGGTTTTGATATCCCATACAAATTTACCTTTTTCCCTCCCAATGAGCTCACAGCCCATGTATGGTAAGAAGTCTTCTCTGTTAGGAATGCTGAGTTTACTGTTGCAGTTTGACGAACTGTCCTGTTCTACTGCTGCTCATATTGCAAGAAAGGGAAAACTGGCATCTTCTTTCTCTCTATTTCACTCTTGGTTGTCTCTCAGAGAGAATCAGAAGAATTACTTCTTTCAAGAGGGTTAAAACCTTGAATAAAGAGGGATCTCAAATGATTAGAGGTTTGCTCTTGTACACTTTACAGCAACTGACACATGATGCTCCATCTTGTAATGTACCTGCAAGATCACAGTTGTATAAGCGTATGACAGTGAAACCACTTAAGACTTTATCCTAGATCTAAATTCTTTCCAAGGAAGTCTCCACTGAAAATAAGAGCTCACCCTTTCTTGTCCTGAGAGTAGCGTAGAAAAGAGTTATCATAATCACTGTGAAGACTGCATGCAAGCATTGACAATGAGAACACAGTCAGCCCTCCTTCAGAAGGACAAGTCCTGAAAGATGTGAGTGAAAAATGGAAACCTGCCCCAGGTGTGCTTTTAAGACAGGGGAATATTTGCCAGCCAAGACTGTCTAGGGTAGCAGAAGCTTCTGGTCTTACTTCCAATCAGTCAAGACCAAAACACAAATTCAGATAAAATCAGTGCCAGAAGAATGTCTCTTCTTCGAGATGAAGCTTTTTCATCGAGTTGTTTTTCTGCTAGTTCAGCAAACTGTTTTCAGTTGCATGCTATTAATTAACCTGGGAGATAGCCTGTGATAACAGGCACTTCAAGAGACACTCAAATGAAAGAGCTTTACTGTGTAACTAAGGTTGATAAAGGCAATCTAATTTCTCCCAGCAGGATTTGGATAACCTGACAGTCTTTAATGAAGATTTGTCTTCCTTGAGGAAGCAATCTAGAAACCTTTTTTGGTCATCTTGAATATGACTTCTGTGCTGGCTTGTAAAGATGCATTGTGGATGTGCAGGAACAGAGAATGCAGAGATTCCTCTAGGCTTGTTTGACTTAAATTTGTTCTGTATTTGTGGAGGGCTTGTAGCCCCAACCAAGCTTCTGTTGCAGATTTGATGACTTCTTGCTATATAAAAGTTCTACATGTCATTTAGTGAGTCAATGTTCTTATCCATCAAAGCACTTAATGAAAGAAGCTCGGATTGAAAATCCATATATTAACATGGTTGATTGCATATCATATCATGTCTTATTCAGCAACTGATACAGAAATGTGCGTATTTTCGTACTGATTAATATTTACAATTCTAACAGGTGTTGAATTCCTTAAAAATACTTCAAAAATTCAGTCACTATAAGCATTGAAATCCTAGACTGAAATACCCAGTTGCTGATCAGTGATTTAGAAGATCAGCTCTGGTTGCTCTCTTGTCAGCATATTATAAGCTGTTAAATGAAGGAGAAAGACAATCTAGGACTCAGTTGCAGATCTGACATTCGTTGTACTGGTGATGTTGAGATTAATCTGGAGATTTGAAAAGGCCGATACCAGACCTGCCCTTCTCTTACATCTGTTTAATTATCTGCAATAACTATTTTGTTGTTGAAAGGGTGTATCAGCTGTTTCAGACATGCTGTATCTTGTACTCAGTACTCCATGAGGTCAAAGGAACAAGTCTTTGAAGTAATCTCAAATGTGAGTGTATAAGCATAAGAGAAGTGCTGTGCTCACTGCTGCTGAGAATTATAAAACAGGCGTCCCTCTAATTTGGTAGGTTTAACTAGAAAAGATTTATCAAAACTTGAAAGTGGGAAAGTCTTCATATGTCACTTAGGCCGCTCCTATGCTAAAGTGTGTACTGAGGATCCTGAAAGTAGTTGGACCTTAAGTTTGGAGACACATGTCTAAAGGGAAGGGGAAGAGAAGGGGAAAAGTGAATCTGATATTAGAAAGACATGCTGAGCAAAGAAAGAATCTTTGCAAGTTGACTGTCTTGCAAATTTGTATGTGGGAAATGATTATGTAAAGAAAAGTTATATCATGAAAAAGTGAGCGTGAAGAAGGAAGGTTGAGGTTTTGGGGGACCTTTAGATCTTGTTGACAGTCGTACTATTGTACCTGCCTAGCTTGGGTAAGTGTGTTGGAAAGAAAAGGAAAGTAAAGTGTGAAATGCGTTGGTGGGGTCTAGTGGTGGGCCCAAGTAGTTCTAACCTAGGGATGAAGGGGGAAATAGATTGTTTTGACTGACAAGAGGGGAAATGCACTAGCAAGGGGAAAACAAATCCTCAGTGTCCAGCCAGTCCTTGCTGGAAGGTGTTAAATGATTGCTCTTTCCCTTACCAATAGCTGTTGAGGAAAGATTTTATTTGTTTTTTTCATCGTCTGGTAGTATTTGATCTTTTGGTTGCTGGGAAGGAAAGAGAGTGGGCTCTTGTAATTTTGTTGTGTTTTTAACATTTTTTTGCTTTATATTGCTGTTATAGTTTAAGCTGGCAAAATGCCAACTGCCTGGTACCCAGTCAAAAGGTCCACTCCCAGAGAAGGAGAGTGAGGGGGAAAAAACCAGAAATGAGGCTTTGGACATGGTGAAGTTCTTATATTTATATAGAGAAGTGGAAAGCTTAACACCAAATATGAAATAGCACATAGTGACAGGAAACAACAACAGGCTCACCGAGGTCGCCCCAGCTAACAAGCAGAATTCTGAACCAACCAAACCTCCTCCCCAAAGGAAACCTCCCAGCAAGGGGGAAAAAAAGTAATTAACAGGAATATGCTCACTTCCCCAGGTAAACAGCCACGCAGACCAGCAGCAGCAGGGCCTGATATCAGCAGTCAGGGAGTAGGAACCCTCCTGCTCCGAAGCATGGACCGAAAAGGCAGAAACTCCTCCCCACCCCGGCTTGTTATACTCCTCAATGCTTCCTAATGATGTCAGATGATATGAAATACCTCTTTGACTGCTTAAGTCAGATGATACCTGTCCTCTCTAATCTGCGTCACATCCTTTGAGGCCTGCTGAAAACTGAGGCCTAAACGGGGACCTATGCTGACTAGAGCCAAAACTACTACAATTGCTTATCCCTTCTTCTACCCTCTACTCTGCACCAAATGAGGCTCAGTTGCTCCTTGTGCTCTTTCCAGAACTCTCTGCTGGATGTAGTCAGCATAACAATGAAGTGTAATGTGGTTTTGTGCTACCTGGGGAGCAAGTCAGGATCTAATTGTGGTCTCAGAATCTAATTGTTCACCCTGTTTCTTGCTTCAGTATTCTCAGGCAAGAGTAGTTTCAGTTCCTCCCGCAGTGTTTCCCCCTGTGCTGCTGGTTTCCAGGCGGTTTGGGATCACCTCAGAGCTCTCTATGCAGTCCCATCCCTTCATGCCCAAGGGAGAGGGAGCAGAATTGCTCAGTGCTGTTTCCCCTGCACACCAGGCATGCAGGGACATGCTGCACCAGCCCAGAGGAATGTTGGATTTATGGCATAAGTGGTCTCTTGTACTAGCATAATCCCAGCCTGGCTAGGGATGTGTCAGAGGTCTGCCTGCCTCCGGCCTGGCCTAAGCATACAAATTTTTGGGTTCCTTTGCTCTAAGACAAATATTACTTGTCTCAGTGAGAGCTACAGAGTGAAACAAGATGTGTGTTGGAAACCTTGTGTTTGTTCTTGGGTTGTTCTGTGCTCGTTTAAGATACTTGTTTTGTGTTCTGATGGAATGTACATCCCATCTGACCACTTTTGCTAATGGCTGTAGCCTAAGAGAGAAACAGGGAAAAAACAAAACGGAAGGATCTTGAATTGTGAATGCAGTTTGAGAATTCAAAATTACCTGCCATCACTATTGTAAAATAGATCCATATATAGTAAAACAAATGCATTTCAAATATCCTATATTAATGTCTCTTATAATGTGGTGGGTCTTTTTCTCTTTGGCTACTTGTATCCTGTTAAAGCATGTAAAGGATTTTTTTTCTTTAATTTTTTTGGCTGTGTAGCTGAAGAATGTTTCTGTTTTTATTGCATTTAAAGCCAGTTCAATCTGTCACTTTTAGTAAGACCACACTATTTATCTCTGTCTTGGCACTGCTTCTTAAACTGTGCTCTCACAAGTGTTTTGTTACCAAGTTGCATAGTTCTGGAGTTAACTCAGAAGGCTGGCAGCTCTAGCACAGTTGAAAGCCTGTTGGATAGAAAATAGACCAGAAGCCATATCCTGAATTCCAGTGCTTTTAGAAAAAGGGGTTTGAAACTTTTTTTGTCTTTTCCCCCTGTATTTTTGGATGTATGTTTCCCTTAGTGCTTTGGTAAATTATTCTGAAAGTCTAAACAGAAGATGACATGAATAATATAACTGGAAACTAATTTCTGTTGTTTTCCGATAGCCCCTGGCTATTTGATGCATTTCATCTCTGTTACCTTTTTTTCCATGGTACAAACAAATTAAAGGATAAGAGTAGTGTTACTGAAAAATATTTTCTGAAGATAAATCTATCTAGTTGGAGCTTTGAGACAGTTATTTTCATTTATGATACATGCCTTAAGGATGGAACTGGAGAATGAGTTACTATCCTCTCATCCTTTGTAAAAATGGATCAGATTCCCAAAGTTGTGACGTAAACAGTATGATCTGCTATATTAGTTATAAGCTACTAAAAGAGGAATTTAAGAAAGCATCAACAGAACAAGCTTGGCAAAGCCAGCTCTTTTTCTAAACTTTTAATTAATCACATTCATTTTACATTACTTCAGGTCATAGTGGAGTGTGGGTGGATCAATAAATTCAGACTCTACATCTGTAGGGAACAAATGCATGCCCCAGTGTTTGTTGAAATGAATATTGGGAAGACTTCAGACTAAATGTGTGGGGGGGTTAAATTGTTCTTAAAACTAAATCAAATCTGCATCTCATTAACTCTTTTTTCAGAACATGAAGATTTTTTATATATTTAAAGGACTTGTCATACAAAATGTTAAATTCAGGTTAAAGCCTCCACATTAGTTAAGGTTCCTGAGTTGGAACTTTCAAGCAGAAATCTTACCATATTTTAAGATGTTGGTTGTTTGGCATTTTTTGTATCAGTAGAGTATACACACAGAGGTAGTGAATAATGCAGTGGTCACACACAGGGTTATTTTTGGAAGTTGATGGCCAACTAAGGTTGTCTTCCTAAAAATATTTCAGAGCATTGCCCTATCATGTAATATTTTCCTATGTACATGTAATAGGACGGGTCTGTTCACCTTTACATTTCTTTTGTTTAGCATCAGAACTTACTGCTACAATAGTGAACAGCAGTTGTGTTTTGTTTCAGAGGAGGTGGGGTTAGAAAATTGAAGGACTTAGTTGGTAGATCCTTTTACATCTGATACTTGCAAGCAGTAATTTAATACATTTCCTAGGAGATTAGAAATACTCTAGATTACAAGATAATTGAGCAGTCTAGGAACCAGCACTGTAGGAACATTCTGAGCTGATTGGAGAGTGGAAAATGTTGTTAGTGGTGGAGCTGAAGGAGGAAATTATTATTCTGCTGTTGTTGTTTACTATGTAGAAGGAAAAGAAGGACTTACTGTTCAGATGTGTGCTTCTTTGATTTATCATGTAGCAGAAGACAGAGCAATTGCCTCTATGCCTATGGTAAAAAGAAGTTAACTTGTTTTTACTTAGGTAAAAAGCTTGTGGCTCCTTCAGTGAAACTGAGCTGATTCATGTTTGAGTTGTAGAAAAAAATAATTAGACTCAAGGAAGTGGTCTCTTTTTTCTGCCTTGAGTCAAGGTAGATTTGGGGATTCCAGTCCTTCTCCTGTGTGTGTAGCTTATTTCTGCCCCCTGGCCCCCTCCCTTTGTTTAAGGTATGTCTGTGGCCAGAAGTTTGACAGCAGTATTATTGGACATCAAAAACCTGTCTGGCAAATTGCATATTCAGGGTGTAGGAAGTTTTCTTGGTCACGTTTTTTGTTCTGCTATTTCAGTGCTTGTTTTGCTATTTTCAAGTATTTATTCACAGGGTTTGAATGGGCAATCTTACTAAGGTTTCAAGTTTTTAGTTTGCCCTCCACTGCTCCTAGAATTACCCTTTTATTTTTCACTTTTGGAGTATTTTCTTACTTTAGATTAAAAAGGGGCTTCTGTACCTAGAAACATTTCTGTTTTATCCAGTTCCATCTTCCATTGTAATAAGGAACATTTCCTCTCTCCTAATTCTGTCTTCTCTCTTCAAACCATTGCTGCTGCAGTAGTGCTATGTTAGTATAAGAGTAAACTCCATTCCTATTGTAGGAATTATCCTTAATGACACGTGCACTGCAAGAAGTGAACAATTTATGTGTAAACTGTAACATAAATGAAATAACTTGAGGACAGGAGAGCTTGTGATTGTTTTAGGAGTCTCGTCCTGAGCTTGCTGGTATGAATAATAACAAGGAACAGTCAGAAGAGATAGGTGTTCCTCCTCAGTGTGATTAAAATTGAGGTGGTTGTTGTGGTTGTGAAACACTGTAGGTGGAAAAGGAAGCATGAATCTATTCCACTAATAATATTTAGGCTGATAGTGAAATAACATCAGGCAAGGGCATCAAACACCGTGGATTTAATTTGTGTGTTTGTGTGGGGTTTTTTTTTTCCTTTTCAATTACAGCTGATCCTGCTACTCTGGGATTCATCATTTCTCCGTGGTCTCTCCTGTTGCTTCCATCTGGCAGTGTGTCATTTACTGACGAAAATGTCTCCCACCAAGACCTGCGAGCGTTCACAGCACCGGAGGTTCTGCAGAACCATTCGCTGTCATCTCTGTCAGACGTCGAGAAGGTACAGTGCCTCTTCCTTGGCAGGCAGCTGGTGTCTTTTGCTGTTGATCCCTTCACAAAGTAGCTTTAAATTGTCCTTTTCATGTCTCTGTGGTTTGTGATTGGTGTAGTTTCTTCTGTTTGTAAAAGTGGAATAGTGATCATCGTGGTATGCAGTTATGAAGAAGAGTCTCTACAGGTCCTGGTCACATATATGCTGCTGACAGCACAGAAAAACTGACCTTTAAATTAGTCATAAGCAATACTTCGCCTTCTTTTTATAAAACATTTCAGTGACGTTACCAATTGCAATTTTCAGGTTTTTTTTGCACAACTGGATCTGAGAGGGAAGCAAAGGAGTTACTCTAGCAGTCCAGAGCTCTGAAAAAAGGGATATTCCTACACTCCTCTCAAAAGAATTTTTTTTAATTAGTATGAGTATTCCTCAGTTGCATGCAAAATTGTTCCTTTCTACCTTTTTTTTAACTCTTCCCCAAGGGTAGACTTTGAGGCAGGTAAGGTTTGTATATATGATCTCCTTCAGGTCACTGATAGGCACAAAGTGACTGGCTTCTCAGATGTTTTCTTAACGAGAATTTGCTGCAAATGGTAACACTTTCCCTTGAAAACCATTCCCTTGGCTTACTCAAAGATATTTAGAGGTCGGAGTAAAAAAGGAAGCTGAGCTCTATTTCTGTCTCCTTGGCTTCCCTGGATCAATAGTCCTTGGAGAGGGAAGCAAACTGCAGCCAGTGTTGTAATCTGGGAACAATTATGACATTTGCTAGTCTTCCTTCAGGAAGAACAGTAACATGCTCTTATTCCAGAGAAAAGTGATATTGGCATCAATTGCTGTTGTGTGCATAAGGACTATTAAAACATGTTTTTCTGTGTTGAATATTTTACGTTTGCAGCTTTTTTCTTCTAAACCTTGTATATAGTCAGTTTTCTTTAGGACTATATTACTGAGTACCTACAGCAAATGAGTTTCCTCAGTTATTCTCAAGCCCTTTGGAGATCCCTCTTGCCCTGCATATGGTCAAAACCAATGGTATTTTAAATATGTTTATAATTTTTCTGTGAGAAAACTATAAACAATTGGCAATCTAGGCTGAAAGGTTTAATAGAGAAGTAAAAATAACACTGACATCAATACAAATTTGGGTTCTGTTATGTAGGTTGCAGCTGCCAAATTCTTTGGTCATAATGTTGGAATTGTTTATCTTCTTTCAAGATGAACACTTTTGAAGACAGTAATGTTACCTCTAGTGCCAGCTCTGAAGTGAATGTACAAAACAGGCCTTTAAAAATGCAGAAAAAGTTTTGAAGTGACAAGTTTGTGACCTTCACCAGAGCTGATTGCATTCTTTGTTCTGTGCCAGCATTCAGTATGCTACTTCTTTCTTTTTGAAATAAATAGAGGACTGTTACTGTTAAAAGCCACGCTGTGATGTTTCATAGTCTTTAGGAAGGAATTACACAGAGGAACCTCTGTGGCCTGTGAACTCCAACAAAGAGCATATCAATAGGCAATGACCAAATCCTGGTGTTCTGTGCATATGCAGCACTGATTAGTCCTCTCTGATTATGGCTGTGTGAATTTCTGTCCTGGTAGCAGAATAACCTTGCTTGCTGGATGCAATGTGATTTGCTTACCTGCTTATATGGAATAAGAAAGCTCCCTAAAACATAACTTTGTTCAAAAACTTTTTTCCTTTTATTGCTTTATTAGTTGAAGTAAGTAGAGCTGATAAAAAAATTGTATGTGCATCCCTCTTTTTTTGGCTGCTTCTTTTTGCATTCAAATCAAACTTGGGATTGGGTGGTACACTGGTTACTTGCAAGAAATGTGTTGACTTCATGTTCCTTAGATCTTGTTTTGCTGACTGTGGTAACTTTTAGCTTACTTAAATCTTTTTTTGTCTTGTTCTGTCACAACTGGCTATAGTTCACTGAATTCATTTACTGGAAATCATTGGTGTTTTCCTTGATTGTTCTTCTAAAAGCTGCTGAAGGCAGAAAAATGTCTTGTTTTTTAAGGCCTTGTAACAGACAGTGACAGAGTTGCATTTGTGTTTTGAGTTATGACTGCATTTGCTAAGGCAAATTAATGGTATATTCAAGGATAGATATTGGAAAAATATGATAGTCAGGAAATTAATATCCTTTTGATTCCATAACACACAGTCAATTTGAATTAAAATAAATCTGAGGTAACTGCAAGCTTATTGGAAACAGGGTAAGCAAACCACTAAAAATTATAGTGGAAGGCTAATTTGGGAAATGAATTTGATGTGGATTTATTGTGGAAAATATTAAAAGTATCATAATAGAAAAGTTAACTAGAATTTTTGAATAAATGCTTTTATTTTGAAAGCGTTTTCCAGATAGATTAGTAGGGTAGGCATGTTTAGGAGTCTGATTGCATTTCTTGGTTTTGGAAATATCTTTCATTATGTTGGAGCTCAGAGTCATATAGTGAGAGAATATCCTGAGTTGAAAAGTACCCACAAGGATCATCAAGTCCAACTCTAGATTCCAAAGAGGGCAACCCAAAAATGAAATCATGTGTCTGACTTGTTCAAATGCTTCTTGAACATTGACAGCCTTAAGACCATGACTATGTCTGTAATTAGAATTAACCATTTTTATAATAGACTGTTTAATTGCTGTTCTTGCACTGTTGGAACATAGGAGGAGTTGGTGAGTTTATATCCAGAGTATCTGGATATGTAAGGAACACTTTCTAGTATTTCATTTGAAAGGGTAATGGCTTAAAACCAAATAGAGAACAATTTCCTTGGTATTTGAAGGATAATGCCTTGGGTTGAATGGAGCAGCGATGTTAACTGTGAACCTTTGATTCATATCTCTTGACTACTTGACCTAATCTGTTCTTTGCACGTAGCAGAGAGACCTTACACCGGTGGCCAGTGCTCTCTTTGGGAGAGGAGGCTGGTGAGTGAGCCTGTGTCAGGTGCACAATGCTGGCTGCATGTTTGTGTTCAGCACAAAGCAGTGTGTCATCTGCACCTGCGTACATTGCTGGGTACATTGCATCTGCACCTGTGTGCATTGCTGGGGACATTGCATCTGCCAGACCTGTGTGCAGTGCTGGGTACATTGCATCCACACCCGTGTGCATTGTTAGGTACATTGCATTTGCACCTGTGCGCATTGCTGGGGACATTGCATCTGCACCTGTGTGCATTGCTGTACATTGCATCTGTGTGCAGTGCTGGGTACATTACATCTGCACCTGTGTGCATTGCTGCAATCCTGTCCCAAAGTGTCATGGGCAGCAACATTTGCCTCCTTGTTTTCCCTTCTTGAAGGGAAATTGAGCACAGTCTCAAAGAAATTTTCCATGGTTTTGCTCCAGCTTTATCACAAATAAAAGCATTGTTTTTCTGTTTGGTTCTTTTTCTCTACCTGAATATCCTTCTTGCAAATCTGTGTGACCTCATTGTCCGTGTCAGTCAGCAGGACTGAAGCACACCAGAGGGGAACTGTGTGTCAGTAGTATCTGGTGTATCCCTACCTCAGACTGATGGAAACCTTTCTGTCCTGTGCTGACTTATATGCTGTCCTAGACAGACCATCCCCCAAGATTTTAGTGGCAGATGTGTAGTATTGGAGTGCACATCGAATTTCAGTTTTATATAAATAAAGTCCATTGAATTTATGAGAACAATTTTAATAACATATTGCTTCTAAGTGTGTTTAGTAATTGTTTCGTTACCCTGTCACAGGGCTCTGTATTGCTCTTTTGAATACGTGAAAAGGAAACCTTTTCTGGTTTATGATGGAAATCTAAAAATACACAATACTTGTTTTCAGGATTAATTCCCCACAGACTGCAGTAATGGCGCAATGACTTTCAAGCAATCTTGACCAAAAAGAGAAACATTTATGTGTCACTCTTTTTCTAAGTGTTTGAGAATATATTTTGTTGTCTTGAATAAGCTAAGAGCCCCCTCAACACGGAGTTCACTTGTATGATCTTAAGCTAGTTCTATGTGTGTGATTTTTAGCAACTCTACAAATTTATTGTGGGAAGAAGAAAAATTTTTATAATTTCCAAAATTCTGTTGGGGCCATTCAGACCTTAACTCACTTTACATCTAGGTTTTTAAAATCTGTAACCTGAGTCTGCACAGATCTTGTCAATTTATATATATATAACTTCAGAGGTTTTGCTCTTAGTCACTGAAGAGGCTGACTTAAGTGAACTAATTTATCACTGTCCCTGTAATTGTTGTTCATTGCCTTCAGAATTATTTAGTAAACTTGTTGCTTTAAGTAGTATAGATATTACTAATAGCTTGGTACGAAGAGCCATCACTACTATATGTTACTTCTACAGTCCAGAAAACCTGCCTTTTTTTTTTTTCCCCTACTCTTACTTGTTTTGTTTTGACAATCACCTACAGGGCCAGCATGTGCTTGTACTCTTAATTCTGCAATGTTTAAAGGTTTTATTCTCTGTACTGATGGACTTAATACAGTAAAGATATATTAATGCCAATATTAATTGTTAATGATATGTGTTAATGATATGATTAATGTATTTTTATCTTAAAATATCAATAATAGAATATGGTTCCTCCTTTATATGTTTATATTCTTATGTTCATTCCTTTTTTTCCTTTGATCCTAATCTTTGGGATCTCCTAATGATAGTAGCCCATTATATTTGAGTTGTGCCAAGGTCTGCCTTGCCTTCAGACTAAAGTTTTGAGGATCCTTGGACACAGCCATGTGGTGTTTACCTCACACCGGGCTGATTGCATGGATGACATGAGTTTGTGTCTTCATTGTGCGATGAAAGCTTGAAAATAAATAGAGAAGTCAGAGGTACTGGTTAGATACAGAATGTTTTGTAGCAGTAGAATTTTCTTCTCTGACACTCCCAGTAAAGGAGAAGAAGGATTTGAAAGACAGCTGAGCTTAAATACTCAAAATATATTTACAGGCAAAATGATGTTAAGTTAGTCGCTTTCCCTTAAAATTGTGCTTTGAATTTCCAGTCCTGTTAAATGAGTTGACAAATGTCTTGTGTCTTATGACAGGTCCATATTTATTCTCTTGGGATGGCTCTCTTCTGGGGAGCTGACCACGAAGTTCCTCAAAGTCAGGTAAGTTTAAATTTAGTTTTGTTTAATACTGCAGCTTCAAACTTCATAGTTTGCCTGACTCTACATTGCAGTTAACATGGCAGGGTGTCATAATGAAACAATGAAGAGAATTTCACCTAATTTCACAGAATTTTACAGAATGGTTAGGGTTGGAAGCACCACAGTGGATCATTTGGTCCAACCTCCCTGCTCTCATCCTAGGTCATGTTGCACAGGATTGCATCCAGTTAGGGAGACCCCACAGCCTCTCTGGGCAATCTGTTCCAGTGTGTGGCCACCTGCACAGTAAAGAGGTTTTCTCTTCTATACTTTTCCTGTGAAGTGTGTGACTGTGATGAGAGTGTTGTCTTGCAGGAAGAAGGTGCTGATAGTACGTTTCTGTTTGTTTCCATGAAGGTATGTCTGGGCTAGTCTATCCTGTAGTGCCAACAGACTGAAAGAACAGTTTAAGCTGCTGTCAAAGGAGAAAATAATTTGGTTTGGTTTAGGCTTATATAAAAACAAATATTGAAATAACAGTGTTGTTTTACACATAATGAAGCACTTGTTCTCTGTGCTGCCATAAATTCTGTCAGTCTGGACTTGGCACATACAGATACTTAGGTTTCACAATGGCCAAGAAAGGGTATGAATTGTTTGGAACAGGGAGTATACTCTTGCTATTGACTTGTCAGTCAATGCAGACATAGTTGCAGACTGCTTAGAGCAGAGTGTTGTTGCTCAATGGGTTATTTTACACACCCAGCAGAACTACTAGACTGTCTTCCCAAAACTGACTGAAGATAATGTAATTTGTCATCTTCCTGGGTGCTCCTTCCCCTGCCCCTAATAAAATTTTAGAAGTAAATGTCTAAAAGTGTGAAAGGAAGATGAAATGCATCTGAAAAAGCACGTAATGATGGACTTGGAACTGTGGGATTGTGTGGCTCAAGGAGGGAAGCAATTTGTTGTTCATGTTTGGGTTTGATCCTACTCATTGAAGTTATGTGTAAAGACAAGGAAGGAAATTTGGAAAGGCTCTTTCACACTGTAAGGATTCAGTTCCTAATGTGTTATTTAACAGAGTGGTAGTTGGGTTCTCAGTTGTACTTATTTGGAAGTAGCTGCCTGGATGCAAAAATAAAACAAATTGAAGCTCTGAATGTTTATGGGTACCTATTCATAATTCTTACTGGACCTGTCACAAAAGCCCCAGTAATTCCTTAGACAACGATCCCCATTCTTTGGTATCCTCTCATGTAGAAGATGAAAGAAACAGTATTCAGCACTACTGGGAGAGTGATGTAAAGTAGGTAGAGGTGTTGAGCAGAAAGCAGGCATGAGTTTTAGTCCCCATTTTCTTTGTTTCTTCCTTTGGTATTAGAGTGTAGCAACAGTTTCTCAGTAATGCAATGGGAAGGCATACCCTGCCTGTTAATAGAAGAGTATTTTCCCAAAGATGGTGTGGTGAGATATGCCTGTAAGGAATTTACCTTTGGGATGTTCTCATGTGGTGTCTCTGCCCCGTGGAGTTGGTAGAGGCAAAAGGACAGTCTTGTGTATGACATTACTTTTAAGTGTTAATTTATGTGCAGATTTTCCCATTTTTTAATACATTTTCTATATTTGTCTGCATTTGCTGGTTGATGAGCTGCTTCTCTGCTGGGAGTGTGGTTGAATATGAGACTGATTTTTATGATTAGTTAGAGGTGTTAAATAGATGGGAAAAGTCTATGTTAATTAAATCAGGGTGGTCTAGTGTACTTATTTTTATGTTAAATCTTAAGAATACTCATGCAGGGAAGATTGGAAGATTGCAATTATTAAAAGCTATGTGTGATGCAAAAAGCATGACAATGCTTGTACTTTGTGGGTAACCACCCACTTTGGGAGAGCTGCAGATCAGAAAGCTCAAGTCCCAAGTGCCTGCAGCAACTGAGAACAAGAGCTGCTGCATACCCTGAGGAGGGATATTCCATGTTCAGTGTACTGCATTAACTGAATGGGTAGAATAGAAATAAATCTAGATTTAGGGGGTTTATAACTGTATGGGTGTTGTCCTGCAGTTATGAAGCTCTGCTTCCTTAACCAGTGCTTTGTTATTTTATTCCTTACTTTTTTGTTGCTATTGTTTGATGATGTGTCTGGAATTTGGAAATGCTAACACATCTGCTGTGAAATACTGGTGAGGTGATGAACTCCAGAAAATGAGCATAGAGGGTTGTACAGAATTTTATACTTGTTACTGGCAGAATGTTCAAAATCAAGGAGAAAACGTACTCTGAATCTTTTCAGTTTTACTTTGTTTTCACTTACTCATTAAGCATTTGATAAAGGAAAGCACTGGTGTCCTGACCTTACAGACCAGGCAGCTTGTTTGGGCCAGAATGTTGTAGAGCAGGAATTGAATCTAAATGCTGAATGCCTGTCTCCTGTTCTACAGCCTCTGTGTTTTTCACCACCTTGATGGGGATTTTCAAATTGACACTCAGATAATGTAGGCAGTAAGTCTCATGAACAGTTATTTTACATTGTTGAATGTCTTTTGTTTCTGAGTGTTCCACAAGTCACTGTTAGTACTGATTCTCCTGTCTCTCCTGTTTTTGTGTGTCACTAGCCTATCAAACTTGGGGACCATCTCAACAGCATCCTCCTTGGCATGTGTGAAGATGTCATTTATGCCCGTGTGTCTGTACGGACTGTTCTGGATGCTTGCAGTGCCCACATAAGGAACAGCAACTGTGCCCCTTCCTTCTCATATGTGAAACAGTTGGTCAGACTGGTGCTGGGGAGCCTGTCTGTGGTAAGTCTGTGTCAGTGTTTGAGAAAGGAAAGAGGGGAGCAGGAAGAGAGCAAGAGTGCAAATTCACAGTCACTCTGCAGTCATTCTTTGTCTTGTTTTGATATGTTGCAATTTTGACAAGGGTCAAAAGAGCTACTTCTCTCTTCGTGTTGCAAGTTTGTGCACTTGACAATTCCTCCTGGAACATGCATTCACGAGTTTCTGAGGAAGATAATTTCGTGAACTGTGTCTTCATTGAAAAAAAAAAAGGTAGGGAGACACAGAACAAGATGATAAACTCTAGGGCAAGCCTTAGACTTGTTGCTGCTTGAAATGCTTCAAAAATGATTGCTGTGAGTTTTCTTTATCTTAGTTATGTTTGACTTCTGGAGAGTTGCTTATTAACAGAAAGAAGGACTGTTTGGGCAGTGTGCCAATTCCTTTGCATTTCTGCTCAGCTCTTGGATATGAGAATTGTGGAAGATTTTATTGTCTAATTATGACCAACCTGTCAAACTGTTTTTAGAAGTCAAAGAAACTACATGAACTCATCTTATGACGTTGTTATTCTTGATAACTTCTCTCTTCACCTAAACCATTACAGCATAACTTCAGAATAGTTAAATGATTTCAAGTTATAAAAGAAGACCACGAATTAAAGATTTTTAAAAATAGTTAAGGAGTAGTTAAGCCTGACACACGAAAGGAATGGGCCTGAGGGACTGGAGAGACTTCTCGCAAATGCATGCATGGGATTTTATGTATGCATTGAATTGCATGAGGGTACAAGACAGTTCCTGTTACACAGAAAGCTCCTCAGTCCAGTCACAAATTCTAGTCTTGTTACAATCACAGAAGATGGGGATTGTGTGTTGCTGTTCCTTCAGTTTGCTATAGAGATGGAATGTATTTATGTTACATGCTTGTGAACTTCATTTTTTCTTAGTGGAAAAAAGGTGGACCAAATGTGTAGTAAAATAATGCGCAGACTATTCCAATATGGATAATTTTAGTGGATATTCTCAGAGATGAACCTCTTTTTTATTAAAAAGTTTGAACTCTCACTCTGGGCTTGAACATAACTGTTTGACGCTGAGTAATATTGTTCATTTCCATAAACAATGCTTGTTTCATACTAGTGGGATCTTTCAATATTTGACTTTGTGTTAATGCCTTTTTTTGCAGATGGATCAACTGTCTTGCAATGGAGATAGAAAATTGCAGCCAGACAGGAGCCAGGCTATTCGTGAGAGGCTGAGGGGGAAAGGGCTTCCCACAGGTAAGTGCTTCACTGCAGAGAGGGTTATGGCTGAAAAGAGTACAGCCCTGTGGAAGACCAATAATGGCACCCAAAGAAATGGAATAGAGGAGGACTTGCTTACATTCATAGAACTCTGATGTTTCGTTTGAGCTAAGTGTTGGTGATGGGGAATAATTGTTTCAGTTCAGTTGTGGTGATGGAAACAGGTTTTAAAGTTTCAGGGCAAAAGTTTTGCTTCTGGAGAAAGGAAATTTTCAGCTGAAGATCCGTCAGCTAGAGGAGCAAGGAGCAGCTTTTCTTTTTTCCTTCTTTCCTATGGACTCCACTTTTTCTTCATAGCTCTAATTGCATAAAGCTTCTTTCTCCACTTCCCAGGCAGCTCTGGTCTCTTCTCCCTGCACACAAAGCTATTTTCTGCTTCCTCTTGTTTCCCTGAAGAGAGGTATTGCACATTCCATCACAGTTCTGCTGTGCTTTGATAGTGTGATGTGGATATGGAAGCCAGGTAGGTTGAACTGTTTCTTCAGGGAAGTAAGGAAAGAGGAAATTGGCAGGGCAGGGAGGAGACAGACAGTTGGTCTTGCCACTGTGGAGGAAAAATGATAGAGTGATGTAAAGTGATGCTGGCCATGACTTCATGTTGTTTAAGGTCATAGCTGTTGTTTAAAGTCAGCGGCATCAGCAGCAGCATCAGCTCTATGCTAGGCTTTTCAGAAGATAGGATGTATTCTTCCAAAAGACTCATCTCAAATTTTTTTCTGGAAGAATTGTGGAGCTGGGCGGGAGCATTTTGTAAGGCATCAGCTTGGACCCACTCTAAGTCATTGTGATGCAGACAGTGAGATGTTATAATCAGGTGAGACCATTTTGCCTTAAAATGTTCATCTTCTCTAAATGGATTATTTTGGTGTCAGCATGCAACATTACCCACGAATGCTCAACACCGTAAGTTGTCAAGTGACACAAGGTTTTCATCCACCTCATATTGTCTTGCTGACTCTTCACCAGTAAACTTGAATCAAAGTTATGTTGTTAATGTGCTTGAGTTGCTTCTCTGTTCAGTTTTGTGTCAAGCAACAGTGCATTGAATGGCAGGAACTGAAGTAATCCATGGAGTCATCAGTGACAATATGAACTGCAAAGGTTAGACACAAGTCTGGCAAGGCATTGGTGGTCTTCTTTAATTGATTCTTTTTTGAGATGAGTCCTAGGTGAGGCTACTGTTTGATATAAAAACGCTATGACAGTGATTGCCAGCCCTTCCAGTACAGCACTATGAATTTGGGAACAGTTTCTGGCACAAGCTGTTGCTTCATTTTCTGGCACAAATTTGCTGTTCTGACTGCTTGCTCAGGGAATTTGTTTTCTTACTGGCTTTTTTTTTCTTCTTTTCCAGATTTTTTTTGTAACAATAGGGAGATCTGTAGGAACACAGGATTTGGGACTGGATCTACCTAGATAATTTTCTTTGTAAACTATGTAATTTCTGCATTTTCTGAATTTGTTAAGCTGTTTCTTGAAAGGAATTCTTTCCCTGGTTTCCACCAACTTTAAGGGTTGAACCAGAACCTTACTGTTCTGGTTGTTAAATTGTTAGTTTATTCTTTAACCCTATTCTTCCCAGTTTCCAGTGTTGTGATACTCACAGTTTCTTTATGGACCTCTGTTCTTTTGCCAGTACTAGCCTATTCCATACTTTTCTCAAGAACTTGATTTCAGCACAATACCTTGCTACCTCAAGCTTTGTCATTTCCATACCCTTTTTCCATTGTCTGTTCTGCTTTTTATTCCATGATCCTAATAAACCATGTGTTGGTAATGATGAAAATATTTGTTAAGTTTTGGAGACAGGCAGGGTTGTCTTTAGAGTCTGTTCTCACATCATTAACAAACCCTGATTATTCTTTTCTTTGTTGTTTCTAGTTTTGTTTTCTCCAATACAGCTGAACAGTCTTTTGCTGGTTTGCTTTTCATTTTCGTAAAAAAACTTCTACTTTTTTTTTAGTATTTGTCTGATTTGAGAGATTTTGTTTCTTTGTTCATTTGTTTTCCTACCCACAACTTTGCTTAAGGCTTTTAGCAGGGTTTTCTATCTCCAGAAGTAATGTTGTCCCCAGCATCTTCAGTATATCTTAATGAAGAAGCTTTTATTTTAGGTTGTACTGAATTTTGGTGATTGCTGTAGTATCTCCAGGCACTATCTCCATGGCTGTGTGGTTCAGCACTAGGATAAGTAACATCTCTGTAATGTCTGATACTTTCTCTGAGGATTATGTCTTTAACTTAAAGGAAATAGATTACATGATCAAATTGCTTTTTTTTTCACTGTGTTCTCTGACTTGAAGAAAATGTCACAGCTAGAGTATTCTGTCCTCTTATTCTTGCTTTTTTTTTAATTACTTATGACTTCTGAAACAGTTGAGAATAGTTGCTCTGTATTTTAATTACAAAAAGGTTCAGTTAGAATGCAGTGTCTGAATCTGTGAAGTGCTGTGGAACAGAATGTGTGTCTTGCTGCTGTGTGCTCACTTGCCCTCTGACTCTGCTTAGGACTCCAGGATGCCCAGCAGAACAGGTTCCTTACAGTGTGCTCTTGTGAAATCACTGGGTTGGGGAGGAAGAAGCAGAGTTAAGGGTTCTTGGAGACTGAGGAGCCCCCTTGGTTCAGCTGCTATCAGCCAGAAAATTGAACACAGGGTTTCAGGCAGCATTGGTCAAAATCACTCAGTTTCTGAAGTTTCTCTTTTGAGGGAACATCACACTATCTGAAGAATTCTAATTTAACATACTCTTTACTCAAATAGTATTTGTGAAGTGAGTGAATTTGATAACCCCAGACTAGTGAGTTGGCTGAATAGTCCTCATCTTCTATAAGCTGATTGAAAGTGCATGTGTGTAGTGTTACAGATAATGTGTGGCACCCCAGGGAATAAATATTTGTGCATCATTGTTCCACTGCAAATTTCATATTGTTTGCACCTCTTCAAGCATGGTCTGTTATGAGTCTTTATTTTCAGAAGACAAGATAAGTGGAAATCACTTATGTTTTAAGTTCTGCCTGTCCTGCTTCCACTCAGCCTCTTCCAATTTCTCTGTATCACATTCATTACCTGTGGAACTCATTACTTTTCTCCCTTTCCTTAGAAGGTCTACAACCCTATTAGCTTGCCCCAAATCTTACTTCAGTTATCAGTCACATTTCCAGTTATGTCCTAATAGCACCATCTTCTCTTTATCTTGATCTTAGATACATTTCTTTATCTTCACTTTGCTGAGACCTCAGGGAATTGTAAAATGCAAAACATAACCAAACCAGTTCCAGCTGTTTTTAGATCCATTTCTACACTGATTATATGTATACTGAGACATGTATTTGAAAGTTGGTGAGGACCCAGTGAAATGCGTGTCTCATATTAATGAGAGACAGCTCACATTTGATTCAGGGTGAATTTAATGCTTATTATTTCCTTTTCTGCAATGGGATACTGGTTTGCTGGTGCAAATTCTGTTAGTAGTGGCACAGATTAGCTGCCCTGGTGACACTGCTTTAAATTTCTGAGAAAGTGAGCTGTAGAATGTAGTGCTAATTACTATGCTGAATGATAATCTCATAGATTGAGGAGCCACAAGTAGAAGGCCAGATGAGGGTTTAAGAAAAATGTAATGGTAAAAGAGGAAAAAAAATAAAAGAAACCAAAACAACTTCAGTTAAGAAATGCACTGAGTCTTTTTTCCTTCAGTTATCACTGTGCTGTTGTGATGCTGTGTGCAGCTGAAGTAAACATCTCTTACTTCATTTTACAAAATGACAAACATTTGGAAAGGTAGGAAGCTACCAGGTATGATTGAGTGAACTGTCTTTCTAACAAGTTAAAGTTATGTCAGTTATCTAAGTGTTTGGGTTTAACTGCCTCTGCAAAGACGTTTTGGGTCAAGTTTAGCACTGAGACAATTGGAGAGGGCGGGGGGTTGCACATAAGTATGTGTCTAGCTTTATTAGTTTTTTTAGCAATGTGTTTAAGGAAGTAAAGATGGTGAGCAGAAGTCTTTTTTGGAGGGGACAGAACACTTGTCTGAATCTTTCTGAGCTGAAGTTCTGTTGAGTCATTGTGAAAATCTTAAAGTGAATTCACCATGAATCCAATAGGTGTCTTATGGGGAAAAAGGCAACATAGGGGTTAAGCATTTATTGTGAACTTAAGAGTATCAGGATGCTACAGTGAGCATGTAACTTAAGATAGCTGGTAAATCATGGTAAGTTTATGAATAGAGAGATGGTTCAGTAAGAGAGATGTGCTTCTGATTGGAGAGTAGCCAGCTAATACCCTAGATCTTTGCAGTCTTTGGAAATTGCTATGATTTTTGCTTTAATTGAATGTTATTGCTTTCAGGATCAGTTTTCCACACCAAGTTATCCACAACTATCATCGCCAGGGCTCTATTGTTGACTTAGGATAAAAGTTCTGATATATGTTTCCACCTCATCTGGTTAAAAAAAATAATTGCTCTTCTTAGGTAACAAGGTTGGATATTTACAGCTGTTCATTTCCATCTTTATGTCTTGAAGAGAATTATGAAATTAATAAATAGCTTTGTGTTAATGTTCTCTCCAGTTAAATTTATGTTTTGTTTTTTTCATGACTCACTTTCTGTGGCTGTCTTGGTGAATGAGTTTTATGGCAGGGCTGACTGCAGAAATAATGTATTCTAAATTAATATTACAGAATGTTTGCTTTTGGTCAAGTCATACCCAGAACACAGTGTTTAGGAACTGACTTAGCCAGCAGAAGTAGAAGCAGTAAGGCTGTTATGATTCATCTGAACAATGGGTGTTATTTAATTTTTGTACTCAAAACACTTTAGACCTTAAGAGTCTTTACATCAAGAAATTATTTGTGGAAGTTACTTGATTTGCTTGATAATATCCTTCTGGTGTGACAGATGAGTAACTGACTGCCAAACTCTTTCAAATACAAAGCAAGAATTAATTCCCTGTGTTACTCTTCATCACAAACTATCCTTCAAAAGGATGTATAGACTATTTAAAGCCCAGTTGAAATCTCCAAACCTTGTACTTGCCTGGCAGCCTTCTTCCCAGCCATCTAATAATTGAAATCCTGACCTTGTGGGTTGATTTGCAAAGTTCCAATTTTCGTTGATGATCCATGAACACCAGGGATAGACCTTTGCCAGAGATACTTCATCTTCTGAAGAGGTAATAGGTCTGTTGGCGTTGCTTTCCTACCAATGAGGCTCCCTGATTTTAACTTGACTTGTGCACTGTTGTAAACTGTCATGAGTTAAACTTGTATATTATAATAGTATAGTTGTATCCTGCAAAATTCTGACCTTTGTCTCTGCCAAAAATATGTGCTACACTAATACAGAGTTGAAATGAATTTAAAACATTATGAAAGTTCACTGAATGGTACACAACAGGAAATATTTGGAAATACTGATTAAAATTGTAGATGTTGATCAACACCCTGTTTCATTAGCCCATATGCACTGTCAGGTGCAGCAAAAATGGTAAGTGTTGTAAACTGAGTAAAAGATGCTAAGGCTAAGTGAAGTTGATTTTAATATTAACAAGAAATTCTAGTGTGTACTTACCATACTCCATAATATCAACTACCAATGTAGCTGCCCAGAGAAAAACTCTTAAGACAAAAGAAAATGTACACTTTTGCTTTTGATCCAAAGGAATTGATTGTGGATTGTGTTTTAGTTCCTGTTCTGGGTGAAAATGCAGCTTTTAGTCTATAAAGAAGCAGTTTATGGTGATGATCTCCATGTGTGAACTAAAGTGACTTACTCATTGTGTTGCTAAATCCAAGCACACAGATTTAAGTTATCAAAAGCTACAGCACAAATGTAATTCCACTGACTTGAAAATATCTCATCTGGAAATACTGTCTTTTTTTTTTTTCCTATTTCCCCTGGCTCCTCAGTACTTGAAAAAAAGAAGTGAGTAGGTGGAGAATAACTTCCAGAGCTCAGCAAAACCAAATGAAAGCCAGATGAAAGTTTCTTGTTGAAGAAAAAAAATTTGCTCTTTTCCACTCCGAAAAACATGGCTGTTTTCTTCCAATAAGTGTTTCTGTTTTCATCTAGCAATACTGGTGGTTTGCCTTGGTCGAGATCTTTTAAACATAAGTGTAGTTGCTGCTGCCATACAGAGCTTCCAGCCAGGCAGTGTTGGAAATGCTATTAAAGTGGTGCTGAGAACAAACTCAGAACTCTGAAGACAAGAATGGACTCAAGGATCAGTGAGCAAACCAAATCAGAGGTGTCAAAGGCAGTCTCTGAGCAGGAAAGCAGCCCTATCACTGAGCATCTCTCGGGGTATGCAGGAATCTAGGAAGCGAATAGCTGGGTGGACCTTCTGCCTACTTGTTTGAGAAACATAACCCCAAAAAATTGACCTGTAAACTTGAGTGGGAAAGAGCAATTGTTGCCTGAGGAAGGGAAGAGATAAGATGTTGCATTTAAGACTTCTGAAGTGCTGCTTGGCAAGGATCACTACCACTGTTCTGAGCAAGATCCCTGGTTTCTGGAGCTGTTCAGTGTTTTTTTGATAGAAGAGCTGTGTCAGTCCAAAGCAGAATGCAAATTGTTATATGGGGTTTATCACTTGGCCATTACTTACAGTGCTTTCAACAGTCCTTGTGTCCAGTTCATTTCTTCACAAAGAATGCCTTGTTTAGGAGTGTTTTTGTCTGAAACTTGGATTCTTCTCAACAATTCAGAAAGTAAAAGAGGAGGTGCCATTCCTAGTGGCCAGCCCACAGGCCACATCTGGCTCTGTTGTCTTCTCTTTGGCTCTTAGCCTGCCCCAAAGGGATTGCAAACCCAACTCCTCCACCAACTACCCACTCATGTTTGAGAAACTAACCGCGTTGTCTTGGGATAAAGATTTTTTTTCTCTTGCTTTGTTTTTTTCACAAAGATGGTGTGGGAGATGTTTTTAAACTCCTGTATAACAATTTCCTCCAGTCAGACCTTCAAATCTGGTAATGATGATGTGCGCTTTTATACACATGTGGGCAATCTCTCTGCTCCCCCAGCCCCTGTTTCTTCCTAACTATCCCCACCTCCATGTGTGTATATGTACATATATCCACAAGTTGAAATCCATAACAGAGTTGAAAAGGATACTCCATTCTGTGCAAACAGAAGAAAGGGCAGTCAGAAAGACTTTTTGAAGAAAGTTGAGCTGAGTTTATTCAGTAAGAACGGATACAGTAAGTGATGGTGCTGACTGTGTTTGCACTAACATAATGTTTGATTGATTGCCTGTATGATCAAGCTGGTACACAAGTAATTGCAAACAGACTGGATTTAGTTAGAACCAGATAACAACTCTCTTGCTTAGAGGAAAATCAACCAGATTACTGTCAGTGTGAGTGAAAGATGGTCTGTGAAGGCACTGGTGTTAAAGAGGGTATAGTTGCCTTCATAGCTGAAGACACCAAAGGAAGAAGGAAGCAGATGTATGGTTATTTAGCAAATGGAACATCTGGCAGTTGAAGGGGTGTATGGAAAACTGGATTTTCATTTTAACACCACAAGGGAATTTAATTGTGAACTCCTGGTGATTAATTGCTGTTTTTATTGTATATATTCCCTCACTATATATTACACTTTGGAATCATGCAGTTACTATAATTGCATTTGAATTATTTACAGTAATTATAAATAATTGCACTAATGTAACATCAAGTACAGGATAAACACCCAAGGGCGGTATGTGAAATCATACACTCAGATGAATAAGAAGAGTTTAGCTCAACAGACAAATAATTGAGGAGGGGGAAAGTATGCCTTTTGAAGTCACTTATGTGCTGTAGCATCTTAATTGCTAATAGCTCATTCTATCACCGTCACTGACAAGTAGGGAAACACTTTTGTGTCCTGTTATACATGGATAGCTGAAGCATGGAGTAGCTCTGTCTGGTCTCACGTGAGATACCTAATGACTCTAGTGGAGCCACTGTACTTGGGATAGGTCTCAAGAGTTTTCATTACAAATAAAAGCCTCTTTTTTATTAAAGGAAAGTCATAATACGAGTCTACCTATTCATTATAATTCAAAGGCATACAAGTTCTATTATGCAGTCAGATTCCTTTTGATCATAATTTGGATCTTTATTTTCTATATATAGTTTTTTTGCTGATAGTTCTTCCCTTTATTTTTCCACTCATTTCATCATAAAAGCTGAGGAAAGAACAGTTGAAGGATAAGCTACCTATTGGCTTGATGTATTTGGACTTGAGTATGCCATTCAGCTGCAAATCCATATGTTAAAGACGGGCACATTAATCCAGTCTGCTCTGTTTTGGAGGTGTACTGGTAGCTGAAAGGTAGACATATGAGCCTTGTGCTGAAAGAGACTTAGTGCAGTCAGTGAAGACCCTTGATCTAAGTAATGCTGAGGTAGTGTGTTGAGGAAGTCCAGGATAAAAAAAGTGAAAATCCCTTAATAGTTGATTTTGTGACTTACAAAGTCTGTAATAGTACTTAAAAAAAGTAAGAACGGATGAGGACAGATTTAAGCTATCAAAAATAAAAAAAATTGGCCTGGACCAATTGCTGATTGCCTAATCCAGTGTTACTACTGGTATCTGCAATTGAGTTGCTTCTGTACTGAGAAGTCTTGTCCTTTATCCTTGACTTCTACTCTCTGGTGCCAAGACCAACATGCATTTTTGGCTGGTATAAAGTACAGATCTGAAAGTTCTGTATCACTGCTTTGTTTTCACTTTGCCCTCTCCAGATGCCCAGCTTGAGCAGGGTGTGCATCCCTTGACCCAAAGTCACTTCTTTAGCCTTCTCTGTTACGATTCTTTAACAGCTCATGTTGGCACTGTGAGTCAGTTTGGGAAGAGCTTGTTGAAATGATGTTATGCAGAGAAGGATGGTTTTGCAAATGTGGGAAGAATTGCTGAGACTGATGAAGCACAGAAGTGGGAGTGGGGAGAATAATAAAGGAAAGATGAAAGATGTCCAAGAGAATTTTGCAGCCTCAAGACTGAATCCTGAGGCAAGCTGTAGATTCCTTTTGGTACTATGTTAGAATCTTATGTTGGCTGCATAAGTCAATGTGGATCTGAGTTAGACCTGTAGAGTGGAAGAGCAGTTGTGGCAGTGGGATGCCTCCTGCTCTGCTTCCTAATGAGACTGCTCGTCTCCTGTCTCATCATGCAGTTAGCTAGTTGAGTAGCAAAGCTGTAGCAATGACTACTTTCCTAGTCACTGCTGATAAAATAGTGTTCATGGTGTTCAGTTTTCCTCATAAGGAAGCTGCAGATGGGTGGATGCCTTGGGGAATAGAGAGCATCTCTTGCATGCCAAGGCAAAGGAGCTTGTGTCATTTGTGCCTCTGCATGAACTGGAAATAGCTTCTGTTACATCTGGTCTGAATGCTCCAAGTCCTTGGAAACTACAGCTTTGGTGAGGAGGATGCTCTTTCCCGTCTAGCACTCTCACTGATAGCTGGTACTTCCTCTGCAGTTCTCACCAGCATACAGCAGATAGGTTTATGTCTCTGGGGCTTCTGTGGTGACAACACCCACTGGGACTAAAAATACTGTTGGGACTCTTCATTGCATATGACCCTGTGACAAGATCATGCTCCAATATGCAGAGACCTAAATGATCTTTGGAACCAGGAATGTTCTGAGTCATGACTGATAATGTATCAAGTAATTGAATGTATAACCTTGGTAATATTTTGAAGTTGCAGCTGTCTGCAGCTGTTTTTTGCTGCTTAGTTTGCCCTTGTTTTGTTCAATAAGGTCTGCGTGGAAATACTTTCAGTGTTGAGGAGGTGGTTGTTTGGGGTTTTATTTGACATTTAAAAAAATATGTGAAAATTGTGTAGAGGATGTTGCTTTGTTTTTTTCTGCCTAAAATTATCTTGGAACTCTCATTTTTGGGGAGGATTCTTGAAGCTCCTTTTGATTTGGATTTTTGGACCATCTTAAAAACTAAACTCCAGTGTTTAGTCTTTTATCTCACAAATTACAGACTTAAAATCCTGTATTGAAGTGTTTGTCCGCAATGAGAGTATATGAATGTGAAGTATGTGTTTGTGGAATGGATAACGTGCTGCTGCTTTAGATGGATAGTGGGAACTTCACAATGAGCAGCTAATTCTAAAAGGCTTTTTTTGTGTGTGAATATTAGATGTAGTTCACCAGCCTTAAGCAGATGTATAGTCTGAGAATAAGATAATAACATAATATTTACCTGACCACAAAGATAATTATATTTACTTTAGGATTAAAGCTCTATTTGTAAAATATGAAGTGATGTATCAGATCCTTTTACAAGATGAGTTCATTCTCATTTGCAAAGGCTTTTTTATTCTCTTGACTGGAGCACGTGGGAACTGTGTAGTTTCTTCTTCTTTTTAGACAATCCAAACCGTAACATTTTGCTGTCGTGTGTGTTGGTTAGAAGCAAGGGGTTGCTTGGTTGCATTTGGCTTTAGTCTTTCTTATTTTGATTGCTAGTTAAATATCACTGAAATAGAAACTGAAAACCAACAGCCCAGCCCCTCTTCAAGTAGAATATCAGAACTGAAAGGTGTTTCTTTGAAATTCTGTTTGTAAGGATTAAGGCTCTCGATAAAGATCATCAGGAGCTTGCTGTCCAAGGGAGACAGTTAATGTCAATTGACTTTGAAAGAGCAGCAGACAGCACTATATAGCCATCTTTAAGAGTAGTTGATACAGCACAACAATTTACTTTGAACGACTGCTTGCTTTTGCAATGATGTCTGCAAGACACCTTCTTCTTAAAAGATGTACATGGCAATATCCCTGCAAAGAGGGAGCTAGCTGTAGGGAAAACATCACATGCCATACTGACTCCACTTGAGTCAGCAGGCATTGCTCAGGCAATCCAGCACAGAACATTTTTAGTTGATTTTTCTATTTAGGAATATCACTGATGAAGTCGAGATTGCCATATTCATGCAGCATGTATCCTGCAAATTGGAAAGGCTAGACTTCATAAATTTTTTTTGCTGTACTTGATCAGTTGGAGATAGGAGTTTATTGCCTATGTGATATCTACAATAGACAAGATTTTTGCCTTATTTATAATGTAGAATCATTAAAAATTTTTAGTTTGCTAGCACTAAGTACCTACAGTTGGGTAGTCTTTAGGTTTTCTGTGGGATATTATTGCTATGGTCATAATCCTTTAACTGTAATCTCAGGAAGGCTTAAGAACATGAAAGGTAGACTTGCAGGTTATCTGTTAATATTAAGAAATTTGATTGTACTTACTGGTGTTTTTAATGAGTTTTGTAAATTCAGTCTGAAATTTTATGCCTGAGAAGACATATATGATCATCACAACTTCTCAGGGACTGTGATATGATGTTCTTCAGAGACCACATATTTCATTGATTTTATTCCACCTCTGAAAGTTTCTTTTATTCTGGAAGTAATTTCCCTGTAAGGGAGAAGAGAGATTGTTCCTAAGTATTGGTGGATCTATTTATTGTTGAAAATGTAAGGTGCAGGCTCATAGAATCACTTTGATCTTGGAGGCTTTGTTGGTTTTGTTTTAGAGTATTCTTTATCTTGAGAGACTGTCATCACCAAAAATAGTCATTAGAGGATAATCCAGGATTCTTATAATTCCTAAGTACACAGTCATTCTTTTCTTACTACTGATGCTATTTCAAGGCATCTGTAAATCTGTAGAACACACCTGGACTTGTTATTAAAACTTGTAGGCGGTGTATTTGGGTGTGAGAGGAATGGCTGATTTCAGTTTGATTATTAAGTACTATTTTTGATGATAGTCCAAACTATTTTAAAAATAAAACTAATGGGAAAACAACTTGCAGCATGTATGTGATAGCTTGGTGCTTTCCTATATTAATACTGAACTATAGTAAACCTTATATTTTTCTTGAGCACTTCAGAAATAAAAGAAATAAAGTGCTTGTCATATATGAAGTACTTGGAGCTCTGTCTTTATTGACTGAGGTAGCCCTTTAGGTAGCCTTCTCAGTGTTTTGCATGACAAAAATCCATGCCAGAGTGTGTGTCCAGTATATACTTTAACAGCAACTGACTTGTGTCAGACTCCTGTGTATTAAGTAGAAAATTACATGTATGAAATGTCTCCTTATTCCAGGGAAAACACTGGCGACTGATGCACCTGATGGACACAGATGTCACTTCTCTCAACAGACCACACTTAACAAAGGACTTAGCAAGTCTATGGGATTTCTGTCCATTAGAGGGACACAAGATGAAGCAGAGTTTTTCCAGGGCATTTCTGCAGATTACAACTCAGGACAGGAAGATGTTTTCTCTCCTCATAGATGTAAACCCAGTGAGTTTGAGAAAAAAGATCACCTTCATACAGATGTCCCTCCCAAAAGGAAAATATGGGCTTCTTCCACAGATTTGCTTTGCACTACTGACAAGGTAGCTGAGAGGGACCATGCTGGAGGCTCTCACAGGCACAGCCATCAGTGTGAAACATTTACAGTACGGACTTCCACTACTAACAGAAACAAGGAAGCAAGGTACTCTGATGGGATCATAGCACTGGATGTCTTCGGACCGCAAAAACTGGACCAAACACGCCATATGCCTGAGACATCAACTTCTGCAGCAATATCAAGTGCCTTTGACAGGATAAGAGAGAGACAGAAGAAGTTGCAGCTTCTGAGGGAAGCTATGAATGTAGAAGGTTAGTGAAGCTTTTTGATTTTCTGAGTATTTCAGTCACCAAAAAGAGTTCTCGTTATGGTAAATTTGAGTTCTCTTGTAGCAGCTCTTAAAACTGCAGAGATCTTTGCTTCATTCTTTTTACATAAATGTTGCCAATGAAAATAAATGTGCTTGCCAAAATTGTTTACTCAGTGGGAGTAGTTGATCTCTGTAAGTCAAGCAGTATGAAGTTGATCAATTAAAATTAGAAAGAAAAAAAGAAGTTGGTAACAGCCAATTGTCAAATAATTTTCCTTGAAGGAAGTTATTGAAGGAAGTTATTCCTTATCTCCAACTATTAAAGATGGACTTGTGCTCCTGAGGGAAGGCAGAATTTCACCTCCAGATCTTTGTTTTTGTTCTGTATCGCTCTGGACTTGAACCCTTACATATGAAATTTTTTTGCCCTCGTGTTCAGACCTTAACTTCAGTGGGAATACTTAACAACAAGTTCTATCAGTTCTTCAGAAGAATGCATGGGGAAAAAACAAGTCTTTTTAGTTGTTCTGTGGAAACTTTATGCAGAACCCTGCAAGTGGAACTGCGTGTTTTGTTTGCTTTGTAAGTGTGATGTGATTTGCAGGGGTTGTAAGTTTGAGACAGTTGCATAGAAACTGAGAGCAGAGCTGGATCCTGCTTGCACTGAGTCAAAAAGTATAACTTGGTCATCTAAGGTGTGTGGTGTAAGAGCTGTATGTACATAACTAGCTCAATCATTTATTCAGGTGCATTCAAAATCCATACAGTTGAAAACTCATGACTGCCTGCCTGTTGTGTGTTAGGAATGACTGTGTGAAAACACATCCTACACCTCTTCTGCCTGAGGTGTAAATATCTCCTTATTAAGGAGAGATAATAAAGCCTTTTGTCAAGGTTGAATTTCTAAAAATGCTGCGCGTGCCCTTTGTGGCCACCTTTAGAGATGCTTGTATTGCAATTGGCATGGCAAGGCATTTCTTTCCTACGCATGTGAGCCTTTTGCTATAGAAAGGAGCGTTACTGAAATGGCTTAGGCAGTTTAAAAAGCTGCTTTGATTTCTGTACAGCTGGAGTTCTTTTGTGCTATCAAATTAGCATCTTCTGGTGAGAGTTACATTGTAGTGTGAAGGTGAAAGCAGCACTGTGGAGATACCATTGTTTATCTCTATAGACGTTTACCATCTGTCGTTATCTAACAAGATGTCTCATGAGGTACAGGGAAGTTTGGTTGGTTTTCGATGTAAGAGCCTGAAATCGAAGGGGACCATCTCAAGTATATGAGTTAGCCTGGATCACTGGAGATAGGCAGCTGACAAAGTTTAGGAGGAGGCCACTCCCAACATTGAGAAAGCTTAGTAGCCTTGTTGTTCAGGAGTGCAGCTTTGTGCAGGTTTGTGTTGCACAAGAGCAAAACCAAAAGTGGGGCCAAACCCATTGATGAGCAATGGGTTTATCATTCTCATTCAGGCAGATTGGGAGATGGCAGAAAACATAACATGGCCATGCCTTGAAAACTGAGATGTGTCAGATATGTGAAACTACTCAATTCGTAAAGGGAATGGGTGAAAGTGCAGTCAAAGTAAACTGGGAGCTGGGGGTTCATAGTCACAGAAGCTTAGTGACAAATCAGGATACAGCAGATTGAGGCAATAGCTACTGACTCACTGCCCATCCTTCTCAATTCACAGTCATTACTTGCTAGAAAAAAAAAATAGAGATACTTTTGCAACAGATATCTGGGTTCCAGAGTTTTCTACATTCAAGGAAGGTACATGTGTTTCACTCTGGAATTGAAGTTAGGAGTGTGTGTTTTATTATTTTATTTTAGGGTCTCGATTGTTTGGGTGTTTTTGGTGAGGTAACTACTTTAAAAAAGTCTGGGACCAGAACCTAGTTGTGAATGTGAATTTTTAATGAGAGCCAGTTTAAAGGACTCTTTTAGTAAGATGGATGATGAATACTTTTTCACATAGGAGTTTGTTGCTCTTATGTTTGATAGGGCTTGAGAAGCCTGACTGGAAGTATCTATTCTGCCTTAGTGAGCAGATCCACAAGTCTTCATACATAAAGTCTGTTAGTCTATTAAAGACTTCTTTCCCTTTCATTTTCCTTTTTTTTTTGTTGTTGCATGTTTTACTATTCTTATCTCACGTCTTCTTTACAATAAAGAAGTCCCTTGAGATCTTTCATAAAGTGTCTGTTACTAGTTTCATCTGTCAAAGAAATGAAAAATACAATCTTGAGGGGTTTTGTGCACTACTATTGTATGCAGTTTTGAACCACTTAGTAGGTAGAAATATATTTCCATATGTCAGACACTATCAAGTGTGGGTGGAATTGCTCTTCTCACATAAGCCCAGACTAGCTGAAAGATAGAAGCAAATGTTTGGAAAGCTGTGATTTGAAATATGTTACCTATCTTGATAAAGGTAGCACTGGCAGTTTTTTGGGTAGTGTTTGATACACCTACAGGCGGTGGTCACATAGCAGATAGGTGGGCAGCAACTAGAAACAGAGTAGAAAGAAGTCCACAAAAAATGACAGCAAATACTGTTCTTTCTCTACATCTACAGCATGACCTTATTGAAAGGAAAAATGGAGGAGAATTATTTCATGAATTCATATAGTTTGGAGTAAGGGATCTGTTCAGTTTGAGAGGGAGAAATGGGCAAAGAGTCATGGAAAACAAAGTTATTTATGATTGGGTATAATAGAGAGGACAGAATCAGCCTTCTCTTTGGTAGGTCTGGGGATATTTTCAGTGCAATTGAGCCCAGGTCCAGGTTAACGTTAAGCCTATCTTAATTGTATGAGAGATGGGCTGATTCCAATGGGATGAGATTTAACAAGGCCGAGTGCCAGGTCCTGCGCTTTGGCGACAATAACCCCATGCAGCGCTACAGGCTGGGGACAGAGTGGCTGGAGAGCAGCCAGGCAGAAAGGGACCTGGGGGTACTAACTGACAGGAAGCTCAACATGAGCCAACAGTGTGCCCAGGTGGTCAAGAAGGCCAATGGGATCCTGGTCTGTATCAAAAATAGCGTGGCCAGCAGGACCAGGGCAGTGATCCTTCCCCTGTACTCAGCGCTGGTGAGGCCACACCTTGAGTATTGTGTTCAGTTCTGGGCCCCTCAGTTCAAGAAAGATATTGAGGTGGTGGAGTGGGTCCAGAGAAGAGCAACAAGGCTGGTGAAGGGACTAGAGCACAAGTCCTATGGGGAGAGGCTGAGGGAGCTGGGGTTGTTTAGCCTGGAGAAAGAGGAGGCTTAGAGGTGACTTCATCACTGTCTAGAACTACCTGAAGGGAAGTTCTAGCCAGGTGGGGGTTGGTCTCTTCTCCCAGGCACTCAGCAATAGGACAAGGGGGCACGGGCTTAAGCTCTGCCAGGGGAAATTTAAGTTGGAGATCAGAAAAAAATTCTTTCCAGAAAGAGTAATCAGGCATTGGAATGGGCTGCCCAGAGAGGTGGTGGATTCACCATCCCTGGAGGTGTTTAAATGCAGATTGGACGTGGCACTGAGTGCCATGATCTGGTAAATGGACTGGAGTTGGACCAAGGGTTGGACTTGATGATCTCTGAGGTCTTTTCCAACCCAATCGATTTTATGATTCTATGATAAGCCTCTGCTTTGAGCTGTACATTGTTTTTCTGTTTTTGAATTGTGAGGTGACATTGAACTCTCTGTGGGTTGAACTTGGCCAGATAAAATTTCCCTCAAACTACAGAGAAATTTAAGTGACATATGGCTTCTTTTTCTTTAACTTATTTTGGGTTAAGCTGGCAAACTTTTATGTTATTCGTAAAGCCTTAAGAAGCTGACTGACTTGGAAAACGGAAATGTTCATATGCACAGGCTCTGGTTTGCCAAGCTTTCACTCAGAACAGATTTTTACAATCCAAATTATAAACTCATGAAAAGCAGAGTTTATAGTGGAAAGAATGACACAGCTTTAATTACAGCTGTGCTGCAGTACTTTGTAGTGAGCTGCAGACCATCTGAAGTGCACTCTATTCTGTTGAAACATCTGCGATTTAGTCTCACAAGCCTTCCAAAGACTGTCATTGTAACTGCCTTGCTCTTGAACTTGCTGTTTTATGTTAATCTGCTGTACAGTTTAGGGGTTAAGGTTGCTTATCTCATATACTGAAGATAATTGTTTATGATTAAGTGCTGTTTAGCCAGATGCAGCAAGGGGAAGAGCCTGCTGCTTGACTTCAGGTGTAACCAATTCTCATGACTAAGAACAGACTCAAAAAATACGTGTTAATCTTGCCAAGTGACGGGAGAATAAGTTCTGCATCTTCACTGTTTTGTTCATTCTTGTTTTGTTAGGGAGGTTTTGTGAGATTAGGCAGAGTTGTTTGGAGCTGTGAAGTTGTTAGGTGTTAAACCCAAGGAGTTCACCTGTACCAGGAGAGCAGGTTTTGTTTTCGTTGTACTTTTGAAACTTGGGAAGTGTTTCTTGGCACCAGATGATAGTGTGCCATTTCAGAGAGAAAAAAATATTCTACCTTTTACATTTTGCAAGCCTGCATTGCCACTCCAGAGCGTGAAAGTGGCATCTGCTCTCCCTTGCTCCAGTTTTCTTTGCCTTCTCACCCACAAAACTGATGGTATCTCCTGATAGTTACGAAGTGTACACACACTTAATTTTTCTTATCTCAGGCCTGCTTCCAAATGGCGCAATAGTTAAGGTGTGAGATGGTAGCCTTGTCTGAATCTCTTCTTTTGCTTAGGCAGTCCCCCCCCTCCTGCCTTGTTTTGAGTGTATGCATAATTCAGTGAATGGGTCAATGTGTTACTTGAGTGAATGAGTATCCTTTGTTTTTCATAAATTCAGCTTTGTTTATGAGGATGTTGTAAATGAGATGCATGAGGGAACAGGGAATAAAGATTGCTCGTGTCCTGGTGCACAGAACCAGTGAGGAGACTAGTAATGTAGCTGGCTGTGGGTTGAAACAGCAGACAGGGTGGAAAAAGATTGCAGGATACCAAAAAAGCTGATCTTGCTGAAGCTCTGGAATGGGGGTGGTTTGGTAATATTCTCAAGCCTTTGTTAAATGTTTTTGCAGTTGGGAACCATGTGAATTCTAGAGCCACAAGTTGTGTTTATTTCTCTCTTTTTTTTACCTTTGTATTTTTCACACTGAAAGCCCAGATGATTAAATCGTAAGGTTTTGGAGGGTTTTGTCCACTTACTGATCTCCTTCATACAGTCAGCAAGAAGAGGCAGTAATATTCTGTGTTTCTAGAGATGGGTCTCTGCCTCCTAAGTCTTCTGTGTCTTTAACTCACAAAACTGTTTTCATTAGCTACCATGAAGACTCATCTGGACCCCATTTATACAACTCCCATATTATGATTGCCTATGTTTAGCTACAGCTAGGTATACTCTAAATGCCTGGGATTTAAAAGTTCTCTTAGTCTGAAGTTGCATTTTTGAACAAGGAAAAATTTCTGCAGGTAGTCAGGCAGCTGTTGGTAGCAAATTTATCCAGACAAATTAAGCCACATTGCTCTGAATTTAGGAGCCTCTGAAGAGCAGGTTAAATGGGAGATTGGATTTAGGGCAAAGAAAGGAATAGCTGCTGTACAAACTTCCTGCAGTAAATTCGGTGAAGTGCACATACTTGATTTTTCTGCTTGGTTCGCGTGTGGGCCGTGCAAGTCACCCACTGTGGTCCGTGTGTTTGCATGTGGAGGCAAATACAGGTGCAGTTTGCACATGTCTCAGGCTCATTGTGCTGCAGTGTGATTTGAATGCAGTGGGGGTAAAATGGAGTCTCATGCGGTTGGTATGTCCAGTGAGGATAAAGTTCAGATAGAACAGTATTCAGAAATCATACTAATGAATGTGAGAGATAGGGTAATGGACTGGTACTATTTCAGTTGTTAATTTTACTGATACTACAGGATTTGGCTTTTCAAGGAAAAGGAAAGAAGGTTGGGGGTTTCTCTAAAAGACAAGTACTGTGGCATCAGTCACTAATGTTTCATTCTGAATTACATAGGTTAACATGAGATAGTAAAGCAGCTCTTACAGTTCCATAATTGCACAGCAGAATGACGTCTGCTTTATCTCATCTGTTGAGCTTTCAGCAGCTCACACAGTCTGGGATTATCAATTTTTAGTCAACACATTACATTCTCAGTTGGATAAAATATTTAAATTAAAACGGGCAAACAACTTTATTGGACCAACTCTCAGTTTGTGCCTCTGTTCATTTACATGCCTTATCCTAGATGGCATGATCCAGATCCAGAAACAGAAGAGTGTCAAAGTACAGGACCCTGAGTTCTTACCAGACCCTGAAGTTGTTTTTAATCTTGCTCTTTTCCTTTCCAGCCTAGCACTAGAGATGTGTGCTTTCTGCAGTTTTACAAGGCTACATTTCTCCCTGTAGATCAGATACTGCTAGGCCATCTGCATAAGATGTCCATTAGCCTCCCTGGGGAGTTGCCTGGGTGGCTGGTGACTTGGGCTGCATGTGGAATACATTCCCTTTTTCATTTGGAATATGGGTGGTGGAAATCTTACAGGTTAAAATGAGCCTGCTTCCCCGAAAGGATGAATAAATTTCTTTCCTTTGACAGTTGTTGGATGTGAATCCTTACCAGGGATTTGATCTGGATCTCTTATGTTCCTTCTGTTAAACCTATGCTGCCTTGTGTAAGATAATTCCAGTTTTCTTATATGAAAAGAGGAAAAGAAGAGTAAATATAACTCTAACCTATTGATTAAACTCTTGGGAAAGAAGCAAGTCCCAGCCTCCCCTAAAGGACGGTTCATGTGTTTTTAGTGGTGGTATAGTATCACTGTCCTGTAATAGAAACACCTACCAACAAACCTCAAAGGGCAAACAAGAGCTCCCTCCCTGCCAAAACCGTTGATTTAATTCTTCCACCCTCTCTGTGCAGCCAGTAATAATTCTGTTATGATCTGTATTTGGAAGCCTGGGTATCCAATGTGATTTGTGTTCAGGATAATGAAATTCCAAGCTAAATGTAGTGCTCTTATTTCTGTTGAAGTTGGCTGAGGTGAGGCTTTCTGTAAATTACTTGTCTGGGCTTGCATGTCTCTCCTTTCGTAAATAGTATGTTTTGTTACTTTGTGCTGCTGAGGTGCCTCTAAGGTTGTGCTCTGCTGGTTTTGATAGGGAGTGTGGAAAAAAATACCACTGCAGCACTAAGCAGCACAAAGACAGATTCTTCAAGTTGTAATGCTTCATTTACCTTTGCGTTGTGGTGCTACCCTGGGTTATCTTAGATTATTAGTACAAGTTTTATATATTCATTTAAGTTCCAGACTCTTAAACTCAAGTTTCATTTTCTGCGAAAGTATGAAGTAGTTTGAAATGTTCTGGTAAGAGACTGTAATCTGAACACTGAAGAGGTAAGAAGGGTAACTGATGGAATTTTTTTTTTGCTACAACGTGCTTGATGTTTATAGAAGTTAAATCAGTTCTGAGGTCTCTCTTAAGTCACTAAAAATTGAAGAAAACACAAACAAGAAACCAAGACAACAAACTAAGGACATTCAAAATTCCCAGGGAAAGTTGTAAATAGGGGAGAGAGGGTGTTTTATTGTTTTCTTTAGCTTTTGTTGATGTTGTCTTTCAGTTCCTTCCCAGCCAGGCAGGGTAGAAGTTTGTACTCATTTTTGAAAATTATGTATCAGAAGCTTAACTTCAATTTGATCCCAGAACTGGGACTTTGTGACCTTTGGAAGCCAGTTCTTAATTGGAAGTTTAGTTTGGACATGATCCAAGTGCCTTCTTTGAAGTTAAATCCTAATATGATATGTTAGAATTGAGGAGAACTTGCTGGAGGAAAGGAGAGGGCATAAGTTACTTGGGTAACTTTGTGAGCATTATAGATAAAATAGTCTCAATATTTGCATTTTAATTGAGTATTAACAGGTCTGCAGTGCATATTCTGTCTGTGCCTCAGACAAGATTGTTTGGTTAAGGGGAAGTTCAGTGTTGGGGGGAAGTGTAGTGGTTGTACATAGACATAGACCAGCAGAGAACTGGAAGGCAGTTGCCAAAGAGAAGATGCCCTAGCAGCAAACAGTTCACGTCTGTATATATTTTCTGTAAACTGAGCAAAATGAAGAAAATACTAGAGGATTTATGTGGAATTTTGGGATGTAACTTCTTAATTGTCTTTAAACTTTGCTTGGTAGTCATCAGTGCAGCCCTTCATGGAAAGGTTGTTCAATGCCTCCAGCAGTTGAGAAGATACCTTTGCTTGTGTTACTGGGTTAAGTTCTATTGTCTTGAGTGGGCAGAAGGATGTGACAAGACAGGAGGGTGATCCCCTCCTTGTGAATGATGGGAGAATAAGTTTGAGCCTTGTTGGGCCCTTTGTGGAGCTCTGTGAAAACAATGGGATAAACAGTGATTGGAAACCTTCCTTCATGTTCACTGGCTCATGGACTTGGTCCTTGGCCTACAGCAGGGCACCAGCTCCTGCTGACAGGGTGAGTCAGGGCAAGGCAAACACCCTGCAGAGTCATGGATCACACCCCCACGGACAAACACTTGTCTCGTGCTTTAACTGCATATTTCTGTTTTACCACATTACTTTTTTTTTTTTTCCAAACATACTGTCTTGAAGAATCAGAATGGAGCCATAATTTCTGTGCTATTTGAGAAGCCTGGGCTGCTGATTACGTGGAAAAAAACAAATCTGTTTAAAATATCATGTCATATTTTATTGTTCCCTTTTCCATCATCTTGCTTCAAAGTCAGTTCAGCAGACTTGAAAAACCTACAGCTAATAAAACTACTGGGAAACAAGAGGTCTGGTTTTAGTTAAATGTTTTGGTACTGTAGCCCCACTATTGTGTTTGGATTGATGCTTCACTTAAAAGGGCTGGGAGCAGTTTAAAAATAAATCTTCTAAAGCTACCCACTGAATTTGGTATTTATTTCCCTTGTTAAGCAACTACTTGCTACACTGGGGGTAGATTTCTTTGTTGTAAAATCCAGAATGCTGAAAGTAGCCTTTGTGGAAGATTGAAGCAACCTCACTGCTCCCACACCCCCCACCAGTGAGTTCTCTTCGTCTTGCTATAGATCAGTTTGCCCATGTGTGAGCCATATTGCTCATTTCTGAGAGTAATGTGAAATGTTCTTGGCATTAATTGGGTTTTATGCTGCTAAATTGTGTAGCTGGGATGGGCTGGTGGGAGCTGCTGGTTTCATGGGTTGATGGGCAACTTTGCTTACTTTCCCCAGTTTTCTTAAAGAATCCCTGCACAGCCCAAGTGAGCTGGTCTGGCTGTTGAGGAAGGTTTTGGAAACAGTCCAATGTGAACACAAACTAGTCTATAGTCTTGGTCTACTGCATTGTCTTACACCTTTTCATGTTTTTTTTGTGTTTGGAATTTTCTCTAGGAAGTCTAAATGACTAGTGTTGTTGACTAAACTTGTTCTCTGACCTAACACAAGTTGTGCTGCAGGTTTATTGTGCTCTCAGACTTTTTCACCAAGTGTTTTGTTTTCTGGATGTGGGAACTTGGAACTTCCAATTTTCTTTTTGCAGCCTCCAGACATACCTGCTCATACATTCCCTGCTCTATATTCTTGCATTTTATGTTCCCTGCTATAATGACTCACATTTTTTTCACAGCAATTACATGTGTTTTTCTCTATACCATCACTTTTGTTTTCAAAAACATTAACTGTAGTCGGACCAGAAACAGCCTTCTGCAAATAAAGACACCAGAACTTTTCTCTTCACTTTGACAGTAAAGCATTAGTATTCTGAAGCTGTAGACTTTGTTCTGTGTTTTGCTTTTATGCACATTTTGTGGTTGTTTGTTGGCTTGTTCATGGGAAAGTTCTGGGAGATTATTGCAAATGTCAAATACACACCGCCTTTTGCGGAGTCCTTCTCTCCAGTATGCTATTTAGATAATCCCCCGAGAGCAGGAACTGAGACTGTTGTAGTGATTTCTCATCACATCAATTTAGCTGTTCTGGTTAATTAAATATCCTCTGGGGGTTTACTAATTGATTGTTAATCATATTTTGTGGATGTCAAAGATGAGCTGAATATTAATTTTCCAGTGCCTGCTTTGTCTGTGTGGATATTTTTCTTTTTACATCGTGAAGGAACCAGACACCAAGTTCTGGTAGTTGCTTTAAACACAGGAGGTGCACACCAAATGCTTACGTCACTTTTGTTTGCAGAAGGGATCAATTTTTTCTTTGGTTTTGTTGTTTTGTTTTTTTTTTAATATTAGTTTTAACTTGGAAGTGTTGATGAGAGAGAAGTTCAGAGGAAGTGGCTCAGTTGGGATAGCCAGGAGGGGCCAGGCAGACCACAGAACCCTCAGGCTATGGGAACAGAATGGGGACTGCACAGCATCCTCTGAGTGTTTGTTTTTAGACTTCATAGGCACAGACAGGCATTTTAAATTGTTTTGAAAATACTTTTTAAAATTTAAAATGTTCAATTGTGTTTGATTTTTGCACTATGACTGTTGCTTTCTTATTCTTCTGATACCCTGATTTAAACTTTCAGAGCCTTTGAGAAGGTACAAATCTTACCACAGTGACGTTTATAGTACTTCCAGTGAAAGTCCATCTGTTATTTCTTCAGAACCAGATTTCAGGCAAGGTAAGAACTGTGTTTAAAAGAGAAAAAGAGAACCAAAACAAATGAACAAACAAAAAACCTAAAGAAAAAAGTTCAAAATTAAAAACAGACCCCAAAACTATGAAGTTCAGTGTTTAGTAGGAGGCTTGATAATTATGACTGATACAAAGTTGTAAGATGATGTAATTACAACATTGTGTACAGATCAGCATAACTGTCCGTTCAGAAATGACTTTGACATTTACCACTCTGGGAGGGAACTTGGTACGAAAAGCTGGAAATGGTTAACTTTTTGCTAGAGTGCTTTTTTTAAACTACATGCTGTCTTCAGAGGCACAAAAATGATCAAGTTGTTGTTAGAGTACAATAACAGTAAATCACAAAAGGTTTGTATGGAACATTCATGGTCTAATTATGTTTATATTGGTGAGTTTTGCTATGAGGGTTAAGTGGTTGATAATTTACATGCCAAACATTTCAGTGTAATGCAAAAATACTGCATATTACAGGCTGTTAATATGATAAATTTAAATAATTTGTATTAAGTCAATGGCTTGGAAAAGCAGTAGATGGTACAATGGGTTGTTGGCTGATGTGCGGCAGGAAAAATCATCTTTGTGAATCATTATAAGTAATGGAGACAAATAATTTGGTGAAAATTAGGAAAGAAAACAATAGCTAGGAAGCTAGAGTATACAGCTGCAGTGTATGTATCCGGCATACACAGAATTCCAGCCCAGCCTCCCTGTACTCACTGCACTCCTAACCTTCTTTCTCATTGTCTTTGCTTCCACTTATGGATCCAGAGGCCTAAGGAGCAGAAACAAATACTGAGGCTCCTGTAGTGCCTTTCCCTTCGCTTCCTCGCCATTTAGAACAGACTGTTGATGTGTTCCTGTCTAAAGTCAACAGCTCCTAAGTTTGCACAGGCAAGATAGAGCTGCTCTCTGGCTACTAGTCATAGTATTTCTGGACTCAGTGAAAAGGCTGTCAAAAAGACCTTTCTGAATCAGTGAATCTGTAATGTGTCCTGCAAGAGCTTTCCTGCCACCTCTGTTTATTGGGGGTACAGGAAGAGATGGAAGAGTGGTAGTTTGCAAAATCAAGCTCTAAGTGTAGCATCTCAGGTGCTGCTACAGGAGGAGGTACCAGCAAAGAAAGTAATTATCATGAAGAGAATTGCAGGTTAGTATATTGCCAAAAGAAAAGGAAAAAAAATTATAAATTATAATGAGGAGTCAGATTCCAGAAATAAAAATCAGGAGCTCAGTGACTGATTTCTTAGCTCCCTTCTTGTGAACTAGATGCTTAGAGAATTAGCTACTCTCTTAGTGTTCTGAAGTGGTTTTGTGTATTGTCTTTGCCATGTGTAAGTCTCAACTCATGACTGACAAATGTGTTACCTTGGGAAGTTGTCTGTGCAATTGTGTGGGGTTTTTTTAATTATGATCTTCTAAGGCTTCCTTAGTATTAATTTCTCAAAGGACCATTAGCTATCTTTGTTGAAGGAAAACTGTTGAGGGAAAGCTTTGAAAACTAAAATCAACTTCATAATACTAGTTGGTTTGCTACTGTAATGCCGTTGTGCAGAACACACGAATTTGACTCCAAAGTAACCTCATATGACTGATAAGTCCTTGATTTTTCGATGGGATTACTCTGTGTGCTTTGTTGCTCAGTCAGGTATTAATTTGTCTTTTGGTTTGCTAGTGAGAAGAAATGAAGGTTTCAAGAGAGATGATGCCAGTGGTGTGTTATCTGGTGCTGATGATATCTCCACATCAAGTCAAGCTAATTCTCAGAGAGCAAGGTAAACCCAGTGATAACAATGTCTTGGCATGCTTTGTCTTTGTCAAAGAATGTATTCTAAATCTGCAAGTGAGGTTTTTCACTCCCATCCCAGCTTCTGTTTCAGGTTAAAAAAATAAAATGTAGTACTTGATGAAAATAGCATTTCAGAGTTATATATTGCATTCTTAACTAAAAGTCTCATGATGCACTGTGATTTAAAAGTAAGTAAGGAGTCCAAATTCAGCTCCTATATGTAATGGGGAGTGGATTGAGCTCTTACCAAATTGTTGTATCTGTTGGAAGAGCAGGGGCTATGTTCTGCTTGGAAATGTTTAATTATTTGTTTCATTGTACTTTCCTAAAATACATTTTTAAAAGGTATTGATATTAATACTGTTTAACTTGTGGATTTTTACTTAGTAAGGAAATGATAATATTTATTTCTTTGAAATAAGTCAAAAGCCTTACTTTTGGTTATTCTGGCAAACTCGTAGTTCATGTTTTTGTGTTTGGATTATTTTTTTGATAACTCAGCACTGATTATGCAGGCCAGTTACAGGTTATGCTTTTTGAAAATTACTTTGCGGTGCTATGTATTCAAATATTGCATATTTTATTTTTTCAAGGCCTGGTCATCAATACAGCTTTAAAAATTAGGTTCTGCTTTGAACATCACCTTAATACAGCATCTTTTTACAGCAGAAGCATATCTTATATGTATGTAACTATACAGTCTTATTTAAGGCTTGCTGTTTTTTGAATCTCCTGTTTCTGCTTGACCTCCTCTCTGTGCTTGTGCTAAAAGATACCCCTCTGCACTTGCATGAAAATGTCATGGTAGAGTACAACAAATAGTTCTTTACTGATTTTCATAATTATTCCTCCATTTTTATAAGGTGAACAAGTTTAGAGTTTTTTATTAATCTAAATACCAGACTAGTATGTATATCCAAGCCAAAAATTGAGGCTGAAAGCTAGATTTTCCTAGCTTTTTTTTTAGACCTGTTGAGAAACAGGAAAACAGCCAAAGCAGAATTCAGTCCTATGGTAATACTTAGGTAATACCTGTTAATTTTGTGATTTGAATAGAAAAGTGTGCTTCATGTCTTACTACAGCAACTGTTAAAACTTTCCAGTGCTAACAAGTGTAAAAGGAGTACTATCCAATATGGTATGTAGTTAAGCAGAGATTTCTAAGAAAGTTACTTAATATTTTTATCCAGAACATTGCATGTTGCTGCCTTGAAATGTCCTGTGTTGCAACAGACCATGGCTTTTACTCCTTAAAACCCCTCAGCTCTCAGAGTAAAACTAGTGATAACAAGTAGTTCCAAGGAGCAGATTGTCAGATTTTACATGCCTCAGCTGGTCATTTAATTCCAAGGTTTGGGGAAGCATATGCAACTTAATCCGTTTGTTAAATTCCATCAGTACTGCTGAGCATGTTTCAGTGTTTTACTCTGTTTGAGAGATACCATCTGTACTTCAATACATACTAATTTTTCTCATCCTGTGACATGTTCTTAGTCAGTCTGCTTAATTATCCACAGAATTATCCTTATAAAATTGAGTTGTAAATCACATACAGGATTCGTATTTGAGGGAGTCTTTGTAAAAAGAAGAGAGCAGTGAATCTGTTCAGTTTTCAGCCAGTGCAGCTTGTGCTGTTTGGGAGGAGTGATCTGTTCTTAAATTACCAGAAGCCATAGACATTCAGTAGTACAGTCAGAGTATATTCAAACCCTTTTTGTGGTCTGTGACTGTTGTTATCCTTTAAACTTCTTGGAATGCATTCCTCGTGGCAATGGCTTGTCTCTTTTTTCCTCTTTGCTTCTTGTATTCCTTTTTTTTTTCCTTCTATTTTTTCCCCTTTTTTCCCTTTTGTTTTCTTTTTCTTCCTTTACTGTTTCTTCCTTTTTCTCTCTAGGAGCAGCAGCTGACATGGATCTCTTCCTTCTGTTGCCTTTTCCTTCCAGTAGATTTCATTTTCGTATCCCTCCTACCTTACCAAAAGACATCCATCCTTCTCAGTCCATTCCCGGCCTTTCCACTGCACTAATCATTAGACAATGCCTATCTGCTTCCCTTCTTCCAGCTTCCTTCTCTGATCCAATACCTGCTAATTTTTTTGGTAAGTACACTAAAGGAAGAGTTAATTCTCTTCCCATTTTAAGGGCATAAGCCTTCCAGGTGACTGGTCCCCTACCATCTTCAGATTAATAACTAGCTGTGAGGTTCTGATTTGCAGTCAGACACCACTGAATATACAGTGTAGCAGCCAAGTACTTATCTGATGAAGCACCACACAAAACACACTCTTATGATGTTATCTGTTAAGAATGTAATTTAGACTTTTGTTGTTGTTGTTGGAGTAATAATACTTGCATATTCTGAGCTTCACGAAAGAGCTCTACCTGTATATGTCAACAGAATTTCCTCTTCTATAGAGGAGATGAATTCCTTGTCCTGGAACCTAAAGGGTGAATCATGCTGTAACCCCACTCCCCACCCCCTGCCATAGAAAACGAGGCAGTCTGACCCAGCCAGAGTTAATTTTACTTAACCAGGATGCTGAAGGATGCAGGTTTATGGTTGGTGATAGTGCTTATGTACTAAGTTAGCAAAATTTTTAAACCGTTATTTTTTTGAGCTTCCTCCATGGACACCGCACACCTGCTTCAATTTTCAGAGAAACTAAGATGTGCCAATAAAGATGATAAACTCAACCTAATGACAGAAATTCTTCTTTGCTTCTAATGCACAGATCTGTATCTGTAAAGGCAAGACATTATTTCTACAGTTGGTGTTTTCACAGTAGCAATTGTTTTCAGATAGAGCCAGTTGCAACATGTCTGTCTTTTTCGTATAGTCTTTGACAATTTGTAGACATTTATGTTCAGAAAATGTTTGAGTTTGTTTCATTTCAGAGCCTATCCTTAGACCTTGATCTGAAGGGCTCTTTTGGGTGTATTTAACTCAGCTCATTGTCAATATTCCCATATATGTCAATCCTAATAAGCTTCTTTATGGTGAAAAGCTAAGCATGTGCACATGTCTTAGCAGGTCTGAGGCCTTTTCTTGTTACTTTGTCCTGCACATGATTAAGTCTGTTAGAAACAGAGAAGGGAGAAGGGAGGAAATGCTGTGAAAGCCCTACAGAATGGAAAGACTAATACATTTATATTCATACATTTTTCTGTAACTACTCTATATTTTCCCTGAAATTTCATTTGAGAAACTTTAGCATCATTCTCTTCTTGTACATAACTTTTCTTATTTTAATGCTAGGTTTGCATGCTAACCAATGTCACTTGAGTGTGAAAAAAAGAGAATGTAGTGCACTGTTCATAATACTGATATTAGTTACTAACTTTGTAAATATATGAAAATAAAATTTGAAATCATATCCACCAAGCATAGACAACTTTATTGTATGGATGGGTTTAGTAATTGATTTCTCATTCATCAGGCATATCTTTAGGTTCTTCTGAAAGCTAGGTATATAAATTGAAAAGTAGATGTATAAATTGAATATCTTTAAAAGTCTATAGATTCCCTTACTTCAAAGGTGTGTGTGTCAGTGCAGGACTTAGTCTAAATTTATCTATATTTTTCAACTTAAATGCAATGATATGCAGGCTTTTAAACATGCTCTTTCATGTTTTTAATTTCTAAGTTTACGTGGTACACTGAACACTGAGCTTAGAACTGCTTGGATTTCTGTGTTCTCATTTCCTAACCACCTTTTTCATTTTTCAAATAAAAAATGGCTTTTTTCATCTAAAAAGAAACATGGATTTCTTTCCTTACATAGAGAGTAAAACTAATAGGACCTTTGGGATCCATACCTGCTGAGAAAAGAACCTGAGAATATGTTGCTGTGTTTTTCTGAAATACTGAAGCAGGTTTTGTTTGGTTTTTTTTCTCATTTTTTTTCCTTCAGATTATTAATTTATACTCTGAATTACTCCTTGTGGTGACTGTGTGTCAACCAGGCCATTCTTAGGATTTATAAGAAAAGGAACTATTTTCAGCAAAATATGATGATGAAAACATTGGAGTGTGATATTTAGGATAATTCAGTATGTAGAATGTTGATACATAGAAAATATTGATGTAAATAATTCCAGACATACTACTGCTCAGGAGAAATCAAGGAATAAATATCAGGCCCATGCAAACAGAAAATGTTTGGAGCAGTATTTACTTATATAAAGTACACTATTATTTCAGTTTTTTTTCTTTAACAGTATGATTTTGAGCATGGCTTTTTCACAATCCCTGCTTGAACACTGGAATTAAGATATTTTCAAAGCATTAATATTTTTCTTCCTCCTGTGTGCTCACTGGTTTTGTGCTGATTCACTGGGTTTATACTGTCAAGTATTTTTTAGACTACAGCTGAGCCTTTATTTTTCATATGAATTAATGACAGGCAGCTCTAGGAACTTGGCATGTTTGCTTAGTTTCTATATTGATGGATTGCTGCACAGGACTAAACTCCTGGTTGCTGAATGAATATGTTCAATGTGCTATGTGATAACTAGTTTTTGTGTTCTGTGTTTCCACTTAGGAATGAGCTTAAAGCAGCAGAATGTCTTAGGCATACCTATTAATGTCTGTCATCCCCTCTGACTATTCTATAGGCAACATGAAGCACCATTTGAAGGCAAACGAATAAGTCAAGAAGTGATGTTGAAGCATCAGGAAGAAGAAATGATGCAACTGCAGGCAAGGATGGCTCTCAGGCAGTCCCGACCCAACCTCTACCCAGGAGATGCAATTAGATCCTCGGTGCTCGACATCACCAGAGATCCGCTGAGAGAAATAGCCCTGGAAACAGCCATGACACAAAGAAAACTGAGGGTAATGCCCTGAGCTCAGGTGAACTCTTATTTTCATTGAAACAGAGCAGTGGCTTGACTGAAACTCTTGTATGTGAGATTCATAAACTGGGCCCTGTAATAAACAATCATCAGCAGATTTAAATGCTAGGTGTTTGTTGTTGCCCTGATGGAAGAGGCTTATTCTCACAGGGTAAACTTTAGAGGTTTCAAGAGTGGTATCAGGAGATTCAAAAACAGACAGCAAGGCTTGACAATTGCATCAATTAAACAATATAGCATCCTAAGAAAGGTAAGGTGTAGATTTTTTCCTGGATTCAGTGGTGTTTTCAACCACTTCATTGCATTTCTCTTAGTGGAATGTATATGTGTCCCACCAACATCAAAAGTTATTAAATGAACAAATTTGGAAGGTAAAGAAAGAGAGAGAGGATTCATTTGGCCCTTAGGTTCACCCTGCATCCCTGTGCAAACTCCCTTTTGTCTTGGTATGTGAATGAAATATGAGATTACAGAGAAAGAGGGAGACAGAGTTCTGTAGGTAAATAGAGTGTCTGATGCGTTGAAGAGACAATGGTCTGATGCCCTCTGCTGCTGCCTTCTGTGAGTTGGATATTGATTTTCGTTTAATAAGGATGGGAAAACTGGAAACAAGACTCAGGTATTTACTGTCCTAATACAGGGTAATAGTTCCTTTAGCTGTTTCCAGTCCATAGCATTCTGATGAGTTAGTTCATGTAGGCTTTAACTAACCAGATTCCCTGCCCCCCAACCCTTAAGAGGTTTCTGTACAGATGTTTTGCATATTGTACCCAGTATGTAGTAGGCAGTTGCCAGTAAACAGTTTTCTTCATAAGGTGAATCTTGGGCCACCTGTGGTATGTGTTTAACATCTTTATTGATGATTTAGATGACGAGATTGAGTTCATCATTAGCAAGTTTGCAGATGACACCAAGTTGGGAGGGAGTGTCGACCTACTGGAAGGAAGGAGGGCTCTGCAGATGGACCTTGATAGGCTAGAGAGATGGGCTGATTCCAATGGGATGAGATTTAACAAGGCCGAGTGCCGGGTTCTGCGCTTTGGCCACAATAACCCCATGCAGCGCTACAGGCTGGGGACAGAGTGGCTGGAGAGCAGCCAAGCAGAAAGGAACCTGGAGGTTTGGATTGACAGCAAGCTGAACATGAGCCAGCAATGTGCCCAGGTGGTCAAGAAGGCCAGTGGGATCCTGTCCTGTATGAAGAATAGTGTGGCCAGCAGGTGGTGGAGTGGGTCCAGAGAAGAGCAATGAGGCTGGTTGAAAGGACTTGAGCACATGTCCTGTGAGGAAAGGCTGAGGCAGCTGGAGTTGTTTAGACTGAAGAAGAGAAGGCTCAGGGGAGACCTTATCACTCTCTATAACTACCTGAAAGGATGTTGTAGCCATGTTGGGATTGGTCTCTTCTCTCAGGCAACCAACAGTAGGATAAAAGGGCATGGGCTTAAGCTCTGCCAGGGGAGGTTTAGGTTGGATATCAGGAAGAAGTTCTTTACAGAGAGAGTGGTCAGGCATTAGAATGGCCTTCCCAGGGAGGAGGTGGATTCTCTGACCCTGGAGGTTTTTAAGGTGAGATTGGACATGGCACTTAGTGCCATGATCTGGTAATCAAAGTGGGGTTGTATTAAGGGTTGGTCTTGATGATCTCAGAGGTCTCTTCCAACCCAACTGATTCTATGATTCTATGATTAAAGTGGGTGTTGTGTAAAGGAGTTCCTATAACAGTTTGGACAGATAGCCTACTGTAATTTATAGGGTGAATTATTAGATTATTTGTTTGTCTACACGCAGACAGAAATGGACCGGGATATCTACTTGAGCCCATCAGACAGAACTAGGCTGTAATATTCCGGTCTTCAAGAGATGAGACTTGCATGTCACAAGCAGAGATTTGTCAAGGTGGAATTGCCACCAATGCAGAAAACCTTAGCTCTGTCAGGCAGTTCCTTACTGAGATAAGCCCAGATGGTCCCAATATACAACACATAGCCTGTGTTTTAAGGGATGGCAAATACTACAGTGTTTGCTTTTTATGCAGCAAAGGAAAGAAAATACGCAGAGTAATAATGTCACCAACACTGTAACTTGCCAGTGGTGTCTGGCACTCATGCTGGCAAAATCATGTTCTTTCGACTTAGCAGTTCAATGAAGGAAGAATTCAGTACAGTAGTCTAATTTCAGCCTTTGGTTCCTCTTCCATATTTGTAGGGCAGGAGTTAACTGTGCCTCAGCCTGTTGTTCCAGCAGCACAGTGTTCACTCATAACTCTTTTGTCATTTGCAGAATTTCTTTGGCCCAGAGTTTGTGAAAATGACGATTGAGCCATTCATCTCCTTGGATCTGCCAAAGTCTATCTTGGTAAGAAGAGGGGTGTTCAGCCACTTGTGGCAGGGGAAATATGTGAAACCAGCAAAGGCATTTTTATCACAAGTGTGAATGTTGAGAGATTTTATTTCACAAAATGCAGACTAAGAAAGGGAAGAACGATGACACCAGGCGAAAAGTAAATGTGATGCTTCTAAGTGGGCAGAAGCTGGAGCTGACCTGTGATACCAAAACAATATGTAAAGATGTCTTTGATATGGTTGTTGCCCATATTGGCCTGGTGGAGCATCATTTCTTTGGATTGGCTACTTTAAGAGGTAAGAATAATGATTGATGTATTTGACAGGTACAGAATAAGGAGAATTAGCTACATGGTTTGGGGAAAATATGAGCAATGACTGCCTGGCATATGCAAAGCATATACTCTGAGTTATGCTTTCTTGTTTTGAGGCAAAATATATTCCTCAATGAAGAACAACTTGGCACGATAAAATTCTACCTTTACCTGAGTAAAGGCAACTTCCCTTGGACAACCTTTTCTGTTTGGTTGCGAGTTTTCTTCTCTGCAGTTTATTGCCTTCGCTCTGACTAGTACCCAGAGGACACAAAATGGCTGTGGATTCTGTTAATATGCCCTAGGCAATACTGCAGCCTCTGGTGAAGGGCAAACCCTTTGTGATGCAGAGAAGGGCCCCTGCCATAGCGGGGAGTTACCTCAGTTGCTCCTGAGCTGTTAATTTTTTGCTATTAGAACAGACCAGAAGTTGAGTGAGGCTTTTTCCACATTGGGTAGGTCATTTTGGCAAGTTTCCTATCGGCCTGTCTCTCAGGCTGTTGAAGAACTGTAGCCCTCACAATATTTGCATGACATGGAAGCCCTTAGCAGCTCAGACCTTACTCTGTCCATGGCAGACTCCCAGCGTTCTTAAACATTTTGCAGAAATGTAAATTGGACAGAAGTAGTAAGGGGGGAAATGAATGACATGTTTCAGATTTCCTATGGTATAAGAGCTTTACATTTAAAAAAAACCTCTTATCTCTTATTACCATAGAAGGTAACAGTATTTTTTTTCCATACTGTTGTTTTTGGATAGTTACGAAATTACTTCTTATGCCCTTTTTCAGTATTGCCTTTGATAGATTTTGTACTTATAAGTCATGGCTGGTCAAGAGCAAACCTTTCTGTTCAAAACCCTAGTTTCAGAGTTATAAATGTGGTCTTTATTCTCCAGCTGGAGGAGATACTCGGTTTTAATGTTTTTACCAATGTGCTTCCCTTTAACATTCATGGCAGACAATGAATTTTTCTTCGTTGATCCTGACATAAAGCTGAGTAAAGTAGCTCCAGAAGGATGGAAAGAAGAACCAAAGAAAAAGAACAAGCCTCCTGTGAACTTCACTCTGTTTTTTCGCATAAAGTTTTTTGTGGATGATGTCAGTCTGATACAGTGAGTGTATCAAATTTGTTTTAACCCCTTGAGCCCTACATTTATGTACAGAAGTTAGTTATTATAATCAAATACTGGAAATATGCTATAACAGAAAGTGTGCCAAAGATAGCATGTGGGGTTTTTTCATGGTTTTGTGTTATTTTCCTATTCTAGGCATACGCTAACCTGTCACCAGTATTATCTGCAGCTGCGGAAGGACATCCTAGAAGACAGGATGCACTGTGATGATGAGACAGCCTTGTTATTAGCATCCCTAGCTCTCCAAGCTGAGTATGGAGATTACCAGGCAGAGGTACGTCACCAGTTTTATCTTTGAGACTGTGATCTTGCCGCTTAATTAAAGAAGGTTTCATGGCTCTGTGCTGGACTGGAAGCTCAGCTGATATGCTGTTGGCAGATTTTGCTGTGAGCAAGCATTCTTTTAGTCTAACACACGTTCTTGCAGAATTTCACTGAAGATTGGGATGTTGCACCCTCTCTTTTCGGTGTAAGTAGAGTCAGGCTTGAATATGAAGAAACCAGTGAAGTTAAGCTCTGGGTCAGGGTTGAGGTTCTGATTCCCTCCCATACTTGGAATCATATGAGATCCTATGATTTGTAATTTTTTGTACAATGATTTGTACAATTCTTCGTAAAAATAAATGTTTGTGCTTCATTCATGCTCATAGGGTAGTATATGGAGATGCCATGACAAAAACGTTTTGTGTTGTAGGTGCACGGCATGTCGTATTTCAGACTAGAACACTATGTCCCAGCGAGAGTGCTGGAGAAACTGGATCTGTCCTACATCAAGGAAGAGCTGCCAAAATTGCATAGTACTTATGTGGGTGCATCTGAAAAAGAGACAGAGTTAGAATTTCTGAAGGTAAGTGGGCAACAATTTTCTTCCTTAATCTGTGACTTAAGAATTTTCTTGTTGGCATATTGAGTGCATGGACTTCAAGCCAAAGCACAAGAAAAGAGTTCAGGGTCTGAATAACACTGAAAGGAAGAAAGCTAAAAGGATTTTTTCAAAAGACACATCGTAACAAACAAAAAGGAATCGTAAAAGATGGGAAGTTCTCTCATTTTTTTCTGATCACTAGTCTTCCTGATTTAGCTCACGCTAACTAAATGCAACTGTTGATCCTTGTGTTTACTCTAAAGGAGGCTGTGTTGGTGAGGCAGTATACCCTGCATTTCCCCATGTCTTTTGTGCTTTCTGCAGAGGGGAAAAAAGTAGTTAAATAACCAAAAATTTTTTTACAGCTAATAGTATCCATGATGCTTGGTATGAAGCATGCCAGAAGCTTTGCCAAGGCAAATTTCTTGTGCAGGTTCTATGTAAGATGATAGGAAACAGATACATTTGGGCTATTCTAAAAGAACCCATTGAGAAATCTAATTATAGTGTTTGCTGCTGTTGTTTGTGAGAGAATAGTTAGGTTCTAACCTTCATACAATGACTGCAAATGAGTTCAGAGGGTGAAGATTTGCTACTGAAACACCAAATAACCACTACACTGAAATTTCACTGTCACAGTGTACTTGCACAGTCTCTTTGAGTACTTGATGGAAGAGAGACACTTGGCTGGCTAGGCTCCTTCTAAATGTGTTGCTCATTTTACGGAAGTGTTCTTGTAACTTAACCATAGAGAGCAGGAGTAGGGAACTCTATCCTAGCTAAACCTAGCCTTACTGGGGGTGGAGTGGGAGTAGCAGTTAGATTCTCTCCTTTGATTTCATTACACCAGTCCTTACACCAGTACTGGAGAGACAACAGGAATGAATGACTAGGAGTGCGAAGTGAGTCGAATTGCATTTTTTGATAGTTATGATGCCTTAACAGGGTCACAGAATTGCAATGCTAATTTAGTTCTGTGTTTAAAAAGTACATCTGGCTAGTTAGGTGTCTGGTTTACTAAAATCCACATATATATATATATGCATACATGAAAATATGTATAGAGAGCTATAGGATTTATACAGAGGTATGAAAATTTGTAATGTTTTTAACTTCCTACTCATAGAAGTTTCATTGCATTGATCTGTACAGTTGTGTCAGAGGCTCACAGAATACGGGGTTCACCTTCATCATGTGTTGCCTGAGAAGAGATCCCAAACTGGTATCCTTCTGGGAGTGTGCTGCAAAGGAGTCGTTATTTTTGAAGTTCACAATGGGGCCCGTACACCAGTACTACGCTTCCCCTGGAGAGAGACAAAGAAAATATCCTTTAGCGTAAGTCGGTCTCTTTTCCTCTGTCTGTGTCTTAATGTCTATATTTGTGTCTCCAGTTACTGTGAGTTTTGTGTGTTGTTGTTTTTGCAAATTTAACTGCTGTTTTACAGCTTAATCTAACTACATTTTGTGTGGCTGTTTTATTATAGGATTGAAATAGGAATTTTGATGTTTTTTCTTTTTATTAACTTGCATTCTATGCTGCTGTGATTCCAGGCTCAGAAGAGAGTTTTAGCAGCTGTGTTTTGGCAAATATATATTGATGTGAAATGTGGCTTCCTTGCCTTCTAAGGGAAGAACTATTACAAAGATAGATCAAGGGCTACTCTAAGCCTGGGGAAAAGCTTTGTCCCTTTACTGCATTTCTGGGCAATCTGCCCATGCTGCTGTGTGACGCATAGAGAAAGAGCACCAAACTGAGAATCCTGCATTAGAGAGCTGGGTACTGGCAAATGCCAGTACTCAGTATAACTAGGAAATGCACCTATGTTGCTTTTAAGTTGTTATATTTCCAAGAGTAGTTAAGTTAAATGATAACAGATAACAGGGGCTGACACTTGATCTGGACAATACCAGCCAACTTCAGTGGGTACACCATAATCTGGTGATCATGTGTCAGTTTATAATGAGATGTTGAGCTTCAAATGCTTATCTTTATTGGAAACAGTACTTCTAATTCTGTCTGATACTTAATTGAAAAGCTACAGCATGTTTCATCATGTTTCATGTGATTTTAACTGGAGCTGATAAATTGAAGTTTAAAATTACTAAAAAGATAAATTCAAAACCTGGCACATTAACTGATAGATTTCATAATTAAATGGGCATCTAGTTCTTTTTCTCTTGAATGGCAGCACCACTTGTGGTTTCCTCAGGGGCTTTTGAAAACCCCATCTTGCAAAATGTAATAGTGCTGGTTGTGATTACTCAGCACTAACAGTAACAGATTAAATAAGAATAAAGCACCATCTCAGCTAGCCCAGATGTAGCTTTAAAGAGCTACTTAGTAAATCTCAATTTACTTTCGACTCCTGTTTTATCAGAAATCTCTTCCAATAGTGTTTAAATGCTGTAACTGTGCACAAGCAAATACAAAATTCTTTGTAGACTGAAATAACTGTCTTTAACTTTTTTCTTTCTTCATTGTGTAGAAGAAGAAAATAACTTTGCAGAACACATCAGATGGTATCAAGCACGCCTTTCAGACGGACAGTAGTAAGACTTGCCAGTACCTTTTGCATCTTTGCTCTTCCCAGCATAAGTTCCAACTACAGATGAGGACCAGGCAAAGCAACCAGGACACTCAGGACATAGGTAAGGACTGTGATGCTGTGTTGATTTTTAATAGCAATCTAAGGACAAAAGCTGAACTTAGGTCCAATAATTCTGCTGAGTGCTACATATGTGTAGCTGTACCTTTGGAGGGTTTAAACTATGAAGACACTCCACGAACTAAGTTTGTTTAGATTTTGTTTGAAGGGGGGAATAGGAAGGGGGTTGGGAAAATACAGAAAAGCTGGCCCACAGCAGCTCCTCTAAACTAAATCTAAAAATAGGTCACTAATAGTCTGTCCCCTTTGATTAATGGCCTTTTTTCAGAAATAACTAAGATATTTCAATAACAGGAGTTTTACCTTTTGCTTAATGTGTAAGTAATTGGTTTGATAATGTGGAATTATAGATAAAATGGTGTGATCATGGGAGGACAGATAAAATTGGGAGCATTTCATGATGCTACATCTCTAAGCTGTGGATAGAGCTGTCTTTATTCCATTTAGTGTTTGATGGACCTATAAGGAACAACACTGATACTCATTGGTTTCCTTCATGATTTGTGAGTATAATAGAAAAAGCAAGACATTCTTTCTAGAAAGAAAATATTAATTGGAGAATGTAATCATTGAAACAAAACCCACGTACTAATTTCTTCACTGTTTGGAGCAGAGCTCACTTGACTGGCTGGCCTTCAGTATGGTCTGGAAGTGCTGTTTTGGTCAGTCTGTCTGCTTATTCTTTCTTTGTTCCCTTTTTTATCTGTCTGCCTTCCTATTGCTGTTAATCCAGACTTCCACCAGTGTAGATGGGATGGTGTTTGACCCCATTGCTGTGGATATTGCCATCTCTAATTTAAAAAAAAAAAAAAAGGGAGAAGGGGTGGGTGTGGGAAAAGGCATGGGGCAACTATGTAGCCTTTTTTATATTCTATTGGGCTCGGCCAACTTCAGGCAAAGAAAAAGATCTAGTGACTTAAAGCCTTTGTACCATTCTCTAATTTAGTGTTTGTTTATCCTAAATTTCAGAGAACAGCAATACATGGAAAGCTTTCTTGGCTAGGCAAACTTTGGTGCTCTTAATAGATGGAGTATGTGTTATGCTGTGGGAGTCTGGAAAACAATAGTTTGCCTCTGTGCAATGCAGTTCACTTGGAATTCAGAGGTCTCAAAATCCAGCTATCATTCATAATCAGAAAGCAAACAACTCAGCGTTATGGTTAATTCCATGACACTGGTTATTAAAAGTAAAAGCAATTATAACAAAAAATTTGCTTTCATGGTAACTTTATTATCCAAGTTGATTAGTCATGTTTCTCTTTTGTGCATAGGTATGTACATATAGCAATAGAGTTACTAGAGTAATATTTTAAAGAACAGAAAGTAAGAGAAAACAGTGAGGAAGCAGCTGGTCAAAATAGTATAATAATTTTAAGCACTGCTTTTCTTTTGTTAGAGTGGTGAAATCCCAGGCAGTAGTGAAATTCCAGGCAGCATTTGGGAAGCATTATTCTTAGCCTGTAGAACCATCATATATTTTATTATGTTTTTTTTTACAGAGCCCTTAATATGTCAGTAAAAGCTAGTGGTTGGAAGCACTCAGCAAAACAGTAGAGAAAAGGGCAGGTGACATTATTAAACCAAGGCTGATCATCACAGGAAGTGTTTATTTTGAAGGTCCCTTCCTTAAGGAGTGATTCTGGGTTAGAAGCACAGTGAGCACAAGCATGTGCCTGTATTCCTTGCAGTGTTCATGAGGGGCAGTAGCAGACACAGAGGATAATTATCTTTGAAAGATTTAGAAATACAGTGTTGCAGTGTATTGCAAGACTCAGTCTGATTTCAGTCAATGAATGGGGAAAATATTTTGAGAGAAGGAAGAAGGCCTGGGATGCATTCTGGCAGTGAATAAATTTTCATGGAACATAACTGAGGAGGGAGACATGACTGAGGATGGAGGCTCAAGGCATAAGGCATAAGGTTTTTATAGCCCTTGTGATGACATGTTTTCCACTTGTTGCACAATGTCTTAAGTGACCTAGGAAAAACCATTTTAACATGTGTAAATCTAACAGAAAGAGTTACGCCTGAAAAATAAAAGGAAAATGGCTCTTGAATAATATTCTTTCTGCATGAATAGAAGTGATAAGAAACAACATTGAAAAACAAAAAATAAAGAAAAAACCCCACACTAGCAGTTTTCTGGTACATAAGATAAGCTCTAACATGAGGAATGGTGGTTTCCTTTTTTGCACAAATTCTGTGGCCATGCAGTGAACAGAACCAGGCACTGAGCTTTAAGATGAATGTTGGAATTCCAGAAAGGGCTTATGGGAAACCACAAAAATTAAGTGAGGGTTGAGTCAACCTTACAGAGGATTAGTTTTGAGCACAAGAATTTTCAGTTATGAGGTTGGCAGAAAGGCCTAATGTCTATACAGATAATGATATGAAAGTATTCATCTGAAATCTGTGGAAATTTTGTTTGATGTTCAGAGAGGGTAAATGCAATGTTAAGAGATCTTAGAATGTTTTATTAAGGTACTTTTCCCCAGGATGGGAACACAGCAAGAGTGGGTGTCACTGATACTTTCTGTCAGGGTCAGGAAACTCGGATTTGTAGATTTCTGGTGTGATTGGATAAAATCATTCTTCTGTAGCTTGTCTAGTCTGGTGGCTGTGGCTAGAGGAGGTGTTGGGTAAGAAAGGAGTAGTTGTGTGTACTCATTCTCCTTTAAAAAGGTTAAAAACTTACCTTCCATAACTAAATCTGCTCAATCTGCATGCCTGTTACAGAGAGAGAGAGAGAGAGTTACTGTTGCAGTTAATTCCTGTCCTAGGTACTGGAGGAAGGAATGTCTTCTGGAATAGCAGGTCCAAGGTTGCATTTGCCAAATACACGTTTTCCTAAATGCCAGAATATTTACCATTAAAGCTAGTGGATGATGTGTACCAAAAAGTAGTATTTTCCTTTTGAGTTTCAGTGCAGCTTCCCAGAGCAGCTTATTTCCTAAATATATGCACAGTTGAAAAAAACTACTGGTTAACCCTAGATCAGAAATATGTATGCAGCTGGGGATTGCTTTTCCTCAGACTTCCTTGTGAAATGACTCCAAGACATCAGTGAAGTTTATGAAGGGTTCAGGTGGCCTGATTTCCTTTAAATTCTCTAACCAGCCAACAAGTTGCTGCAGATTATCAAGTTTCTGTGTGAGAGCCAAGCCACAGAACTTAACTGCTAGCCTTAGGAGGCAGTTAGGATAATAGAAATGAGCCCTGCTCAGCTTTGCTCTGAATTAAGATGGGGGTTAGGCTAAGTTGTGTTATGTGGCATTTGCTTTCAGCTAGGAACATCCACCCAGACAGTTCCCACGAGTCAGCTGACAGTAATTTAATTACAACCCAAAACCTGTTTCTCTCTGCTGCTTCAGAGAACCCTTGTTAATGAGTCAAAAAGTCTGGCAAACCGTAGTCAACACTTTCTATTCTGTGCTAAAAGGCTTAGGATGTTTCTGGCAAGGGTGGGTGGTCTTCAAGTGCACCTGAGTCAAGTGTTGCTCTTTAGCCAGACAGAGATGCTGCCAAGCCCTTATGACCTTGCAGCTGTACTGCAAATGCTTAGGGGCTCATGAGAAGAAAATTAAGCCATGGATGGGTGGAAGTTTGGTAGGATCTGATAGTGTAGAGATGGGGGAGGCCTGTTTGTTCGAATTCTGGTAAACACTTGTATGAGCAGGTTAAAGGAAGTGTAGTCTTCCAGGTCACTTGGCCTGAGGGCATTATTTGATTTGCAGAAAGAGATGATGTGCCTGTGTATAAGGCACAGCAGTTTAACAGGGAATGTGAGTCTTCATGCTAATAAGGGGATATTCTGCTTTCTGTGGTTTTGGACTTTGGTGTAGTAGATGATCAGGTTAGTTTAGTGTCATGAACTCCAAACTTCGCTTCCTGAGCAAACTACGTGGTGGGGTGTTGATATGTATCTGATGATGGTACAGATTTCTAGGCATCTAGGGAAAATATGTGTAAGTTGGTTGTTTATAAAGCATGCTTTGCACACGGAGGTCCCACTAGCTCTACTGAGTAACTTAAATTGTTTGGGTTTTGTTTTTGGTTTATTGTTGGGTTTTTTTTTAAATTTCCACAGAAAGGGCTTCATTTAGGAGCCTAAACCTTCATGCAGACTCTGTGAAAGGTTTCAACATGGGCCGAGCAATCAGTACTGGCAGCCTGGCCAGCAGCACTTTGAACCGCCTTGCCGTTCGACCTCTGTCTGTCCAGGCAGAGATTCTGAAGAGACTGTCCTGCTCTGAGCTCTCGCTGTTCCAGCCACTCTCTGGCTCTTCAAGGGACAAGAACGAGAAGACTCCATGGGAGGAAAGACCCAGAGTTATGAGCAAGTCATTTCATGATTTGAGTCAGAGTCACATCTCTGTTTACCCCCCAAAGAAAAATATTATTACTGCTTTGGACTCTTCCCCTAAAAAAATAGAAGACATAATGGGAAGAGTCTTTCAGCAATTGCCAAAATTTGATACTGGATCAACAGCAGGAGCACTAAAACCAAGCAAGTAAGAGTCTCTCTGACCGCCCTGCAGTATCTTTGTGTACAGTCAATGTACATTTTGCATCAGTTTTGATTTATTATTCATACCATTATTTTATTACATTGATCCTTCCCTCTCCCAACTTCCTCTTCCCTCTGTCTGGTTCCCCTTCTCTCCTTCTCCCCTTTAAGTTCAAAATCTCATGCAGGTTTAAGTAGAAGCCCTGAAAGAAAGAAAAATGAATCAGACTCATCATCCATTGAAGATACCGGTCAAGCCTATGTTGTAGGTCAGCATGCAAAAAATAATATTACTGTATTTTCTAACTAACCTCTAAAATTGCTTGGGGTGAAATGCTTTGATATGTGTATTAACCAATAGTAATATTTTTGTTTGAAAATTGGATCAGAATATCACATGTTAAAGCAATCCAGGTGAATTTCCTGTTGTTCCTGTATAATTGTTGCAGTGAATCAGAAAGATCCTCCTTTGGTCACCACCAGTCTGTACACAGGTGTGCAAAGGATGGGTACTTAACAGTAGATGCTGTTGCAGAAAACATCTTCCATTTTGGCACTTCAGGGTGCCATTTGATTGTATGGATCTTTTAATAATTTGCTAATCTTCACAATCCGCTTGTCAAGATTGAAGCTTTTTTAGTGTTCTCTGTGGAAAGGATGTAGGCAGTGAATTTTTTGGAAGTGAGTCAGCTCAGTATATACTGGCTATTGGCTAGTAGCTCTGAGCAGTAACTGCACAGGTTTTCTTGGTTTGATTTTTTTTTTGTTCCAGTATAATAAATTAGGTACAGTTTTTCTGCACGCATTCAGTGTTTCACAAAAACACTTCTGTGGTGAAGTAAGCCAGATGTACTCACTGCATTTCCTTGGCGAGGATTGGAGTGCGCACAAGTAGTCTTACTAGGCAATAAAAATACAGAGTTCACATTAAAAAAAAAATTCAGAGCAGCTAAGTAGACTTAAAACTAACATGTTGGGTTAGTGATCATCAATTTTTAGTATTTGTGTGTTAGTTTCTGGTTCTAGAAGGTTCCCTGTTATAATAATGGAAACTACAATGACTGAAATATTTGCAGGCTTATCGTGCTGTTCTGCTTTGCTGTAGTCACAGAATATCAGAAAAAGAGGAAGAAAGTTATGTTTATAGGGTTGGGGGTCAGTATAAACACACTCAATAAAAAGAAAAAAGCAAACAAAGCAAAGTGTAACATACCACATCTGCCCCACTGCCCTTGAAACAAGGACTCACTTGGGAACCATGTTTTTTCAGTACTGGAAGCTTAAACTGCTAAAGAGTGTGATGAGGCATTCAGTTTCTGTAGTGACGGGTTGCTTTTAGTTTTACAATTAATGTTAGCATGTGCTTACTCATCTTCTGGGCAGCAGTTCTGATAAGGATAGTAACTCCATGTCAGGAAGTCCTGAGTCACATTGCCTGTGCTGGGGGATGTACATTCTTTGCATGATGAAACTCATCAGATGAAACTTTAGAGTTCATAGGTTTGGAAAAAGCCAGGACTGCTTTCCTAAAAAGCTTGAATTATCTCACCTCATTTACTTTCATAACTTGGTATATTTATTATTTGATCCTCTTTAAAGTAGGGCTATATTTGCTTGGCATTGATCATTTCAAAGAAAATATGATTCTATATGCAAACCACTTTAAATAGAAATAGTTCAAATTGCTTGTTACTGCAGCAGCTTATTTGTTCCTTTAAAAAAATCTTACAAGACTCCTGTTGTGTTGGTTTATTAAGTTCAGCATATTTGGCTGACACTGCTAGAAAATTTAGTCTTGGACTTCATTGCTTGAAGTTCCATTAATTTTATCTGAAGTTAACCATAGTTGTCAAGGCCAAACCTCTGTCCTTCCTTTAATTCATTGCCTTTGCATGAGCTACCATCTATCTGAACCTTGAATTATAACCAAAAAACATGAGTAATTTGGATTTGCTAATGCAAAACTAATTTTATGTTTATTTATTTTTAAAATAAGTAATCTGGTATTGTGAATGAGCTCATCTGTACTGTGTAAAGTCTGTAATGGTTCTTAGTATGTTTTGTATTTTAAAAAAATTATGTAACAGTGTCTAATGTTTCCATTCATATCATAGGTGTTAGCATGAATGCTTCAGAAAATCTTCTGTCATCAGCAGCGTTAAAAGAGAGTGGTAAGTTGATAAGTAATATGCCTATAGAATTAATTCAGTCAGTTTGATTACCACTTGTCAAATGCTTCGCTGTTCCATCTGTCCTGTTTCTTCTTTTACCAATGTGTTTGCATCCTCCCAAACTGAGCAGGGCACATAAACACAGGTCTAAATACTTCATTTAACTGAGACTAATGAAGTTGAAGGTTCTAGGACTCAGTTGTGTTGTTACTCCATGACACTATGCTTTTCTTGGGAGGAATAAAAAAATGTAACTGCTGAAGATGTGAATGAGTTATAAGGGTGGTGGAGGGTTTTTTCTTTTTTTGGACATGGCTTAGGAGGTGAAAGTTGGATGCACTAGATCAAAAAAACTTTTCAGGTTATCAGAGAAATAATATTTTTAAATGGAAAAGATCTTCAAGGCAGACCTGAAGGGAAGTGTTCAGGTAGTATCTGATCACAAAATGTTGGCTTTACAGTTGACTCTCTGCAAACAACACAGAACAGAGTTGCCACACCAGAAAGAGAGATCACTTTGGTGAACTTGAAAAAGGATGAAAAATTGGGCTTAGGTAAGTGGCTTTAAAATTGTTGTTGATGTATACTTCTAGAAGCCAAAAACAAACTAAAGTTTTCTAGTCTGTATTTAAGTATTTAGTGTAGAACTGAGGAAAGCAGTGCAGACAGTAGCTGGATTTTGAGGGCATTTAACATGCTGAAGCCTGGACTTCTTTGACAGTGCTTGCTGCTGATTTGTTGAGTGATGTTAAGCAACTCTGTGTCTCAGTTTTTCCACATTGTAAATGTAGGATTATACTTATATTGTGAGCTAATCATCCTAAAAGTTGGCCTTTAAAATTTATCTCTATGTTTAATATAGAATTATGTCTATGTAGACACTTCACAGCTGTGACAGCTGAAAAAAAAGACATAATAAAACCATTAGGAGCTAATTGTGGAGTGTTTTTCATACTCCTGTAGTATCAGATGGAACACTAATTTGAGGTTTAAGGAACCTGGGAGATGAGACATTTGCATTCCATTCCTTCTTCTACCACTGAGTTTTTTTCACAAACCCACATTATTTTTCCCTGTATGAGTAATGAAACATTTTGTGTCAGTATTGTGCTTTGGGAAGGTTCTCTAAAGTATCCTTAAGGACATTGTTCTGTTTGTCATTCAAAAAAGGACTGTAATATAAATTTGAAGAGCCTGCAAGACAGTAATACTTTGTGTTTACACTTCAGTGTAACTTAAGAGTTGACCAAAAAAAAAAATTTAGAAGGAATGCACTGTTTCTCTTCTTTCTTCCCCATGCAATTTGCGGTACTTTGCTGTTTTAGCTGAAACAGTAGAAGACCTGATATGTTCTGGGTTTTTTTTCATCTTGAACTTCCTTCCAAGGTTTACCTGGTAGAATGAGCAGAAATAAATTAGAAGCCTCATAGGAAAAGAGGGAGTTGAAAAACTCAGATCTTAAGACTAGGATCAAACATTTTGGTGAAACATCTAACAATGGAGAAACACAGAAATTTTTAAGTGACAGAAAATAAATTTCATGTGATCAGTGAATGTGTATTTCATGTAATCTGTTTGTGTGTTTCTTAGTCAGAAAGCTTTGCTATTTGAGATGTATTGTTTTGTTTCGCTTTACATTTAGTAGAACTAAATGACTAAGTTTTTGTCTGTTCTGCTACACGGACTTGTATTGTGTTAAGTTACACTGTGATCACTGACTTTTTTGCCTCCTTTGGGCCTTTTCTTGTAGGCTTTCAAATAGTCGGTGGAGAGAAGACAGGGAAACTTGATCTGGGAATTTTTATTCATTCAGTTATTCCTGGAGGGCCAGCTGATTTGGAAGGATCTCTAAAACCAGGTGAATAATGTAAATAGCAAGAGATGTATACATGTAGGAAAAGGCCAAACACTTATGCACTATCACTTCTATCTATGACTGTGTCACAGTCCCTTACAATGTTGACCTTCCAGATAATTTCTGAAACACTAGTGATACCTCTTTGTTAAATTATATAAACCCTAAAATGATTCAAATGAAAGTAAAAATGATAAAGCTCAAAGTAGCATAAAATTAAACTTGCATGTAAAGATAAGAGCTTTATTTTCTATTGTCTCTGTTGCACATGCTTTGTAATTTATGTTTTTTAATACTCAATATTTATACTTTGGTTTTGGAAAAAGTGAATGTAAAAATATACTACATCCATAACTGTAGTGGAGGAGGAGGAGAAAAATATCCTTTTTTTCTTCTCATTTTAGTCTTTGTCTTGAACTGAACTGCATATTGCTCATTTCACTTCTGATTTCTCCTTTTTCATCTGGGGTTTTTTTACAGCATAAAAGAAGGGAGAAATCATAATATAGAAAGGTTTGGCAGGTTTAAAAAGAGGAAATATTCATAACCAGTTCTTGTGGTTTGGTCTGGGGTTTGGCACTTTTTTTTTAATGATCAGGGTTGCCTTTTCCAGCATCACTTGAATTGTAGTAATTTTTAATCCATGCGTTGTGTACAGGTTTTCAGACCTGTGCTCTGTATTCTCACTGATGGATAAAATGTGGCTGTTACATTGTATCTGAACAAACCCTTTTGTGCAGGACACCGACTAATATCCATAAACAGCACAAGTCTAGAAGGTGTCAGCCACCATGCAGCTCTGGAAATTCTGGAGAACGCCCCTGAAGATGTAACGCTCGTTATCTCTCAGCCCAAGGACAAGCTATCCAAAGGTAGAGAGCTGCAGTCACTTCTGTGAGCAACTCTAGCTTGTATAGCCTTGAAATAGTGTTCTGGGGCAGAATGAAGTGTGTTGTGGTGACCTTTGGTGAGGACACGCTGGCTGCAATAAACAGAAATGTTGTGCATAATATGAAGGGGTAAAACCTTACGTGGTTGTAAGCTGAGAAATTCGTGTCGTGCTGCAGATAAGATGTTACCAGGTCCTGATGACTGTCTTGTCTCCTGGTTTTCAGCATCGTCTAACGCTGCTCATATCAGTAATGGACCCAGGGGTTATTTGAGGAGGCCATCGTCGGTGCAGGACAATAAGGCAGAGTCCTCTTCAGAAGAACACAACCAGTCCCGAGGTCCCCAGAGGCCTGTTTCGGGGAGCTTGTCTGGCTTGTCAGCAGGCAAGCGGGATGGAAGCATGAGCTCCCAGGATTCCAGAACTGAGAGTGCCACCCTGTCTCAGGGCCAGCCAGCCAGCTTCTTTGGCAAACATGCCAGTGGTAGAGCCCAGCAGGATCCTCAGCTTTACAGTGATTTCCAGACTGGAGTTTCTAAAATGAATGAAAAGAGAAGATCCTCATCAGACAGTACTCGAACAAAAAATAAAAGGCCTGGGGTGGTGGAGCCTGTGGAATATTCTGACCGAGGGGATTCTGACATGGATGAAGCAACTTACTCCGGCAGTCAGGAACAACAGCCAGCTAAAAAGGCATAGTGGATTTCATATGAATATTTCCCATCAGTATGGTAGTGGTAGTAAAATAGTTGTTACTGGGTGTGAATAAGGTGAAAGAATGTGGGGGAACAACAGCCTAGCCTAGCATGCAGGAAATGCTAATAGCTAATTTCTAATAGCTTGGTGATTTTGTTCAAAATAAGTGGAGGAAATAACTTCTGTAACTTAAACCAACTTTCCAGCTATCCAATGTCATAAGATGGGCATGTCTTAATAGAGGTAGATTGTCCTTTGGGATGAATGTACAGGGCACTTGTTGAGGCTGTAGGAAACCTCCTTTCAATTTTGTGTGTTTGTCCAATATGATCATAATCTAGTGACCATCCCTAGAGGTAAGTCTATTCACCTGGCAGATAAATTAGGTTTTTCATAGATTGAAGTAGGAGTGATGCATCTGGAGTGGGTAGCAGCAGAACTCATTGTCTTTTGGGATTGGTCTAATCTGTGGAAAACTGCTTGTGTAGTGAAGTTCTGCAGAGAGCCATGCTCTGATCAGAGACAGCCTGCTGCTTCACCTTTCCAAAAGTGCACAGTGGCAAGTTCTGCAAATTCATTTTCAACTTACATTGATTCCTCTTTTCAGCTGATGGAGGTTATTCAAGTAAGTTGTGGCAGCTCCTGCAAATTAATCCAGCAGATTTTAGGCTGCTGTAATACTGAAATACTGTAGTGTTGGTGTTCTGTGATCAACTCACTTTGACAATAAAGACTTGGTTGCTAAATGCCAAGCATATTTATGTGCTAGTGACCCTTAAGAATCTTACTAATTGGCACTTTGCCACGTGGACTCCTTCTGGCTGTGTCTGATTGAAACCCCCACCCTTTAGGGTCTTAGCTGCACAAGCCTGTTCTAATGGCGAATCGTCTTTTTTGTTTTGTTTGTTTCTTTTTCTTTCTCCTTTTTTTTAAATAAAGGAATCTTTCTCAGCGAATACAGCAAACAAAGTGAATTCTAAAAAGGTTACTGCAGCACTTCTAAAACCTGGAGATATCTTTGAGGTTGAACTAGCCAAAAAAGATAACGGCTTGGGAATAAGTGTCACGGTACTGTTTGACAAGGTTTTTAGATGTTTTCTCTTTTTCTTTACTCCCAGCAACCCATTAAATTGCTAAATTACAAGGAAGCAAAATACTTTCTGGAGTCACTGTTCAGTATATAGCTTTACTGATGTGTGATTCATCTTACCAAGCTAAAACGTAATAGTATTTTATATCCCTTTTCTTGTCATCTGCCCTTTAAGTAATTCTTGTTTTTTGTTTTATGGTGGAGCCCCAAAGTCCTTATAGACTCTTATCACAGATGCTGCTTTGTGAGTACAAAAAGCAAGATAGTCTTTGTCCTTTGCTACCTAATACTGTGGCAAATTTACAAGGAAAGAAATGAGACCCTCCCTGGCTGGCACCGCAGGCAGTGGAAGCAGTACTGTGTTATTTAAGAGGCTCCACGCACGCTCACATGCATATACCATGTTCAGTGTTCTCCCTCTGCTGGATAAAAGGAAGAAAAAACCAAAAACCACTTAAATCCAAATGAGGCCTGGCTGACACTGCTTTCTTGCAACATAAGACAAAAAAATATTTTTAGGACTAATTTCAGGCTATAAGGTTTTGAAGGTAGTTTTATGTTGAGGGCCTGTCATACTGCAAAGTGACTCTTCAGGGAAGAATAGAATAATTTATAACTGAAATGCACACATTTCCCACTGCTCTTATTTTTGATATTTTTAATATTCAACTATTTTTTCTGGTTGATTGATCACCAGACTACATGGCAATTTGAAAAAGGAAAAGTTGCTTAAATTATAAGAATAGAGAACAGTTTTATAGCTGTAGTTGGAATCTGTTGGCTTTCATGTGGTGTTTATACCTAGCACTAAGTTGGCCTTTTCCCAAACAACCTTACGATAAGCATGTAAGTGGAGCACCAGTTAGCAAGCCTAGCACTTTTTTCATGTGTATGGCTAATATTGTAAGATGAGCAGAATGAAATTCTATTATTTTAGCATCCCAGCCTGTTCAAAGTCATTTTGCTTTGTCAAGCTTATAACTTGAGACAGTTGGAGGAACAAAGGTTAAGCAGGAATTTGTTATTGAGTAATACCAGGCCTGCTGTGTGCATTGGCTTTGTAGCAGATGTCAGAAGACACCAGCTGATGCGAAGGGTTCCCTTAAAGAGTGAGCTGGTGGTATCTTTATTGACCTTTGCTTTTTCAGTCTCCATTCTGCCCCTACATTGCAATACTGTACAGTGGTTATGAGGAGAGGTGTGAAATCAACTGTTTTAAGTTTTCACATGTTTCACTGTGTGCTTTGGGAATTAACATTGATAGTGTTGGTCTCCCTCTTCCGTCCAAGTTTGTGGAGCAGCAGCGAGCCAGAATCACACAGCAGTTTGGGATGGAAGGGACGTTTAAAGATCATCTAGTCCAACCCCTCTGCAATCAGCAGAAAGGCTAAGGCACTCCAAAAACAATGTCAGTTCAGCCTAAGCAAATTTTTTTCAGCTTAGACCTTCAAAGTTGTCAGAGCTAGGAGAAGGCAGCACTCCTTAATTGCCTGTTACATCAGAGAAGTTGTATTGAAGTATGACACTGCATGGGTGTGCATCTTCTGCTTTGGCATGCTGTGCTCCTGCACATCTCTGAGCTTTGGTATGCATGCAAGCATGTGAAGTCTGACATAATGCAGACACATTCCTGCTGAAGGACATTTATTTGTGTTGGGTGCATTTGCACTGTCATGCATTGTATTTTTACAATCTTCCCACCCCAACTTCACTTCAAGTAAATTGCGTGACTGCAAAGAACATGCTTGGTGTAACATTTTGGTTTTGATAGTTTACCTGTTTTTTCTACATGCCCATAGCCCACATGCTTCCTAAGTATAGTTTTCCTTGTGTGACACTGTGTTTAATTATTAAGTATTCTAACTGCAAAGAGACTAACAACCCTATTTTTGCTTTCTCTTTAGGGTGGTGTCAATACTAGCATAAGGCATGGTGGTATTTATGTGAAAGCGATTATTCCCAAGGGAGCAGCTGAAGCAGATGGCAGAATAGAAAAAGGTAGTATTCCCATACTTTCACTTTAATGTGAAAAAAGGGCAGAGAACTGTCTGTGGTGGACTTGACAATTACCTGTGGCCTAGAAACAAGAACTCTTGTTTGCTTCCTGTCATTGTACCTTTTTTCACTGGGGAGAAGAGCTGTTCTTCTAAGCTACTGCAGTTGTCATTTTAAATATTACCTTGATAGTTAATTCTGTAGGTGAAGATTAAAAAAATAGTGTAGAACAACTGTAGAACCAGCAGTGCTGGGACTGTGGAGGGGAAAAATACGAGATAGGCTGCTGGATTTTTATTTTCTATAGCAGCTTGTGTTAATGGAGAAATGCCGCTCTGTTCCAGCCATGGAGAGAGAGGCCTTTGTATTATTTGTGGCCTTCTTGCTGGGCATGCCTGGCAACTCAGTACAGAAAATGCTGTTATTGTTACAGGTCTTCTTGTTTGTGAGCCAGGCCACAGTCTTTACTGAAGCGACAATTTCCACTGTAGAGTTAAGATTTGTTCCTAATAAAAGAATCTGAGCTTTGTGACAGGTTGTTATTCTGTTGGTTAGCACTAATTTTGACATGGGATTATTTCGTAGAATGATAGAATGGTTTGGACTGGAAAAGACCTGAGTCCAACCGTTTGGACTGGAAAAGACTTGAATCCAACCATATAGTTTGTTTGCTAAGTTCTCCTCTTGACTCAGAGTATGAAGAAGAGGGAGAATGTATGTAAAAAACTGTCCTTGTTAGCTGAGACTTGAAGATTTCTGTGCATCGTAGATTTTTTGTAGGTGATGTTCTGCTTATTTTTTCTTAATTTATTTATCATTTGTAGGTGACCGTGTGCTCTCTGTCAATGGGATTAGTTTGGAAGGTGCTACCCATAAACAAGCTGTTGAAACACTGAGAAACACTGGACAGGTAAGTGGCTACTGGTTCTACTCCTATCTGTAGTAAGCCAATTCTTCATGAATGAAAAGAGACTGGAAATTCTCTGGAAAAGAGCCTGAACTTCTCCCCAGTGTCATAGTCACTTCAGGTGGGCTTTCTTAGACTCCTTGGATCCTGGCCCTCAGATCTTGCTTCCCACCCACACTAGTGAAATTCTGGCTCTATGTGTGGATGAGGTTTGTATGGAATTGGTTTGTCCTAGTTTCTGACCTGCCTAGGAAGGAAGCCCAGGTGCACGAACTGGAAAGCAGGTGTAACAGCATGCTGCAGGTCTGAGCCACTGAGGAGACAAGGGCCTCCATGTTTGCATGCTACATTGGTAGCTTTACTTGAGTCTTGGTCTTTTTGGATAGCACTTCTTTCTGTTTAGGGTGTCTCCTCGTTTAATAGTGCTATTATTTACCTGAAAATCATTACTGAATGTACACATTCAGAACTGCTAAGGACTACTGTTTGTGTTCACTTTATAAAATGCTTATAACTTTATTTCCTGTACAAATGTGAAAATGGCACTATCTTTGACACTTCTTAACACTCCCACAGCTTTATGGGAAGAAAACCCTTTCTTACTCTGTGTGGGCAAGTATCTTGCAACTTCATTAGTGCATTTTGGAGGTTTTCACTTAACAACCAGTAAAAAACAAGGAACAAATGGAGGATATATAGGGTGGGGAATGTCTATAAAATGCTGCTGTAAAACTTAGGACTCTGACAAGTAAAAACAAAAACCTGTGCTATCTCCATGACTGTTGCCATTTAACTGGAGAATCTTTCATCTCTTTAGGTGGTGCATCTGCTATTGGAAAAAGGTCAGCTTTCAGGGGCTAAGGCTCACACTTCAGCAACACCACAGTGCACACCTCCAAATCAGGCGGGGCAATGTGAGCCACAGGAGAAGCCAGTGACAGCATCTGCAAATGCCAAAGATTACAGCTTTGTCACTGCAGGTCAGGTCACATGGAACAATTGTATTAACTGTCAAAGCATCCTTTAGTTTCATGATAGTTTTCTTCAGTTCTTAGAACAGCTGGAGCTGGTAGAAATAAATACCAAGCCCCTGCACATAACGCAGTCTCTTCTTTTATCCTGTTGCATTTGTTTTTAAGATTTCCCTTCACATCTTGGTTACTTTGTTTAGCAACTATTAGCTGTTCACTCTCTCACTGTTTCTTGTTTCCCAGTTTCACCAGTCTTAACATGTCAAGACTATAGCAAGGTTGGAGGAAAAGGGGTGCTGCTATAGCTGGTGTTGCTAAGGAGCGCCAAGGGGAGATTAAGATACTTAGATACATATGAGAGCTTCTGTACGTCCTACAGTTCCTGTCTAGGTGAGAGAAGACATGAAGAGCTACATGAAGTGAGAAGAGGGATTTGTGTAGCTGACTAGGGGTTGACGTATTTCAGCCTCTTTTACTGGTGACTTGTGAGAGCGAAGGGAAGCCTATCCTGATGGTGAAACCACTGCAGATACCTTTGGGTCATCTTCTGTGTGATTTATCCTATCTGCCAGGAACTCCAGTTGCTGCTCTCGCTAATGTCTGATCAATGACCAGAAAGGTTGTGTCACTTAGGGCTTCAAAAGGTTCTTTAATGGACTTCCTAGTGAATAGTACTTTTGAGACACTCTGCCTTTCTGTATATTGGTGTTGTCAGGGCAAGTGAGCAGACTGAGAAGTCATGATCAGTTTTTCTGTCCTCTTTACCTTGGAGGGATCTTTTAGGTAACACTTTTGGTCAGGAAAGTGAGAGAATTTTGTGAGGAGGAGATTGCGCATTGTCATGTTTGGAATAAGAGCGCCAGACACTTTTTTTCATGGCCACTGTGATGCACAAAATAAAAAGTTAATGATCCTTTTGCAGAGAACACATTTGAAGTGAAGCTGTTGAAGAATAGCTCAGGCCTTGGGTTCAGCTTCTGCCGTGAAGATACCCTTACCCCAGAGCAACTGGGATCAACTATTGTGAGGGTGAAAAAGCTCTTCCCTGGGCAGCCTGCTGCAGAAAGTGGGCAAATAGAAATTGGGGATGTCATTCTGAAAGTCAATGGGGCATCGCTAAAGGGATTATCGCAGCAGGTTTGTATCTTTAGTATTGAACTCGTACTGTGGTAGTCCTGCAGGTCTTGAGGCAGCTGTGACTAACAATGAATGCCACTGTGGTTATAGGAAGTCATCTCTGCTCTGAGGGGAACATCTCCAGAAGTCTCTCTTCTCCTTTGTCGGCCACCATCTGGAATACTGCCAGACATCGATCCTTCATTGTTGGTAAGATGTATGGCTGGTGGGGTTTTTTGTTTGTTTTTAGTTACTTGCTATTTAAGTTTTTTTTATTAGATCTGGTGGGTAGGTTAGTTAAATGCAAGATGCAAATGAAAAAATGGGGAGGGTACTCACATAGATGTGGTTCTTGGAGTGAATTCCTTAGGAGTGCACTAAGCATTTTGTGGATATCTGAAAGGAATGCATGGCTTTAATAATTTTTTTCCTCCATTTTGTGGCTTAAGGCATGGGAAATTGGTTTAATACACTGTTTCTGTGGCAGAAATTTCTTTGCAGCCCAGTGGTTTGAATTCAATATCAAACAGAGATTGGGTATTTCTGTGATTCTCTGCAGGATATTGTGCAAAACACCAATTTGTCTGGTGGTGATGCATGTGAAAACAGGGAAATGGTTGCCATATTTACTTGAAATTAGAGGTCCCAAAGAATATTTTCAAAATGTCACAGCACCAAGATTGCTAGAGTTCAGGAAGTGTTTGGACAATACTCTTAGGCACATAGTGTGATTCTTGGGGCTGGCCTGGGCAGGGCCAGGAGTTGAACTTTGATCTTTGTGGGTCCCGTTCATCTCAGGATATTCTCTATGATTCTTTGAGTCTAAGTTATTTTAATATTATTCTTAAACAATAAAAATAATTCGAGTCTAATGAGAGAAACTTAAATGTACAAATACAGATTTAAGTGAAGTTAAAATTGAAGTAAGAGGTAAGCAACTGAAAAAACTAATTAATAGCTACTGCTGTAATAAACCTGTTTGTAGCTAGAATAACTTTAATAAAACAGTGCATATATTAAAAGAAGAGGAAAGCCAATGAACAAATGGCAGTTTTTGTTTATAACATTATCACAGATTGGTGTGTTAATGAACACAAGAATTTGGCCGTAAAAGCAGAAATGAAGTTTTTAAATTCTGTCCGTCCGCTAGCTGGCATCATTCTTGGTAATATGTGATTATTGGCAAAATTGTTCTTCATTCTCATGGGAGTTAATAACTGGGTTAACAGTTGCCACTTGGCATAAATTATCTTAGTTTTTGTAGTCTGTTGTGTAGCTTTTTGGTTGAAAGCTCCCTTTTTCCCCCTTCTGTGTGAGATTGGTTTGACATCAGTTGCCCTGTAAGTGTCAGCATTGTGTTGTGATTGGAAGGGATTTTGTGATAGTTGCCTAGATGATTGCTGGGCATAACTTGAAGACATCTGTCAGTAGGCTTTCTGAAGCTAAAGTCAGGAATATATTTGTTATCCTTAGATGAAATTTCTGATTTTAAGCAGTATATATTGCAAAGTTTTGCACACTGCATCTTGGCTAAGTTGCGTTGAACTTGGTGAAACTGATGTATTTACAGAATTGAGTCAACATCTAAATGGAAGTAGCCACTGACTACTTGCTTGTGGAAACTTCATGCAGTCTTTGAAACTTTCTTTTGTCATCAAAACTGGATTATGATGAATTAGATGTTTTTACTCTCTGTAGACACCCATCCATTCACCCCAACAAGTATTTCCAGAGGTCAGTAGAGAATTTTCTGGTCCATCACATGGAGAACAAGGTGACAGCTCAGATGAAAATGAAACTACTGATCTAAGCAAGAAAAGGCTCAAATCTCCCTCTAGAAGAGACAGTTACAGTGACAGCAGCAGAAGTGGTGATGAGGAGGTGACAGACTCAGCAGCACAAGTGGACCTTGGCTGGAGTTCTGCACTGTACCAGACCTCAGGCGAAGCTGAGACACGGGCACAGAGCCAGTATGAGGCACATGGTGGTCAGAAGGAGGCTGTTCGCACCATCCTATATCCTGATCAAGAGGCTCTTGGCACGGCAGAGCTTGAGGACAGGTATGCTGTTGCTAATGACCTTTGTAATATTGCAGAAATGTTTACAAAACATTTTATTGGACCTATTAATGGAAACACTTTTGTTTTGCTTTTTAGATGTGCATAAAGTCAATATTGGTCCATATATTAATTTATGAGTTACAGCCACATTGTACTTATTCTTTTTTTTCTGGTTTATTTATAGTAATCTGCCATTGGATTTGCCAGTGATCCCAACCTGTAGAACTGTACCTGAGGTTACCACATCCATTTTAATAAATGACTGTTATACTACTCCTGTCTCTGAGCTGACTCCACACCTGGGAGAAATGGATTCATCAGTCACCCAGTTGGAAAAAACTGCTGAAGAATATGAGCCAGTAATTTCCTGTTTCTGTCTTTCAGTAGCACAAATTGTACTGCTGTGGTCAACTGCAAATTGTTTTAGCCATGATATTGGCAGTGCCTGGGTAGAAGTTAAGCACATTCATTTACAAATGGGATAGTTGTAGGTTATACTTGCACTAACTTGGGTGTGTGTCTTATAAATGGCAAATGTAAAAATGCCATTTGTAATCAGTGAACTGCAGCTTCTCATGCAATATCTGCAGGCATTTTCTCTCTGGGCTCTTGAGTTGATACATTTCCCTCTGTGAATGTGGAGACATCCATGTGTACATAGGTAGATGTGTATGTGTCTATTTCATGCATCATTTCACCCTGGAAACTTGGCATTGAACAGTTACCTCCTTCTAAACCAGGTACTCAGAGGAAACTGAAATGGCAGATATCTTGCTTCTGCCCTTTTAGTTGTCTGGATGGTTGTTCAGAGATCAGAAGATAAATTTGAGCAGCAGGAGCAGGACCCTGTTCTTTGCTGCATTTATAAATATGAATCTCAAAGACTTTCTGCTCTGCTATAAAATGCAGCATATTTTTGAGATTCTTCTGAGGTAGCTTCTTGCCAACCCAGAAGTGTCTTGTGTATCAGAGAGGACTTTTGCATCCATATCCTCAAATTATCTATTTAAAGATTGAAAAAAATTAAAATTGAGCATTGATATGTCTCAGTTGTGCAAGTCTTTCAGCTTACAAAGCTATTCTAGCTTATACTTCACTTCAACAAGAAACAAAATTACATTTTCCTTAGTCCCTTCTTCAGAAGTTTTTCTCAAACTTTCCTGATGCTCTGTGTTTTTTTTTAAGTGCAAATGAGACAGATCCGTATCTTTCAAATCAAAATTAATGCAAATTAAAATAGGCTAAACATGTCCATATGTTCAATTCCAAGATAAGGTGTGTTATTGTATCTTACTGTAGGAGATTGTTCACTTCACTGTAGGAATGTTCACTTACTTTATTCTGAATACTTTGTGATGTGTTGAATTATTTAAAAACACAGAGCCTTTTTTTTATATGGCAGCTAGTTGGAGGTAAAATAAAGTGTTAATTTTGACATGAGCTTTCACAGTTTTGTTTAAATGATAGGCCTTTGGCCCAAGGTTAGCTCCACACAAAACATACCCGAGTCTATCAGAGCCCATTAGAGACGCTTACTTGAAGCAGCTAAACTGAGCCTGCCCAGAAACATGTCCAGGCTTGCGTTCTGCTTAACTCAATAGGTAAATTAGTTGTCTGTTTCAAAGTGTCTTAAGCTCAGTAAAATGTTCATACTGCTTGTGACTGTCTGTGTTGTAAAGTGCTGTTTTCTACCCCCAGGAGGTAGAGCTCCAAGTCACTATGACAAAGTCAGAAAAGGGTAGTCTGGGTTTTACGGTGACCAAAGGTAACGACAGTGTCGGCTGCTACATCCATGACATTGTCCAGGATCCTGCCAAAAGTGATGGGAGACTGCGACCTGGAGACCGACTGATAAAAGTGAGAGAATAAAAGTCTGGATAGAGGGATTGCATGAAAAGGACAACTTTGAGTTAAAAACAAAAAAGACGTGAGCTCTGTTGTGGGCCGCATCAAATGTGGTTAAGGAATGAAGGCTTGGACCTTCTGAGGGACATAATTTCATAGCACTTGAGGAAAAGCAGTAAATACTTCCTCAGTAATGCCGTTTTACTGGAGCCTAACAAGAAGATCTCTGTTGCTTTTGTTTTTGCAGGTTAATGACATCGATGTCACTAACATGAGCCATACGGATGCAGTAAACTTTCTCCGTACTGCCCCAAGGACTGTCAGATTGGTGCTAGGGCGTGTCTTGGAGTTACCAAAGATGCCAGTGTTGCCTCATTTACTGCCTGATATTACACTAATGTGCCATAAGGAGGAGCTAGGTAACACACAATTACACTACTTTTTGCCCTAAAGTAAAATTTTCCCCTTCAGTTACAAAAAAGCTTGATTTGTTCTTTTCTCCCCTCTTTTTCTGCAAAGGTTTGTCATTATCAGGAGGTCATGACAGCCTTTATCAAGTTGTGTATATCAGTGGCATTCTCCCCAAATCGGTTGCTGCCAGAGATGAGAGTCTCCATGTACTAGATATTATCCATTACATTAATGGAGTAAGCACACAGGGAATGACTCTGAAAGAAGCCAGAAGAATGCTGGAAACATACCTTCCAAAAGTGGTGCTCAAAGCAACCAGGTATGTTTTGGAAGCAAATCTTCACTATATGCTTTATTTTTCTTGCATGATTATTTGAATGTAAGGGTCAAATATGTTCCTGTTATAACAGAAATTCACCACAGTGGTACTAGGTGGCATGTTATTGAGGACTGATGCCACTGAAAGGATCTGTGTATTCACAGTTCTTGTGCTATGGTGAAGCAGAAGGGTACTTGGTACTTGCTGTGCTTTGTGTTTCTTGGTAATACAAGGCTGTGTCCAGCTATGAACTACAAGAGTTCAAGAAGAGCCCCTGCCCTTGGGCCACAATAGCCCCAGGCAGTGCTCTGGGCTGGGGGAAGAGTGGCTGGAAAATGGCCCAGCAGAAAAGGATCTGGGGGTGCTGGCTTACAGTAGCTGAACATGAGCCAGCAAGAAGCATGGCCAGGCGGCCAAAGCCAGTGGCATCCTGGGCTGTATCAAAAAAGGGTGTGGCCAGCAGGACCAGAGGAGTGACTGTCCCCCTGTCCTTGGCACTGGAGAGGCCACACCTCAAGTGCTGTGTCCAGTTCTGGGCTCCTCACTACAAGAAAGACTTTGAGGTGCTGGAGCAAGTCCAGAGAAGGGCAGCAATGCTGAGGAAGAGTTTAGAGAGTAAGTTCTATGAGAGGCAGCTGAGGGAGCTGGAGTTGTTTAGCCTGGAGAAGAGGAGGCTCAGGGAAGCCATTATGACTCTCTACAACTCCCTGAAAGGAGGTTGTAGCAAGGTGGAGGTTGTTCTCTTCTCCCAGGCAACCAGTGACAGGACACAAGGAATTGGCCTCAAGCTGCACCAGGGGAGGTTCAGGTTGCACATCAGAAAGAATTTTTTCACTGAAAGGGTGGATAAGCATTGGAATGATCTGCTCGGGGGGGTGGTGGAGTCACCATCCTTGGAAGGGTTTGAAAAACAACTAGACATGGTGCTCAGTGCTGTGGTTTAGTTGGCATGGTAGTGTTCAGTCAGAGATTGGACTTGGTCTTGGAGTACTCTTCCAGCCTTAATGATTCTATGAAAATGCTATTTTCAAAATATGACACAGATGATACAAATACTCCTTTTTCTTCAAGCTGCTACTGAGAGTTCTGTAATCATAAAACTGACATAAAATGTTTGTGCTTAAATAGTTCGACTCTCCCATGGATGTCCCAGCACACTAGTGAATGTCAAAACCCTGTGGTACAGCTCCTAGAGTGCCATTGTGTTTTCACTGACTCCTGCTGTTCTTTTTGGCAAGAGCGTAAAAAACCTCTCCACATTACTCTGTTTCAATGTTTGCTGACACTGAAACATTTGCTTCATTTTTTAAAGTTTTCCAGCCATGCCTGCTGTTCTTTGCTTCTTCTCTCCCTCTCTTGTCCCCACTGTGTTTTTTCCCCAGAAAGGGAAGGAGTTGTAAAGTCCTGGGGCTGCAAGGTTCAATCTTTTTGTCAGAATCCAGAAGGAAAGTCCAATTCTTATGAACTTTTTAGTGTTCTCTGAAGTAGGAAGTTACCTAACTATCACTGCTTACTCTCTGTCATTGAATATTTTAAGCATTCCAAAACTGTTGTAATAGAAAGCATGATTAGCAGTCTTACCAGTAGTACTATTTACATCAACATGTGATGATGACCATGATTTATTTTTTTTAATGAAGATTTCTGTAAATATTTCTTTTCTTAGAGATGGTCATGCAGTGCTCCCAAAATCCAAAAGCCTTGATAACTCAAATCTGTGGCCAGTGAAAGCTAATGGTAAGCTTTGCATTCTTACTCATTCCAAGTGTTTATAAAGTGAAGGAACTGATATGGGCCTTAAGATACTATCCTACTCCAACTTGCTATGATCAGCTGCAACAACTGTTTACTTGGTCATTCTTTTAAAACCTGCATGAAAAGAGATTCAGCAATTGTCTCTTTAAGATTCCATTTCTCATGTAGCTTAGATATTCTCTCTGGTACCAAGCCTGTCTTTCAAGGAGTTAAAAAAAGCAATCAGTTAATTATCATAATTTTTACTACTACTATTAATAATAATGATGTTGTTTCCTCTGTTTAGGTGTAAAGTGTTCATTTGTTACATTGGAGAGAGCTTCGAGTCTGTTATTGGTCTTCTCTTTTCAAGACCAAAAGAGCCCAAATTGATTTTATTGTTCCCCTTCAGTGGTAGTTCTGGTCACGCACATGGCATTGGCTGAGGCTCACTAATGCCAAGCAGACAGCAAGAATTTTTTCCAGGTTGTGTAGACAGCATTCCTATTCATAATTCCTGAGTGAGATTAACTTCCTTTTGCTAAATAATTTCTTGTTCACTCACTTAGGCTTGGGGTCCTTTACCACCTACATTTCTGTGCACAGCATCTGCTTATGCAGTTATTTACCATCTCATGTCCTTTTTCTTTGAAATGTGGCACTTTGCATTTGTCTTGATTTATTGTAGTTTTGTTTTCTTTCTTCCTTTAATGTACTTTGAAAACTTGGCATACTGATCTCCCCAGAGAAAATTATTGCAACTCTTACAGTAATATTGCTCCCATATTTTCCCAGTATGCTACTCATTTTGTTTCAATAAACACAGTCAAGGTATTCATTGGGAACAAGTCCTGTAACCAAATCTTGAAAGATGCCACTTCAAACCCCCTTCCTGTAGATGATTTGTCATGCATAGGTAATGACAAGATGCAAGGTTACTTTCAATCTTCATTTATTTCATCTACAGGTTCCTTCATTTATAAAAGCATAAAGTATATGAAAATCCAGAACTTCACTAGGAGCTGGGTATATATCATCTATGCTTCCATGTGGTCTCATTTCTAATACTAGTAATGGCACCTCTAGGGCAGGCAGTGGTCTCTGATATCACAGTGTTGTCACTCTTTGCTTTACCAAGAAGGGAAAGGTACCTTTGAACAAAGACCCAGATGTCAACTGGTGTTTCAAAAAAAAAAAAAAAAAGTAGTCAGTGACAGGTGATTGAAGGGTTGTATTTTGTACATTTAAAGAGAAAGGGTATCAACCTTGTTCCCAAAAGTTCTGTTTCCTCTGTACCTTGTTAAATTATTTATCAGCATTTCTCTTTGCTTAGAGTTGTTTACTTGTTACAGCATTCATGCTTTCTGGTCCCATTAAATATAACATTCAAAAGGCCACTGTGAAGTATAGTCAGTGAGATGTAAGTTTGACAGCACCCAGAAACCAGGTAGGCAGAAATGCTACTCGTGTCATAGCATAATATTAAATACCTTATTTCTTTTATAAAAATAAATGATGAGGACTAATTTAGTTTCTGTGAAAAAATTACTGTGAGGTTATTGTCTTCTACCTATTTTTGTTTAGGCTGTTCCTGTGGTGATCCCTGTGATAAAATAGTAAAGACAGTTGACGCTTATGGTCCAAAGGTAACTATTCTTCTGTTGTGCCTATTATCATTAACCAGAGAAAAGGTTCTACTTTACACACTTCTAAAAATAAATAAATTAAATAAACAATCCGTTAATCAAAGTATGCAAACCCACTATTGTGAGTTCACATGAATAAGCAGTGACCATAACAAAATATGTAAGCTTTTTGAATTGATCTTCTTTGTGACTGCTTTATTGAAAGACAAATGGCCATATGAGGAGGATGCAAGGGTATGATTCAGAAAACTGCATTCAGCTCACAGTTTCTGCAGATGCTTGCATGTTACATTTGCTAGGTGGTTTTCTTTTTTTCCACTTAAGTTTTTTCTGAGAAATTCTGTGTTGTGGGACTAAAATTACTGAAGCCTGCATATGTTTTATAGAAGTTGTAATAATGTTAAATACTACTCTTGTAGGAGCTGCTTCTTCATCACCATGTACTTTTTTTCCTCATAGTGCTTTAAAATTTTTTTATTTGCTGTTTTCATGTGAAACCTTAACACACCTAAAAGCTGGCACCCATCACCCAGCTATCTCAGATAAGAACATGATATGAATAAGTGTTTTTATTTGTTGCTGAGAAAAGAACTTTTTAATGGTTAGTTGCTGCTTCAACAAACTGCCAGACTCTTTAAGAGCTAATTTGTACTGTTCTTTGTTCTCTTAGATAAATGGCAATGGCATTCTAGGACCTTCTCAGGGAAATACAGAAAACAATATCCATCTTACAAAGGGACTAATGGATCTCTCAGGACCAGGAGATGCACCTTCCCTAGGATTTAGCAATCAGATGTCAGATTTTTCTAAACACATTGACAAATCAGGTAAGAGGAGGTGAGATGGGAACAGCATTATTCTGTCTTTACTGTACAAGTACAGGAGAATCACGGCATTGTTGAATATGCTGAAATAAGTCAATGTTAGGCTGGCAGCCAGTTTTCAATCATGATCTCCAAGTCGTGTGCTTTGCTTTAGAGGATTAGTCAATGTTGAAAGTAGATTTATGAAACTTGGATTCTGTGTGAGAGAGAAATGAAGAAAAGCCATGATAACAGCTAGAGATAACGCCATGTTATCTGCCCCTTTAATTTTTTCCCCCTAAGCCATCCTATATAAGGAAAACTTGTCAGTTAGTACTACTTTTCTTTAGGAACAGAGATTCCTGATGATGAATATTATGATGAAGACGATCACAATGATGTTGTCCAGTATCTGTTGGATGTTGTAGATGAGGAAGCCCAGAACCTCTTAAATCGTAATAATGTAACTTCAGAGGCTCAGAGTCTTCTGCATCTCAAGAAGGCAGCATCAGAAGATCATCTGCCAGGTAACATGAGCAATTAAAAAAAGCATATCATTAACAGCAAAATACTGTTTTAAACAAGATGCCAAGGAAATAGTTGATTTGTCAAGAGAGTGAGCTGATATTGAATTGATGTGTGAACTGAAAGTTTCCCAAGTTGAACACAGACAAATAGGTGCTGATTCAGATGCAACTTAGTAAGTCAGGTTCTGATTTGATAAATCTGGGTTTTGCTGGGAAAATCAATCCCATTCTGTCATTCTCATCTCTTAAGTGAATTTCATATTGTTTAGGTACTTGGTCCTGCAGCTACAGTCATGTTGGAATTGCTGAAGCATTTCAACATTTCATTGATTGCAGATTGCACAACTTGCAAATTTGTTGAGATCTCTCAAAAACAAACAATTTGCAAGCCTGCTTTGTCTCTTTTAGAAGGACTGGGGTTTTTTTCAGTAGCTACTTCTGTCTGTACACCCTTCTCTTCCTTAGTTCCAAGTCCTCAGCTCCCCTTGTTATTAACTGAAATTTAGTGAGGAATAGGATTTGTAGTTTCCTTCTGTTATCACACTATGCTCTGAAAATTCAAGAAAGATGATTGCTACTTCAGTAGAGATTCTTTCTCAAACTCAAGGTACACCTTCCAAAATTATAATTACTGCAGCACTTTTGATGCACCTCAACATCACTGGGTTATTGTCATTGATTATTGCATTAGAAATCAGGAATCGTGTAGGTTCTGGCTGTGCCAGCTGAGGAGTAACACGAATTTCTTGTAGCTGGCATCTGTCCTTTGCAACTGGAGATGAATTGAATCCATAAGATTCAGGGTGCTGCTATAGCAGACATACAAGTCCAGTTTTATCTGGCATGTCCTAATTAGATTTTGTTAGTACAAAAAGCAAGTGGAATCCTGGTTTAGACCTCTTCCTGGTCTAAATGTGACTGAATTGCAGAAAAACTATTGACATGAGAATATAATAACTTAGTAGCACCAGCCTGTCCATCCATTTGTGCTGTGACACAGATAATCTGTTAGTTGTGCAAAAAGAGTCACATACCACGACGTCTGTTCCCACTATACAATAAAGAAGCCTAAAATCTGGTTATCCTGTACAGCAAGAGCTCTTTTCCAACACCCTGGTAGCAAAGGGACTTAAAAATTGTTTCTTGGTTGTTCTGGCACCTGTATTCCCCTGTGTAATGCCAGACAGGTGTTAACAGGGTTTACATCTGCGAGAGGATGGCTCCTGGGCATCTTTTGTTGTGTTTATACTGCATCTCCTGCTTTTCCTGTTTAGTAGAGATCAATGGAAAGAGGACAGAAGATAAGTCGGAAGACACAGACTGTGATGAGTCATCTTTACCTGAAGATTTTTCAGAGGTAGGATGGCAAGAATCTGTCAGACATTTGCTGATTTTGGTGTCATGGGAACTATTTGAATTTGCTATTTTTCTTATTGACATAGAAATTGTGGAAATAACTTTACATGTCCTTTAAATGAGAACATCATTGTCAGTAGTAGGTTTAAATGGTGTACAAACATTTATTTTTAAATAGTACATGATTATCATAAATTAACTATATAAAAAAACAAAGCATATATGATTTTTTTTCAAAAAGAGTGGTGATAAACTACTTTGTTAATGGTATTTGGGGCACTTAATCCAAGATTTCATGGAGTCCTGCTCAAAGAAGGGAGGCAGTCACAATGAATGCTCTATAGACTTCACGATTCAAAATGTATATTTGAAATTTCTTCTCCTACTATTTTTTGCTTGGATAAGTTCAGTAGCTTGAATAACTTCTATGTGTGATTTACCCTACATTATTTTGCATCCTGTTTTACATCAGTCACTAGATGCCTAGGTTTTGTCTCATGTTTCAGATCAGCAAAACTTTCTATCCAGCACATCCTGGCTATTGCAGCTCTCTGTCCACTTAGTAGAGTTGAAAATCAAATCAGGAATCTGGCTCGGTGTCAGTGTGCTCTAGAAGAGCCACAAGTAAAATTCCCTGTTATGGCAGTGGAAACTTGCAAGTTGGCCTCAGGAGTATAAATGTTTTTTTTAGTGTTTTTCTTGAAAGAAGGATGGAAATGCCACCTTCTCTGCTGAGTCTGTGTTGTCTGTTGAGGAAGGTGTGTGTAGGAGTATGTATCATTTAGAGGTCAAGCCCTGCTCTGTTCTGTAGAGGAATTTTTCTTGACAGGAGGCAGTTTTTACTATCAAACTTACCTCAAAAAGGGGTTTTGAGTGTTTAAATCAAAAAGGTTGATTTAGGTGACTCTAACTTAGATGACTACTGCTGCTGTGAGTCAGGAATGATTTTAACATAGATTTTTGGCCTTGTTATAGTACAGTGTCTTTCCAAGTGCTTAGTGTTCTTGTCCTCTGTTATTTTGGGTTAATGAGGATGTCTAAAAGAGGAAAGTCTTTCATTATGTGCTGCTTTGAACTTAGTACCCTTCAGAAATAGTCCATGTAATTGTTAATTGTTTAAGCTTTGCAGAGGGTGTATATATTGTAACTATGTCCTTTAATGTGTTTTGAAATACTTCTTTTACTAGCCAACACATGTAAATGACTGTGAAGACTATTGTGAAGTAAAAGCTGTGCCAGAAAGGTAAGATATCTGTTCTAGTATTGCTTGAAAACAAGCCTATGGAGTCTGAAACTCTGAAGTGGAATATCTTAAAATGAGAGAAAAACGGCAACAACAAAAAACAACAAACCACCCACAAACCAAAACAAACTCAGTAAAATACCTGTGCAATGTCTTGTTCTCCATTTATTCCTTATTTAAAAGGTTATAATTTGCCAGAATACTAGTCAGCTTTGTGGTTTACTATGCCTTCATTTTATTTGTTTCTTTGATATGTGGTTATAGCAAATAACTGGACTGTGTTCAGATGTCTCTAAATAACATAATTTGCATTGTACTAACAATTTGGTACTTGTATGTGAAGAAAACATTCAGACCATGTCACCTTCAGTTCAAATCTGTATAAGCTTCATTAGTGTTACTTCTGGTTTTAGAACACTGCAACACAACTGTATAGTTCCACTGGTCCATTTGGGTGCCATTTGGGTGCCTGGGGCTTATTTTTTTTCCATGGAGTACTAAGGATGTACCTGGCCAAGTTACTCTTTGTCCCTTTGAGCCACTTGGAACTGTATAAATTCCCAAGATTGTTTTTCTTTGTGAAATAATTTTAGTCCTTATCTGAGTGAAATTTTAGGCAAAGGTGTTTTATGTTTTTAAGTTTGTGGAAAGTTTTAGATTGAGACTTGGCACAAACAGTGACATTATGATCTAAAATACTTAATACATTCATCAACAAAGCTAGAAAACTTGCAATTGAAAATACGTATTTTAGTGTATAGGTAATGAATTATATGAATGATACAGATCTTTGATTGGATGCTATTTAATTGTTTAGCCTTTGTAAAGTTATTGCTAGAGTCATGTATTCCTGGCTTTTGCCATTGTTACTTTCTACAGATCCCCTCTGGGGATGTAAAAAAAAAAAAAAGAAAAAAAAAGGTAGGTTTTTGACATCACTGGTATGGGTACAGTCCAGAAATACTTGTAGCTATAAATTACTTTCTGGTGATTTTTTGACTAGATTGTAAATGTGCTGGTGATTTCTAGGTGTTCTTTCTTACTTCTATACCTTGTTCTCTTACAGATCTCCTCCACAAGCTTCCTTGAGCCAAGCAGATGAGGATGAAATCACGTGGGGAAGTGATGAACTGCCGATTGAATCAGTTAGCCAGGAACGTGTAAATAAAGGCAAGAACATTTAGCAAATAATCAGAAGAAAACTGAGGATCACATTAAATAGATAGAAGTGAATTTTAAGGTGTCCTGGATATGTTTTGAGGGTGTAAATACAGATGTAATGGGAATTCTAACAGCTCAGCAACCCCCTGGAGAGGATCTCTACAACTTTGTGTAATAAATGTGTAAGAGTTAGTGGGAAAAAGTATTGGCAACTTTGTATCTGTAGTTGTAGAAGAGTTGGAACCAGCTGAGATGCTTTCCTTCCTTAGTACCTATCTAATGTAAACAAAGTTGAGTGCGGAGACAAGGACTTCACCACGAAAATCCATAGGATTGATAGTGAAGACATTTATTTCACACAGCACACAGGTTATATAGGGTTACAGATACATCTTATTGGTTAAAGGAATCACAACTCAAGCACGTTAGAACTTTTAATTGGATACAAGCTCATATCTCACAAGCTCAGTGTTTACATTATCTCATCCTGATGTTTTGAGGTTCTGTGTCCGGAGAAGCTAGGCCTGGAGGCACTCCCTTAAGGACGTACTGTTAAGGAGTAACTAAGGCTCGTTAGCAAACACCAGGTGTTCGGCCTTGCATTTTTTCTCTATCTGCAACAACCTCTCTTGCTGGCATATCAGCAAAATTTTCATGGCTTAGGGCAGCAGGCTTCTCAGGCCTGGAGCAGCTTAGATTGCTCATAAATCCACTTTTCTGCAATAAATCTCTCAACACCTATCTGACAAAAGCTGTAACCATATAGATGTTTGACTGTGATCAGATTGATGTATTATGGGCTTCACGTGCCACTGCTCCGTGCTCATATTAGGCAGTGTTTTTTCTTTGTCTTGACTGTAATTCTTCCACTGCTACTCAGTGTGGCAGAGCAGAACTCTACCTAGTCTGATATCTTTGGAAGAATCTGGTCTTCACTTTTTTGAGATGGCATTAAAAGTGTCAGTTTCTGAAATTCATATACAGCAGCCCTTTGCATTCATTAAAAGAAAAGAAGGATAATTCATGTAATACTTCAGTCTAAGTCACAGAATCACAGTATAGACTGGGTTGGAAGGGACCCACAAGGATCTCTGAGTCCAACTTCTGGCCCTGCACAGCACCATCCCCAAGAGTCACACCATGTCCCTGAGGGCATTGTCCAAAGGCTTATGAACTCTGTCAAGCTTGGTGCTGTGATCACTTCTCCGAGGAGCTTTTAGACCTTTAGTGATTTAGGACACTTTTGATTGCAATATCAGAGAGATTTTTGATTTGTCAATTTTTTTGCACTTCAAAGAAGCACTGGAGGCCTGATGATGGAAGGCAAACTGCATTGGAGAAAAGCTGTCTTTCAAGTGATAATCATAAGATGTTTTATATACATGTTGAGTAAAAGTGTTGAAAACCAAATCACAAGCTGTATTCTCTAAGTGGAAATTTCTGAATTCATCCCTTTGTGCATTCATCAATTTGTGTTTGAAGAACTTAGTTTTAAAATATAGTTGAAGTTTGTTTCCATGTATTTATTGAAATTTCAGAAAAAAACCTCCCTTTGGTTCCTGGATTCATCAAAGCTGATTTGTGTCATGCTGGTTTTGTTAGTTAGGGTGTTTTTGATTCTGGAACTGAGAGGACAGCTGTGTATTCTCTCAGGTGTGTAGAGGCATTTGAGTGAAAACAGGTAGTGCAGTGGTAAAGAACAACATGCAAATTCAGCAGTGTACTACAGCTTGTTTTCATAGTTTTAGATGTTTATTTATATTTATATCAATCGGTCTTGTTCTTCTGCTACATTTCCCTCCAGTGACAAACGAAGAGATCTCTGCTCTCCCTACTGTGAATGTGCTCCCTGGAGGCAAGTACTCAGGAGGCAAATTGAAGTCTGTGATCAGGATGTTGCGTGGATTGCTGGAACAGGGAGTCCCTTCCAAAGAGATTGAAGTGAGTAGCTATTTGTCCTTTAAAGTCCTTTTTTCTAGTAGGAAACAAGAATAGAATGGCTGAATCATCACTGCTTTGAATGCCACAGCTCAAAAGGGATGAAAAGAATAATGCTAAAGACTTCTCTCCTTCCCCACACTGCTGAGAGATACGTTTGGATTCAATTCCTAAGTGTGTTTACATAATTCTTGGTTCTAGTAAATTGCCAATTGAATATGGTGATAACAGGCATAGACAAAGTAAATAAAGGCTGTGAAATCTAGCTGCTGAATGTGAAACCAGTTTTTCCAAAGTCATAAGTCAGCCATGTTACATGATCTCTTTTTTGGGAGAATGAGGTTAAATATTTACTGGATAGTAGGTGGGTTTTTTGTATTATTTTAGTTTCTTAGCTGTGTAAAATTAGATTCCTTCCTACCACAGCTTTATTTTGCATATCTACATTAGGATTTAATTTTTAACAATTCTTTTTTTTAATGACTTTGAAACATAATTACTCTTAACACTTGTTACTGTTCAGTGTTTTTCTAATGCACATGTAATTTCTTCCTTATAGAACCTTCAGGAGTTGAAACCTCTGGATCAGTGTTTGATAGGACAAGCAAAGGAGAACAGGAAAAAAAACAGATATAAAAACATACTTCCTTGTAAGTCCTAACTAATCTGAAGTTCACTGTTGATATTCTGTCACCACCTGTATGGTCAGATGGATTGGATCAGAAGTGGGACTATTTGATTTTCAGTTCTGGTAGGGAAAAAGTAAAGAAGCATTTATAAAGCAGTTTAAGAGCAATGAATAATTTATTATTGTACTGCAGTAGTTAGGGATAGATGTTCGCAGACTTTTCAGTTGTTTTATCAGATCCTGTCTTAAATGATATATACATATGGAGCCAGACAAGATTTTTGTCAGCTTTTCTTGTGTAAAACTAGAAAACCAGACATGTATACTATTGGCATTAAATTTCTTGCCATGAAATTTTGTTTTTTGCATACAAGATGTGTTGAGGAGAAGTAAGAGCTGACAAAGATTAGTTATGACTGAGACATACCTAACCTCAATTTTTCAGAGATGCTGCAGTTCTAATCACTTATCCTGCCTGGCTGCTGCTTTGTTTTTCTCCTCTAGTCAAAAGTACTGATTAGTATCCTAAATCAAGTATTTAAGTGATTTATTTTTTTCAGTGAGATCTGGAAGCATCTGTGGAGATAAGTACTATGTGAGTGTGTAAGGCTCAACATCTCTATTGTGTGAAGGTTGAATTATGTGCACTCATAACATGGGGTCTTTTTGTTGTGTGGGGCTTACAGATGACACCACTAGAGTACCTCTTGGGGTTGAAGGTGGATACATCAATGCCAGCTTCATTCGCATGCCAGTGGGGAATGAAGAATTCGTTTACATTGCATGCCAAGGACCTCTTCCTACTACTGTAGCAGATTTCTGGCAAATGGTTTGGGAACAAAACTGTACTGTGATTGCCATGATGACTCAGGAGGTTGAAGGAGAAAAGATAAAATGTCAGCGTTACTGGCCAGATGTCCTCAATAAAACCACCATGATAAATGATAGACTACGCCTTGCTCTTGTAAGACTTCAGCAGCTGAAGGGCTTTATCATTAGAGTGCTGGAGCTTGAAGAGATTCAGGTAAATTAATCCAATTATGCATACTTAGTTTTTTTCTGAATATTGACATTATATTCCTTGTACTTCTGGCTTGCCTGCTTTCAATCGTATTGTCTACATCAAGAAGTAAAGCAGGGCTTTTCTTCACCAAGTGATCATTACTGGGCAACATTTTTTCGTTGCAGCTTGTGTTACTCTCTGACCTGTTACTTGGGCTAGGAGATTATTTCATTATGCTAATGAGACTCTAAATTTTGTCTCTCTATGGCCACAGAAACATATACAGGGATATGAAATTTCCTAATAATTCAGTCTGGCTGGTTGATTCCACTGTGTGTTTAGTTCAGTCTGCACAGTAAACATTATACTATTAAATTACTTGCTAGTTGTTTTCAGTTTAGTTCATTGTTTCTCTTCTTTTATTGAATTACAAAACATCTTTGGGCAAATGCCTTTCTTCTTCTTTTCTTTGGAAACCTTTTTCTTTTTTATTTTTATTCTTGCCACGTGTTACATGTTATTGTTTTTATTAAACCTCAGACGGGTGAAGTGCGGCACATTTCCCACTTGAACTTCATCGCTTGGCCTGACCACGACACCCCTTCTCAACCAGATGACCTCCTCACTTTCATCTCCTACATGCGTCATGTCCACAAGTCGGGCCCCATTGTCACTCACTGCAGTGCAGGCATCGGGCGGTCGGGGACCCTCATTTGTATAGATGTCATTCTAGGGTTGATCAGCAGAGACCTCGATGTGAGTATCCCAGAGGGTGGGCTCAGCTGGGCTTTTGATCTGCAGGAAATACGTTTCATTGAAGCTATTAAGTTGTTTAAAGAGTATGCCATTCTTTTAGCAGCAGCACACTGACTATGTGTTAATGTAACATAAATCAGGGTGGAAAACAGCAGTGCCTATGAAATGTTTCTTCATAGGTGATCCCAGGGGGGAAAAATTCTATTATCCACTGGTTTTTGGGTTAACTCAGGGAATCTTAGTTGGCTTGGGCAATTGATGGAAAACTTAAAATGCTTGTCTGACCTGTCTGTACTCAGTGGAAATATGTTAAATAGCACTAGGGCTAAGCACTGTGGCACTCAGTTGGCCAGAGATCCATGGTCTGTTGGAGGACAGCTAGAAACCAACCAGAGTATCTGTTTTGGCAACTGAATCAAAAACTCAGTGTACTACAAACGTCTCAGGTGAGGGTATTTAAATTACCTTCACCAGCACAACTAGGGATATGATTTCTAGGATGATCCACAGGAGGGTGCCAGCTTCCTTATGTTTATGTCCTTCAGCAGCCTGGTGTAGCAAATCTTTTGGTGAACTTGTAAAGATGAGCTTAGCTCATTATGCTTAGCTCAGTGGGATTTCTAAGCACCCTGTAAATGTCTAGAACTTTGTAGACCTGGGGAAATAAAAAGTATTTTGTTAGGTTGGACCAAGGGGCTGTATTTTCTGCATATTCAGCTCCCAGTAAAAGCAAGAGGGCCTGTGTACGGAGAAAGAGAATAAGAGAAGGGGGGCAACTGATGTAGGAGGGCCACATCCAGATTGCCCAGAGACAGCACATTCTGATTATCTACTAGAGATGCGTAAGCTGTGGTGAATTATTTATTTCACTACTAACACACCTAGTTCTATTCTGTGATTTGATGCTGGGGATATTTCTTTTCTCTGCATGTACATCTTTTTTGAACATTTAACTTGCTGTTTGTTTTGGTAGTTTGACATCTCAGGCCTGGTGCGCACGATGCGTCTGCAGAGACATGGAATGGTTCAGACAGAGGTGGGTCTGGCTGCCCCAGGTGTGCACTGAACTGGCTGATGAGCCAGAGACTTTTTCTGTGATGAACACAGTGATTGTCCTTGTGCACTCTAATGCAACGTTTGTATCACAAGATTTAAATCATATGCATAGCAGTATGTATTTAACAGTTATAGACATATGGCATTTTTAACATGCTGTATTGTTTTGGTCAGTGTTTAAAAAGAAGAATAAACTGTTGAGTTTTCATTTTCATAAGCATGTGTTTATTGAGAAAGTCAGCTAAGTTTGTATGTCTAAAAATTGCATTATAAACTGAAAAGAAGGCCTAACTGTAGCTGCTATGAATCACTGATACTACCAGAGATATCTTGAAATCTACTTTGGGGATATTTCAACCTGAAGTTAAATGAATCTTTTAAGAAAAATCTAGATCTAGAACTAAGTAACTTTACTTTAGAGATGGTCATCACAAGCTTTTGTTAAAACTAGCACTTTTTCTTTGAATAAGAAGGAATTGTTAAGTCATAGTTAAAAAAAACCACCTGAAATTAAACCACCAAACTATCAGCCCCATCTCCAACTCGCACTCCAAAACATGTATTAGCTTCCATGTCTGTTTCACTGAGACTAAGATAAGAAGTTGCACTGTCTGAGTTCTGTATTAGCTGGCATTGATGCAAGACCTTGAAATTCACTTACTGTCTTCATTTCTACTTATGTAAAATACTCACTCTACTTTAGGTGTTTCTGGTAAGAAAGAAGGATGAATGTCCACTATAAAAATATATCTTTAGTGGCATAGGAGTGTCCGTATTTGTTTTAAGTTGAGGTTGCATATTTCTCCACTGTGGCCTTTTTGTTTACTTGGGGGCCTTTGTTGTTTGAGGTTTTTTGTTTTCTTTGGAGGGGAGGTGTAGGGGTTTTATTATTATTATTGAATAGTAGAATAAGTATCGAAATCGAGTGCTGTGCAACTGTAAAGTGCACATGAGAGTACTTAGGTGGTGCGAGCATTTTTCACACATTCTGTAATTTCCTTTCCCCTGCAGGATCAGTACATTTTCTGCTATCAAGTTGTCCTTTATGTCTTGAATCATCTCCAGCATGAAGAACAACAGAGAGACAAATAAAATACTGAAGCAAAAGTGCTGACAAAATAGGAAGCAAGGAGGTCGAGAAGCTCTCAAGTGTTTTACTTGTCCTGCCAATAGTTTTCTAGTCCCTTTCTTCAATTGCTGTCAAATGCCTTTTCTATAAAGTCTTTCCATCATTCCAAGTAAGGTATATAGTTCCAAAGAAAAGGGATAGCTCATACAATACCATTAATGTCTTCAGCCCCATGGATGCATATGTGAGTTTTTTGTATAACAATATTTAATAAAGCTGCATTTTTTTGCAGCTTCTTTAATATGTCATAAAATACTGAAATAAAAGTGTTTTAATTTAAAAAAATTAAAAAGAAAAACATAATCTTATAGTACTTCCTGCAGTTCTGCAACTGTTTTGGGATATTTGTTTCTTACAGGGTGGGGGAGTGCAAGGCAGTATTTTTATCCTGGCAAACTTTATTACAAAGACATTTTACTAGTTTAATTTGAAAGCTTGTTTATAGCACAGAATTTTTGCCCTTTTAGTATAATTACACCTATTTTATAGAGGGTATCTTGGAATCAGCATTTAAGCTTTAAGAGATGCCTGTTAGCATAAGGATAGTAGTGAATGTTAACTGTATCACAGTTAATAATGTTTACTTCATAGAATTTCATGTATATATTTATATACTTTTACAGAAAAAAATCTGAATTATTGGGTGCCTAACCTTATAACTGATTAGGCATCTCCACTCTGTAAATAAAAAATATACCTAATGTAAACTGATCAGTGGGTCTGGGTACTTTTGTCTCCTTGTGACTGATTTTTCTTGGCCTTACATGGCATCATTCATTGTGGTTGCTGTCCTTCTTAAGACGTGCGACAAAAGGTCTGTGCACATTTTAGATTTTCAGTATCCATTTCTTCAGTATCCATTTGGAAAAACTCGGAGAACAGTGGGTTACTTTCTGTAGAGTTTCCCCACTATGGTGAAAGGAAGTGGATATTTTCCTTCTGTCCTTGTTTTTCAGCGTACCTAGGCTGAATGCTACAGGCTTGAATGCTACAACAGTGATCTGGCAATGATGTAATCTGCTCTGCTTACAGCAACCAGGTTTGAGGTGGGAGACAGGATGTTGGGTTCTAAGTAGCTCAGTGGATTAGTGATGCTGTAAACAGTCCAAAGTGTTCTTAAAGGAGATTGTCCTTTTATGCTCTACGGGAACCTTGGATGGTGAATAACTGCCATCAGCCAACACATCAGCCTGGAGTGGTCATCTGAGGGTTTGAGCAGTATTCCTGTCCCAGCAGTCCTTACCAAAATTGATGCTATTCACTTGTGCTATCAGGAAGGGGATAAGAGTACTAATTAAACAGCATTCTGCATTGAAGTGGTGGAAACAAGGCTCAGAGGTCTGTGGTTTTTCAAGGTTTTGACTCTTCAGAATAGTAGCCCACAGTGTTCCAGTGTCCCAGAAATGAAACAGTCTTGCTTGGTTGGTGGTATTCTAGCTAGCAATAGCAGGACATAAAGAAGGAAAAGAGCCTTTTTCACTTGTCACAGTAATACTATGATTTTTATTCCCTCCAGCATAACAGCCAAATTGTGCATTTTTCAGAGCAGCATAGTTTGAGGATGGAAAATTAATTCTGCGTAGATAGAAACAGAGGCAAATTGACCGGCTGTGTCGACAGTACACATAGGAAGGAGCTTTAAATTGAAGACAGAAGATTTTCAGGACTACAGTTGCCTACAGGAAAAGTAAGTAAATGCAGCTAGTTGATACGCTGCTGCTGCTGTTTTAACCTAAACAGTGAGTTCAGAGGATTTGGGCATGTCCGTTTTTCAAAAACAAACAAAAATGTTACGGTAACTAGACAATATGGTAAGGCAGTTGAATTCTTCTTTTAAATGTTTTGAGATGCCAAACAATATAGAAACAGGAACAGATTTTTGTATAGTATGCTACATGAAGCCAATTACAGCACAAACAGTTTGCATCAGATTACAGTGTATGGGAAACACAAATCAGTAAAAGATTCCAGGATTTGCTGCCTCTCCTCACAAATACGATTTGTGGTATGGTACATTATACCCAATTTCCTTTTAATGATGGATGCACAGAAAAGCAGAGGATAATTAACTTGACTTAACCTCTCCATCCTCAGAAAAGGGACACACACACAAAAAAGGAGACATACACACAAAAAAAGAGAGACCCAAACACCACACAACCCCCTTTCAGTTTCTCAGATGATTACCTTTGGAAGGTAAATAAATAGACATAATTAGTGACTAAATAGACCTGTCTATTCAGCCTGCTAATATTTAGGTATTGTACTGGACCAACCTCAGAAATCTGTCTGGGAAAGTCAGCTACCCCATCTCACTTATTAGCTATTTTTAAGAAACCGGGGAACTTGTGGAGCATAGCATCTTTGAACAAAAAAGGATAAATGTAACTTTTCTGTATCTGTCTTCAATCTCTTTGATCCATTTCTTTCCATCTGAAATCATCCTTCCCAGTACCATCAGTATATAGAATAATATAGAGCTCCTTCACTGAAGTTTTCTTGGCCAAATTCCTGATGACCCTTGTCTTTGTAATAAAATAGATGGATCCCAATGGGAAGCATTCAGGTGTTCTAAGTCAGGCCTGTGTGGTGAAAGGTCACATTAGGCTCTCTTGGGAAGTGTTCTGAATTTCTTTGGGCTTTTGTCTCAATGCTTAGGAATTGGATATCTGATAAACATTGAATGCTCTCTAGTCTAACCTTTATTGAGGACACTGGAAGGTTATCTGTTTTCTGCTAAGCAGATGGAACTTCCCATCTGTTATACCTGATGTGGTCGGGTTGGTTGAAATGGACCCCACAGCTCAAAAGTCACTACAAGAAAATGGATGTGCTTATGCAGTGTGATTGCTTAAATTTTAGTTCTGTGGGAAATATGTTTGGAAATACAACTAATGTTCATCTTTTTCTCCAGAGGATTAGAATACCTGCAATCTTTATGCCTCCTTTGAAGAAATTAGAAGTAAATTTCCTGAGAAGCCTAGTTCCTTGAATGCTAAAAGTGCTGTGTGCTTTCTTAGTGTGCTGTCTATATGATTTGCAGTGGAAATAAAATCTTGAGTGGCTTCTTTTTAGAACTGTGATGCCTTGCTGAGTAAGCATCCAGGACATGCTCCAGCTGAGAGGGATTTGCCTTTTTATAGTATCTGATTTTTAACAGGAAGTTTACCAGACTTGGGAAAAAACTGATATAGAATTCATTATGGTTCTAATTAAAGAACTGATCCCATGTGTTAATCCAAGAGAGAAAGGATCCTTTTGATCTTCCAACCAGAATTAGCTTTGCCCCATAAGTAGTCCTGTGCCATTAGTAGTTTACCATACTTTTTTTTCCTTGCTGGTCATTACCTATGCAAATGAAGGGCAACACACTACAAAGGAGGAATTCCAGCTGCTCTTTGGAAACTGTTTTGAGGGTTCATTACTGTTCCTTTAGTACTTCTAATCAGCCTCTTTCCTTACAATTTCAGTCCTTCTAAAACCAGCTATCTGGGGAAAACAAGAATTCCAGAATGATTGTGTAAGGAATGCTTTGCTTCATTACATGTCCAGTGTTTTGCAGGAGGATCCTGAAAGGTGCTAGGAAAAGATTTCAATATCTCCTTTTAAGTAAAGTAGAAGCAGCAGAGGCTCATAACTGGGCTTGCATTGCTGTTTAAAGCACTTGTACATCTTCCTCTGATGGGACAAGCCCAAATGGAGGTCTATTCTCTTGGGTCTTCAGGTAATTTCTGCAGCTGCAAAGATTTTTCCGTCTATGTGATGAGATGGGACTTAGAAGGACAATGAAAGCTGGCATGGGAGAAATCTTGGGAGCTGGACAGCTCTTTCTGTGTGGTGACCTATATGATAGAGGTGTTCTGTAGTGTTTCTGCGTATGTAGCAGAGGCCAGTGTAATACTCACCCAGGCAAATCTCTTAGATGAAGGCACAAGGTAATAGTTGGGCCAGACTAAGTGGTGCATATTATTAACAGTGTAGAATAAAATTTTAATCTGAAGTCTGCTGGCTCAAAAATGGCAGACTTGCAGGTGGTAAAATGCTTACAAAGTGCTTCTGACTTCCTCTATGTTAAAAAAACAAACAAAACCAAACAAACAAGAAAATAACTCCTCATCCAGCTAGAAACCAAAGCAGCTTGGCTTCTTGTGTATCCTAGCAACTTTCTGGTACATGTCTTCTCATTATTTCTGTTCTCAGATGTCTTTTCTGGAGGGGTACAGAAATGTATGAGCTGAGGGCCAAATTCTGTTGATGGAGTGTAAGGCAGTTGCTAACATTCAAGAATGTGAGTTTGAATTTATGACTTCCACTGATACTCAAGTCAGGACAATACTAGAAACAAACACCAAGTGATTTGTGGATATTAGCATAGCTGAAGTAGAAAATCTGTTCTGTGCTGCCTTTTTAGTGCAGTTGATCTTGGCCAACTGAAGGGTAAATGCAGGGAAATGTTACTCACCATTTAAGCAGCTTTGAGAGGACAGTGTAGCAAAGGCTCTGAATAATTAGGCGTTCACCAAATACATATCCAGTGAATGACATTCACCTGGCTGGGCAAAGTCCAGCAAATGAGCAAGCCACTGGAGAAGAAAAGGCCAACTCTAGTGGGAAAGAAGATGCTGAAAAAAGGTGACTGACATGTCTAAACAGTATATTGGATGTACTGAAGAGACAAAGAGCAGCATTACAAATGTTTGGCAGGATAACAAGTTCCAGTGGCATGTGGTTCTGAGTAGTGTTTTCTGCAAACTGGAGTGAAGCCACTGAATTGGAGTTGGAGGTAAAACTAAATTTCTGGATTCCATCTTTTGGAAAATTCCTTCTGTAGTTAGTATTCAAGTTCAACAGTGACTGTCCAGCAGAGTATAGACTGATGAAGGTGTTGCACCTGGCAATTGTGAATCTATCACTTTTTCTGGGCACTGGTGTATTTTTCAAGAGACTTTGTGGAGGGGGGTATTTGAGACTAAGCTCTTCCATAACAGCTGGAATGAAAATGTCCATCTGTGTCTGGAATTTTGGCAAGTATAGGTTCTCTGCAGATACACATCTTGATCCATCCAGTTCATGCCAGGTTCTGATAAAACTGGTTATAGCCATCATGGGCAGTCTTATATTGCTGTGGACATTGGTGACTGAATTTCCAAATGCTCCATAGCCTACTGCATTTTTTGCCTTTAATTTCATCCTTACTGGCAATTGTGGCTTGGAGCCTGTTATCTCTATGTGTTTTGTCCTCTCCAGAGATGGTGATATTTTGAAGCGGTACTGGGTTATTTGTCTCTTCTGGGTTTGGGTGTAGCTGTAGCAGTGCCAAGAGATGCCAGGGAGATTTCTTTTGCTGTCCAGATATTGAAAGTCAAATGGGTGTCTGCACCTCTGGTAAGATAGACCACCTGATTATGCCAATAAAACTTGGCTATTAAAACCTGAGCACTTTGGGTCTGAATGCCCAGTGGTTGTTGATGAGCCATTGCCAGTTTCTGGTGCTAAAGTGACAGTGGAACTGGTTTAGGTCAAAATATCTCCATAGTGTGCTGAATCTGTAATAAGAGTTATTATTGTCTAGTCCCCATCCAGTGGATTTGTAGAGAGGATTGTTGTAGTTGGGCAAGACCCAAGTTCAGGTGGTTTTCATGATGACTCTTTCCCAGCTACTCAGAATCATGATGCCAACTTCCCGAGGAATTACTCTCTCTGTCCGCGTCTTGTGTATTGTCACCCATTGCTGCCCCACCACCTGAAGCCATGATAGCAGATCCCAAGTTTGAGTCCTCCATCTGTTCTAGCTGAAGTACCTTCTCCAATGCCAATTCAAGAGCCAAAACCTTTTTTGTCTCCATTATAATGAGTTCTGTGGCATCTCTTGGGCTTTTTTGGGAATCTCAGAGGATCCTTCAAAAAGCTCTTGACTAAAGGCTGAAGATTGGAGTTTCTTTTTTTGACAGATGAGCCAGTTCAGGTTCAGGAGACCTTTTGTCTTTTGAAACAGGAAATTAATGCATTCCCCCCCAAATGTTTCAAGATCAAACTTGATACAAGGCAAAAGGAAGCAAATAAACACAGCAACAATGAAAAGACGTCTGCATTTGTCTGAAGGTGCATCAAATATGCTGTCAGATATAAGGGTCTGTAGAGAAAAATGCACCTTTTTGATTCTTGTATAGTGTCTTAGAAGCATGTTTGGGTCCACATTAAGAATCCCAGAGCAGAAGTTCCACAGAACTTGGGGGACCTGGCACCTTCCCATCAACAGCAACATGGCAGACAGGTGCCTTGTGGTTGGGCTAGTGAGAGGAAGGTGGTGAGGCTGAGTCTTGGAAAGAGATTATTGCATCTGGAGGAAAGCATGTTCTCTTCTAGGACCAGGTTAGTGCTCACAACCTTCAGCCAGCTTTCTTTGTAGGCAATAAAACAGCTGCATGCTACTTTCCATGGTGAGCAAATGACTCACCTCAAAGTCTCGACTGGGAGTAAGGAACAGAGCTGTTTTGGTTAAAAAGGAAAAAGAAAAAAGGTAGAAGAACACCTCCTGTGGCTTGCATTCAGACCTGAACCTGAGCATCACTTGCTGGGCTTTATTTCTATTGATTTGTGTTGACCAGCCAAGTGGGCTCTGTGGGGAGCTTTGTTTCTTAATGAGATGTTAGGGAAGACATGGTTGGTTTTATTTTAATGAAGTGCTGGAAAAAACTCACTGGCTAAGAGAATGTGATTTAAAGGATAAATCATTGGGCTGGTAGCAGATGTAATTGCTAATTTCCTCAAGTGGGTTCCAGGAAATGGATTTCATCTTCCTTGTTGTACTGTGATAACCTCCAGTCAATAGTTTTCTCTGGTAGGGCTTTGGTTATGACTTCAGTATGATAGCCAGATTCCTAAACAAAGTATTAATCTGAACAAGTTAACTTGGTCACACAACCACCTTCATATTCACTAAGAAGGGGCTTGATATGGTCTAATTTGCCCTCTTGGCTCTCTTTAAAGACAGATTTGGTATTACCAATGTTGCCATTTGGGGTGTTATCATCTATAGTAATACAACATTAAAGCATAAAAATAACACCTAAGGAAATGTATAAGGAAAACAGCAATATTAAGGCATAAAAATAACACCTAAGGAAAGAGAGAGGGAGGAAGGAAGGAAAGGAGGGAAGGGAAGTAAAGGAAGAGGAAAGATATACGTAGTCACCACCCACTGGATTCAGCAATGAAACTTGGTGCTCGATGTCTGTTGATTGAAATGATGGTCTTTATCTTTTGGGGGAAGGAGACACTTCCCCCCACAAAAATCAACAATCTCTCTATACACTTCAAGCTCAAGTACCTCTTTTGGGGCAGGGAGTTTTACAGTGGATGGTGTCACGGGACATGTTTCTGACACCTCCTAAGATGTTACAGCTGCCTACTATGTCAGCATCAGTCATGGTCCATCGTGGTCCAACGTTTGAGATGAATAGCCCAGGCCAGATGTGAAATGTCTTTGAGGTTCCTGGATAGATTTGTACAGCAAAGTCATCACGTAAGGGAGGACATTGGCATGGTAAGAAAGATTATCCCACTTCACAGGATTTGCCTCTTGTTACTCTCTTCCCTTATCTGGAAATCCAGTTTGTAGCTTCAGGTGTGCATACCCTTCTGCAACTGGGATAGTTGGACAGTGGCACTCACCTGATCTGAAGGTCCTTTCACAGTAGGCATATTCAGGGAGAGGTAGGCTTTGCTGCGTGAGCAGCTGCTTCTTTTCAGTTTGCTACAGTGGACTAAAGTCTTTTGGTGGTCTTAGAATGTTTAAGCCATTAACTAGTTCAGTCTCTGACACAGGGTTAGAGGATAAAGGAAAAGAGTTCTTGACTATGCACTGTAGAATGAGGGTCTCTTCCTCCACAGCTACTTTGGCACTTGCCAAGTAAATAAATTTTCTTTTGTCAAACATTTGTGGGTTTAAAAATACCCTGGCCTTGAGTGGCCAAGTGCTGGGGAGCGCAGCAGAACTTTTCTTGCATTTCTTGTAACTCCAGTGTATTGCCTTCTGTGGGGTAGAGAAGACTGCCCACAGGGTTTGGTCACCACAGGACCATCTGAAGCCAGACCTTTCTAGCCTGCTGCCTTGTCTTTATCTCTATAATTTGCCCTTGTTCTGATGCCACACAGGCTAATGGTATGTTCACAACAGGGACTGTCATCCTGGCATATATAGTCTGATTGCTTCCCTGTGCTGTGTATCTGCCGTAATTCTGTTGATTCCTAATATATAAGTTGCAGGTTTCTTGTGTTCAAATCTGGCTTTAGATTCTGGTGGTGTTCGGTATAAACTTAGTATGTGACAAGGCTTTTTATTAGTTAGTTCTTTGAATGAATAATAATTTCTAAAAGACCAGTGATCACTGACTTGGTAATTAAAATAACTGGACTGGGTCTCTTTGATGCAACCATGAGAAAAATCTTCATTTACACTAAATGAAGTGATAAAGTAAGGTCAAGTCAGTTTGTCCCTTAAATATCCTTAACAAGTGCTGAATGCTCTGAAGCAGTGGTAACACTGACTGATAGATCCAAAAGCTGGCTGTTGAGATAGTGACACAAAGGCATCCCCAGTTCTGCTGTGGAAAAGACTATCATGCTGAATACTACAAATAACAGGGGAGTGAGTGGTTATCAGGAGGTGGTTCCTCAACAGGAGTGTTCCTAGAGCACTGACATTCTTCTCATCAGCACAATTTGATCATGTTACCCTGTCCCCTAAAGGAAACAATTTCTGTAGCAGGGCTACCTGCTTCCCGTTTCTCAGTGAATCATAAAGCTCTAGCTTTAGGTTAGGTTTAGGTTAGATTTAGGCTGGAGTTATACAGGCCAAGCAAGGAATGATTCTGCATTCATTCCCTTTCTGTAACCAGTTTTTCATGTACAGCTTCTTTTTCTTCCCAGCAGAGAAATCATAATTTTCTTAGGACAGGATTCAGCAGAGACATTTGCATGAGTGGGATTTGTGTGTCTAACTACATGGAGGTACTAGTAGGAAGGGTTGCTTTATTTACCTCAAGAACACTTAACTTCTTATCCCGTAAATCACTTTCTCTTTTTATTTTCTCTTTTTTATTATTCTCTTTTGAGGCAGACATTATTTGCACATCTCTTGTGTGACCAGAGACTTGGTGGTTTGTAGCATATAGGGATAATGCAATTTTCATAACTTGGGTTTTTTTCTGGATTTAGGCATGATATCTGAGGCTCCTAGAGATAAAATAACCTTTGGCACTCCAAGGTTATGGAACTGGGCAGAAGTCAAGTATAAAGGGAAGCACATAGGTGCCTTATCATTCAAGAACTCCTGGATCCCCTAACACAATTTATTGTGCAGTCTGGCTGTGTCATGTTATCCAGTTGTCTCATTCACTTAAATTATTGAGATCTGCCAGTGTTCTTGGCACTTGGTTAGAACACAAATCAGCACCTGGCATGAGAAATTTTTCATGTTATGTATGTGGAGAGGTGGATTGTATTACATTCCAGTCAGTTTCTCTTTGTAAAAATTCAAGCCCAAAGGCACTGTGGTTTGAAAGCACAACTGAAAGGCTGGAATGGTAAGAGGTGGGTCCTACAAAGAACATTTCAAAAGTATCAGAATGACTCCCAACCTCTGGAACATAAAGTCGCCTCACTTACTGTGTATGAATCAGCTCATCCAGGAGAGGAATCCAAGAGGAAAGTGTGCTGAGCAATCATAATTCTAATGAAGTCCTTATGAAGGGTCAAATCGAAGTGTAATGTTTATTTAAAACGTTTTCTCCTCTGTCTAGCTCTTGCCTTACTCCTTCGAGCAGCTTGTCCTTGTTGAACTTCATACAGTTCTTGTTAGCCCACGCTTTCAGCCAGTCCAGGTCTTCCTGCACTTCCTCCCAAACTGTCCATTTCCCCACTCAGTTTGGTATCGTTGGCCAACTTCATCAGAGTGCGCTTGGTCCCATCATCCAGATCATTTGTGAAGATACTAAACAGCGCTAGGCCAATATCAGCCCTGGGGGAACCGACTGGGCACAGGTTGCCAGTCTGAAAAGGAGCTATTTACCAGCACCCTCTGGGTGCTGCCTGCCAGACAGCTCCCACCCACCACATGAATCACTTGTCTAGACCGTAACACGTACCTTTGTCCAGGAGGAGGCTGTGGGAAACACTGTTCAAAGCCCTGGAGACATCCAGGCAGACACTGTGCCCCACTCACCCCACTTAGACCAAACAGATTACTTTGCCATACCAAGCAATCAGGTTTGTCAAGCACCATTTGCCCTTCTTGAATCCGTGCTGGCTTTTCCCAATCATGTGCTTCATTTCTTTTAGGATAGCCCCTAGGAGGATTCATTCTGTAACTTCCACAAGAACTAAAGTATTATTGGTGAGCCTGTAATTCCTGGATCCTCCTCTAGGCCCTTCTTGTAGATAGTGATGACATTAAACTTACTCTAGCCTTCTGGGATCTCCACAACGTTTCAAAGGTCATGGAGAGCAGCCTCACAATGATGTCATCCAGCTCGCTTGACACCCTTGGATGGGTATTGTCAAGACCCATCGATGTGTAGGGTCAAGCTCCTGTAACAGTCAACACACCAGCTCTTCTTCCACTGACACAGTTCAGTCTGTGTTTGCACCAAGCTGGACTGTTGTTCCCAAAGCCTGAGGCTGAACAGTACTGGTAAAGACAGAGGAAGTCAATTTTAGTTAACCTGTGTAATTCACAAGTCCTTTGAGCCTCTATGGCAATACTATAAGTGGAAAAGAGAGAAAAAGTAAATATACTGAAAGCTTTTTGGCACTCATTTACAGTGTTCTGAATATAAACTGTAATGTTAAGGTCTTCCCAGGAAAAGAAGAGGAAAAAGGTTCCCAATAATACTTTTTATTTCTGAAGACTTGGAAACTTGTTCATGATATGATTAAGGAAAGCACTATCTATGGCAGCTGTGATTTTGGTGAGTGTATTTTTCTAGTTCACCAGGACAGAAGGTCTCAAAAGGACAAAAAGAGGAAACAAGAAGTTTTCCTCCTTCCCTTTCCTTCACTATCATCTGTATAAATTATTGTGCATATTACTTGAAGCTCTTCTACTGGTGTATTTTTCAGTCTTAGTTTAGTGACGAGCTTTTGATAACATTGGAGTACAATCAGATTCCATTTTACAACTTAAAGTTGCAAAGAGACTTTATATTCACAAAAACACATTAAGAGGCTCTTTCTGTATAAGAAAACAGAATTTCTGCAGTCAATAAGGGCTGGAAAGGTATACTCAAGAAACTGGTTTAGGTCAATTCTAGTAGTAATAGGCCCATTTCATCTGACGTCTCTGAACTAAACTCTACAGGAAGCAGTAGTGCATCAATAGCATTTGTGTTCTGGAGTCTGCCTCGGTGCTGCCATTAAACCTAATGGGATTGTTGGGGTGGAAGAAATTCCTCCAAGACACTGCTGCCATGAGAAGTTAAAAGTAAATTTTATTTTTTTTTAATGTATCTTTTAAAAGTTAAGCCACAGAATTAAATGCTTTGGTGCAAGATTTGGAGAATCAAGTTTGCTTTTTCCTCTTGATTGAAATGATTGCAGTCTGAGTTCTGAGCTAGAATACTGCCCAGGTTCAATTCAGTTTTCCTGCTTTTAGCATTGCCTTGAAGAGGCAACGAGTGACCTACCACTTACAGTGTGGATTTCCTGTGGGTGTTAAAATTGCCAAGTTCACAGAATCACAGAATATGCTGAATTGGAAGGGACCCACAAGGATCATCAAGTCCAACTCTTAGCCTTGCACAGGACCATCCCCCACAGTCACACCGTGTGCCCAAGAGTATCATCCCAATGCTTCTTAAACTCTGTCAGGCTTGGTGCTGTGACCACTGCCCTGGGGAGCCTGTTCCAGTGCCCAACCACCCTCTGGGTGAAGAACGTTTTTCTAATCTCCAGCCTAAACCTCCCCTGACACAACTTCAGGCCATTCCCTCGGGTTGTCACTGGCCACCACAGAGAAGAGATCAGTGCCTGCCCCTCCTCTTCCCCTTACAAGGAAGTTGTAGCTGCAATGAAGTCTCCCCTCAGTCTCCTCTTCTCCAGGCTGAACAGACCAAGTACCCTCAGCCGCTCCTCATGCAGCTTCCCCTCAAGGCCCTTTACCATCTTCATTGCCCTCCTTTGGACACTCTCTAACAGCTTAGTATCTCTCTTACACTGTGGTGCCCAAAACTGCACACAGTGCTCAAGGTGAGGCTGCCCCAGTGCAGAGCAGAGTGGGAAAATCCCCTCCTTCAACTGGCTGGCGATGCTCTGCCTGATGCCCCCAAGGCCACGCTGAATTCCACTCTCCTCTGTTCTGCTAAAAGAGCATTCAAAAAACTGTGTCCATACTTGCCAGGTACTAGCTCAAGCTTCAGGACACCCAGAACTGTTACTAGGCATAAAATGAGGTGTGCCTGCGTGTTTCTTTACCGGTATAGCAAGCACGAGTTAGTAACTAGGAATCAAACACTTAAAAAAAAATAGAGCAAATGCAAAGTTTTACACTTTGTCAAGTCATGTCCATATCCATTTTTATTTCCGTATTGATGTCTGCATTCTGCATGGAGCTTCTAATAGGATTTGAGCAGAGCTGTGTCAGATTCCAGATAACAAGTCATATGTGCAATGCTTTGTTTTCCCTTTTGGAAGACAGTGATGCCAGAATTCAATCTGTTAATAGCACCCTGAGATTTTTTGATGGAAATCCCTGTGTCATCCCTGTTTTGATACATTTCAATTTACCTATTTTACTTCCAACATCAATTAATTAGTTCTGCTTCTGAAGATACAACTGGAGCTAATTGTTCGTGTCCACATTTTATGCGTGTCATGTCTGCAGTCACTGTCATTGTCACAGGTCTGAAGCACCAGTGTAGTCATCACTTCAAGTCAACTAGATTTGAAGACACATCTTCAAGAGCATGAGCATCTTTCCTAATCAGAAAGGTCCTGTGCGCTTCAGAAAGCAAACAGTACCATCTTTTGGTGATATTGGGCCTTTTTCTATGGCTACAGCTCTCTGCAGTGTGACAGCATGTCTCTTGGGGATGTCTTGATGAACCTTCCCAGTTATTGCAAAGCTCATTCCATGGGATCATGTCTATAACATTTCCAGTAGAATAGAAAGAGTAGATTTTATACAGCTCTGCTTTGTAGTGCTCAACTTTCCCTTTTCTCACTTAAGAGTTATAATGTATCCTGAGTAGTGTTAGAACTGGTATTTCTAAGGCTTCAGTAAAGCAAATAGTCAAAATGTAACCTTTTGTGATACACCAAAGTCTGTCTCCTTTTGCATTGCTTCATTTTTGCATGACTGTTAGTGGCAACATTGTTGGAGTGCCAGTTAGCAGCTTGTAAATAAATGCACACAAGGCATTTTCAATTTCTATTTTCAATTGGAAATTCTTGAATAATTAAACAAAAGCCCCCACACTAAAGGACAAACTTTGCTAAAATTGTTATTAGCATTTTTCATATCTAAAAAGCAATTTCCACCAGTCTTTTGCAAAGATGCTTCTGATTAACTCGGAAGGAAAATGTTGGCATCCTAGAGTCCCCTGGGAGGGGTGTGTGGGGCTACAGAGCAAGAAGCAACACAACTGAACTGAAAATGAGTGAAGCAACAAACTGTTTTAAGCTTTTTGAGCAAAAAAGCTTTGGTATTTATGGAGTTGCTTTTAGAACAAGAAAAGGCATCCTAACTGAATTAGCTGGCTGTGCTAATTAGCATCAGGGAGGAAAGCTTCTATTTATAAACAGAGCTTGGTCACAAAAGCATTTGTAACTCAGGGAAATGTGTTAGGTTAATAATGCCCAGGCAATGGCAAATCCATGGCACATCCATGTAGTTGAAAACCTGGCCCTGTCAAAGACATTTGCCAAACTTGTAGATTGTTGAGTGAAATCTGCATTTTACTGCTGGCTACTCATGTGCTTTATAGGCATGTTAAGGATGAGCTGGTGACAGAGCAGACTTTCCCCCTACCCTGCTCAGTCACATGTGTGCCTGCACCTCTGTCTGCCTATGTTATTACAACACCTCTTTCTGTGGCTTGCAGAATGGTTATCTCGTGGTCCCTTACTTGGTGTTAAAGCCATGACCTAGACTGGTAGCTGCTTCATCTAATCATCCAAGCATCTGTGCTCCTGTTTAATAACAGTTGCCCTAAGTGGGTTGGTTCACAAGGCTTCACATAATGCTCCAGTAGCCTGAACCCTACCCTGAAATCATTTTGCTCCCTCAGGAGTGTGAGATGCTGCAAATGAATGTCAGAAATTGAAATGTAAACATTTTTAATGCTATTTCTTCCCCTTTGAGATTTTTTTACTTCTGTTGAGGTGATCTTGCACTTAATTAATTGAGGCTTGCTTACCATCTCTTTGTGCTTCCAGGCAGGATTTTTTTCTTCCCATGTCTGTGTAGAACACTCTTAGCTGCACAGTGCACCGATGGGCCAGGCCAGGCCAGTCCTTATGACAACTATTTTGATGCCATCAGCTCTGCACATGCTTTGCTTTGTCTACTGTCCTGTGACCTTAAAACAAGTTTGGGGCAGATGGGATGGTGAGAAATAGGTGGCTGGACATAAGAGTGAAGGAGCAGCATTGAGGGAGATTGTGCTTCAAGTTCGTCTCTTTTGTGGACCAAAGTAAGGAGATTTTTTTTTTCATGTGATGAGCCAAAATGGTGCTATTTGTGTAGTAGCTGAAACTTAGCTGTGTCTGAAGGCCCTGCTATGTGGACCTGCTGTTGTCAAGAAATGAGGAGCTTGCTCTCTTGCAGTAATTGCTGCAACATCCTTCCCTTTCTGTTTCCTCCTTGCTTCCTGAACACTGCTGCTTTGAATTTTTAGCCAGTGTTACTTTTAGTCTACAGCTGTCTTTTTAAGGCTTGTTTTTTCTCCTCTCTCCTTCCCATTTCCATGAATGCTGCCATTTGTCACAGACCTATTTGGTTGTTCTAAAGGGAGGGCTGTATGACACTTTTATTCTTAAAATTGAACCAAATATCCTGGGGCCTGTACCCTCATTTGTCACACTTTTGGCCAAACCTGAAATTCTCTTTAAAAGCCGACCTGAAACACAATGTCACTGCTGGTAGAAGGGGAGAATGGATCTCTTGGTTCTTCCATTCTTACTTACATGTAATCCATGTGTTTGGATCGGATATGTTTAGAAGCATTGCAGTGACCGTCAGTCATCCAGGTTCTATGTGTAGCATGTACCTGGAGATCCTGGCCCAGTCTCCCTGCTTTAGGCAGGTACTCATCTAGCTGCAGTTTAGTTCCCTCTTTGGAATTCTGAAGAGCTCAGCAGAGATGCTGGCTTAGGTAGCTGCTAGTCCTTGGAAAAACCTGCCATGAGAGCCCACGTCACATGGTGGCTCCTATTGCCTTACAATTCCAGACACATGGTTACTAAATGTATTTCATTGTTCCCAGACAGTTAAGGCCAATTTCTGCAAGCACTCATTATGATCTAGTCCTGAGAGTGTATGCCTCTAACAGAAATGTTTACAGGAGCATTCCTAACATTTACAAGCTTTTCCCAAACTCAGTTTCTTGACCTGTAAGTGTGTTTGGTGCAAAGCTGTTGCCACAGCCTGCTGGGAATCGTTGTGGAGAAAGCTGTCAACCTAGCGAATTGCAAAAATTCAAATGATTTGCTGCCTTAGGTAAGCAATCTGTTCTTAAGCTTCCATCTAACCTTCCTGCTGTGTAGCGGTTCACTGACATAATCATAATTGAAAGATGATTTAGACTGCTAGGGAGGAGAGAAGGATTCACACAACTCTTAAAAATCTCTGTGGGAGTGTTGGGGGCAAGTATTTTATAACTTTTAATTTTGCCATGCAGAATTAAATTGTAGAGTAAATTAAAATGGAGATTTTGGATGTATTACACGCACAAACCTAAATGCAGAGCGTGCATCCACAGACACACATCGACAAAGGAAATAAACATTTAGAGTTCATATTTTGTTTGAAGGAAATAAACATTTAGATTTCATTTTTTGTTTGCCGTAACAATTACTGGAACGACTTGCTACTTTGGAAACTGAAGATTTTTCACATTTGCTTACTTGACCCTCCCCTTTTCCCTCTGCTGGCTCCAGGGAGGGATGCTCCTGAATTGGTCTTTGTGATTGTTGAAGCAAAGCTGGGGTGGCATATACTGAGTACAACATGCAGTTCTTTCACAAAAGAGATGTTGAATATTGTGTTTTCTCTTGTGGAGAAGCTGACTCAAATTGAGCCTTCATAATGGAATCTACAGATAACCAGAACAGTGTCAACAGGAATTCATTTGATGTAATCTGGCTTTCCCAGATGTTGTAACAAATGCCAAGATGGTTTAAAAAAAATAATGCCCCCTCCCCCCCATGCAAGAATCATAAATACTGAGTGGGAGAAGATGAGTTTAAAATCTAAGTGCTGCCTTTTACCAAACAATGGATGATTTTTGTAGCACGAATCAGTTGAAATGTCAGTGTTGGACACTGGGTCTCAATGGGACCCTCATGTAGACATAGTGCTTAGTGTTAGGTCAGTGGTTGGACTGGATGATCTTAAGGGTCTTTTCCAACTTAACCTAAATAGTTCCATATTCCCACTGGTGAGAGTGCCTTTTGTCCCCTTTAAACTCATCATGTGGAGTTGAGGTATTTACCTGCAGCACTTCATGCCTTGATCTCTTGTGCACCAACCCCGTTGCTTCAAATCCTGTCCTGCCTCAGTGTAGCAGCAGCACCGTTGCTATCCCACTGACCTGTATGAGCAACTTAGCCTTCAAAACGAGCATTTCTGCACTTTTAATACATTTAATTGAGAAAGGCAATCCTGATCTGACTTGTACATTGGAAGTTTGAACAATGAGGGGTTTACATTTGGACATATAACTTGCAAAGTTTATTATTCTGTTTCCATTCCCATTTCTTTCTCATTTAGATCTTTAAAACTTCCAGTATGCTTTATCCTGAAACCACCTATTACATGTGCCACCCTGAGGCATGAAAGGGCAAGGATCACTGCCCAATCATATTAAGAGGGGAGGTATGGCTGGACAGAGATATTGTATCTATAGCACCTCCCCGGCTATCAGTCTCCAAAGCACTTTTTTTTTTTTTGGCGGGGGGGAGGCAAGGCGGCAATGCATCTGCAAGGAAAGAACTTGTGAAAGTTCAAGCTTGTTATGGAACATTTAAGGCATTCAGAATGATAACTGAGTAATGCCAAGTAAGACGATAGAAATTGCTCATGGTGGCTGCCAAAAGCTAGTATCATGCAGCTTCAAGTGCAGTCTGCTGCCTGGGAGAAGGCAGTTTCTTTTTAAAATGTTTTCTTCAATTTAGCTCGCGAAAGACAAAGGGTTGTTTTCCTAACATCTGTAGGGCAATTTCTTTCATAGCCAACTGCACCCAAGTTAGTCTTGTGTTGTTAAAGTTGACATGTCCTTTTGGTTGTCTTCTTCCCTGCTTGTTCTTTCAGTGTTGTACTCAGCTTAGTTTCTTTCCTTTGCCCTGCAGCTCCTCTAGCCTCACTGCAGCTACACTGTGTGAGTTATAGACCCAGCAAAATCCAAGTGCTTTTCAGTATTTGCCCAGCGAGGATGTGCTTCTGGCAGTCAGCTTTGGTTTTGGAAACTGCTAACGTTAAGAAGGTACAATGAAACAAGCCTACAGAGAAGTGCTTTGCTGAGTCAGGGCTAACAGAGTTTTGCTTCCTCAGCCTTCTTCAAACTTGTCATTGCTCACAGCTTCAATTACCTTGTTGAACTGGTTTGTGTGTGTGCTTGCCTTATAGGTTTCTGAATTTTGCATGCTTTCCAAGTGTACTTTGGAGACCGGAGTTTAAGTATAAGATAAACCAACTCGTTTTCTTCAAATATGTGGAGCCCTTGAAATCCTGCACTTTATGGTTGTAGCCCCTGCTTTACTGCAGCAACAAATGTATTTGTTGTGTGGATAGTTCCTTGCCTACTGGAGGGGAAAGATACAAGAGAATCAAGCCCTTGACAGGTTTGTGTAGGGTTTGGGATTGCCAGAATACAAGCAACTCTGCAGTCATGCAGCCTCTGGTTTTCTGTAAAGGTAGCAAGGAGATGCAAGACAGAATAGCACTGGCAGCCAGCCAGCAAGGTTGGTGGGGCTGAGAGGTTCAGGATTCTTCTTCAGAGCCTTTATGGAGCACGGTCCTTGCCTTCTGACCTGGTGCAGAAGTCCCCTTTGCAAATGAAAAGGCTACCCACGGATGCCTCAGGTCGGGAAACACAATATCCATTGGACACTTTTCACCTCCAAATGCAAAGGACTCATCAGTGGCAATAAATAACAGCAGTAAGATGGATTTCTTGTCAACAGAGCTGGGAGAACACATTTTAATTAAAGGACACCAGTGACTCTTCAAGAGTGAAGGTAACGGGGTGTGTCTGTTTTAAAAACCTGATGCGGTACAGTGCAATGAGATGTTTTGAAAAGCTTGGTAAGGGCATGAATTTGACCTATTTCCGTGTGTAAACAAATACGTGTTTTACTTTACAGCAAATACATTTCAGGAAAGCTTTCTGACCATGTAGTTAATCTAATGATTTTAATATTGCTTGCTATCTATTCCTTCTTCATTGGTACTCTAGCTAGATTAATTTTTTCACAGTTCTATAAGCTTCTGGCATTTGTCCCACAAACTTAAAGGATTATCATACCTTTATTAGTATAATGTCATGTTCCACTTTTTGCCTGACTTAAGAGATGTTGCATTCCCCTTCCTGAACCAACACAGAGGTTTTGCCTGCATTGTTAATGGTGAGCAAAGAGATACCATCTTCGTTCTGTAGGAGTGCCAAGCCTTGCTACAGATCCTATAGGTACTGTTTTTGGCAATGTATCAGCATCTGCACCTTATCTGGAAATAATGTTGCTTTATGCTTGAAACTTCTGTGTCTTTTTTTCTCCCCCCATAATAACAACTTCCTTTTGGTCAACATGTCCAGATACAGGTAGGTATATAGGCAGGTGAGAGGGTGCTGTGTACTTAAAACGCACATAATGTACCCACAGCCTGTGCTTTACAAGTGATGCCCAAGGTCAGTAGCCTGGCATTTCCAGCAGTTCAAAATTAAGAAACAATGGCATCCAGGTTGGCTACGCACCTCCATTTGCTTTTTGGTTGGATTTGCATTTCTATGAAGTGTTTAAATCATAAGCTTCATCTCTGGAGAACTTCTTCTCATCCAATGCATAGGTAGATATGAATGGATCTTCTAATATTCAAACGATCATAGACAGCTTAAATACAGTTTGGAATTATGATTGTCTGTAGGAAGCTTTTCCTGGTAGGTTTTTAAGGAGGGGATAGATCAGGATTGCATTCTGAGCTTATGATGAACTGAAGAATACAAAGAACTTACTTTATTGATTTGTTTTGTTTGCATTTTACTTAATGGAGACATTGTCCTTCATTTGTAATGTATCTTTCAAAGACAGTGACTGAAAAAAGGGAAACTTGTATCTCTGATAAGTGAATAAAAACAGCTGAGAAAAGCTGTAGTCTGCTAATTCTGGAAACAAACATGGGGGAGGAGTCCACAGGTGACAGGACATACTCTGACAGAAAACTTGTTTTGAGGAAACTGATTTGTGAGACTTGAAAAGTTCCAGGGGAACTTATCATCAAATTTTCCCAACAAAAATGGTATAGTTTTGTTCTTAGACCAGCTAGTGAATCAGAAACCTGAGGCTGGGAAAGTGAGGCATCTCAGCTCTTCCCTTGCGTATGTGTCTGAAACTTTAAAAAAAGCATCAGAGTGGCATTTGCTTTGCATGAAATGTTTGTGGCACAGGATTTCTGAGGCTTTTTTCTGGGTGGGATGTTCAATGCTCTGCCCCTGATCTCCTTCCTTAAAAATGGAAAGTGGCTGCCAGCACAGTTCAGGAATTATTATTTATTTCTGTCAGGAGAAAGAAGACTCCAAAGACTTCACTCTTTGGAAAATTCTGGTAAGTGGGATTGTTGGTATGCTTTAGAAATTCTGAACAATATTGTTCAGTTCATTATCTTCCTTGTTTAAGTTTTGACAGAGAGAATGCTCTTTTTTTTATTATTTATTTTAAAGTTCCGTTTTTATCTTCAGCAACCTGAAATGCCTTTCCTTTTCCTGATGATATCATCCTAGGAAAGGAGAGCAAAAAAGCCCTGTAACTCAGGAGGAGTTTGTTCTTATATCCCTTTCAGCAGCACTGTGCAAGTCTAGTCCTACTGTCCTAGTCTCCCAGCCCTTTCCTGCTTAGATTCCTAAAACTGTTTTTTCTGCTCTTTCAGTAGTTGGCAGGATCTCAATATTCTCCACCTTTGCTGTGTGATTTTTTTTGTACGAAGGTTTCAAATGCTTTATTGATTCTACTTAGAAGCTCCTTTCAGGGATATGTGTAGCATGAGGTTATGATGACTGTATTAATCTTTTTTAATAGTTGATCCTAATCCACTTTTTAATTCACTGTTAAACCAAACTCAGGGTGACACAAATTGATGAAAGTGAAGAGACCGGTAGGTAAAAAAATACCATATATAAAGATTTAGACGGTTTAAGTAAAGTTAAGGTATCAATTGATTGACAGAGGCAGGATTTCCCAGGGTGCTTGCCTTTACTCTTCCCTTGGCTTCTGTGCCACAGTTTTATTTGGCCAAACTTTTGATTTACCTGCAGGTTTGCCATCTCTTTAGAGCCTCAGCAGCAGTCTCTGCTGTGTCCTTTCAAGAAATTAATGGTAGGCAGCCCTTGCCTGGTAGTGTGAAATGGGGTTAGATTTTCTTTTACTGGCCGGAAGGTTTTGCAGGTTTGCAAGATGAGCACTAAAATACCGAAGTTGAATATTGGCATGGAGGTTTGTCTCCTTCTGCCTGATTTGCCCTCAGTCCTTGGTCTCTTGGAAAGTCTCTCTGCTTCCAGCACAGGTGCCTCACCTTGGCACAGCCTACTGGCAATACCTCGGATCAATCAAGAAGCACTTGAGCAAGTGCTTTTCAAGGAGGGCAAGTATGGAAAACTGATAGAAACTTTGGATGAAAGCAAATAATTTTTTTTTTCTGGGAGAAAGCTCAAGTGGTGTGGCAAGTCTTAGAATATATTTTTTCTGTTATCTTTTGTTCTGCCCAAAAGAGCTGATATGAATTTTATTAGATCTTCAAGGAGATAACGTCTGTGGGAATCTCCACTCTGAGCTACCTGGAATATGAAAAGAACTAGGCATAAATTCTTCTTGTGGTATCTGCTGAGTACTTTAAACCAGAAAACTAGAAGGAACGTAACATTGTCGCAGTGTTGGCAGAAACCTCAGCCATATATCGTTTGGGAGAAAAGGTGAAGTGATCTAGGATAAATGTTTTTTGCCTGCTGAATGTTTGGTCAACTCATGGTTGAAATGAGCTGCAGGAGTCGTTTGTTTTTACAGTTGTGCCAGGAGCACCCAGAGCAAAGGACAGGTATTGCTGCTTTCCAAGTGAGTCCACAAACCGCAGTCAGGACCAGAGCCCAGGAGAAATTGCATAACAAACTTCACGTAGGCATATAAATGCACAACTATCCTTTTCTCAAAGGTTTCTTAGCCAGCAACTCCAAGTTATGGGCATCTGCAAGTTTAGTAGCACGCTGGGCTTTCCTTCAGGGACATGTGGGATTCATGGTATGCAGCTGTGTTCTGTATTTGCTTTGAAATCTATTACAAAAACTTTGGGAGAAAAAAAAAACAAAAACCGAAGGCGTTTTCTTTTGCTTATATAAAACCAAACAAAACCCTCCAAAAACAAATTAAAAATAAACCTTAAAAAAACCCCAACAACAATAAAAGCAAACAAACAAAAAGTTAACACCCGCCAAAAAATAAAAGGGAAAAAACCAGAAAACCCCCCAAACAAATAAAAAGAAAACTCACCAAAAAAACAAGGAAAACCCCCAAACAAACAAAAAACCCCAAAACACCAACCCCCACCAAAAATCCCCCTCAAACCCCAAAGCTCACAGCCGCCCTCCAGAGCCGGCGGGCTGTGGCCAAGGGGCAGGGAGCCGGGACGCGGAGCGGCATCTGCACCTCCCGCTTTCTCCGTCCCCTTTCTCCCGCTTCCCACCAGGCAGCGACGCTGCCGCCGTCCCGGGCAGGGCACGGCCATGCCGAGCAGAAGCCGGGCCGGGCCGGGCCGTACCACGAGCGCCCGCCCGGGCAGGGGAATGCGGGCACGGGGCGGACCCGGGGGCTGCGCTGCCGCCGGAGCCGCCGCCCCGGGCGCTGTGGGGACCCCGAACGGGGCCGCGCCCCCGCCACCTCTCGGCCGCCGCCACCGCCGGCTGCGGGCCCACCCCGGGCGGTCCCGCCGGCCCGGGCGTTCCCCCCTCCCTCCTCGGCGGCCGGGGGAGGGCCAGGCGCCCGGATGTCGATCAAAATGAGCGAGCGCCAGCCCCGCGCCAGCCGCCCGGGCGGGGGGAGCCGCGGCGCGGGGATACCGCGCAGCGCCGGGGAGGCGGCCGGCACATGGCAAGGCAGGCTTTGGCAGCGGGGTAGAGCCCGGGCAGCTGCGGGCAGAGCTCATGGATAGAGGACGCTTGGCAGGATAACTCCGCGATGGCTGCCCAGTCGAGGTACGGCTTAAATAACTCGGGTCGCGCTCGGTGCATCTCACTGAGGGCTGCCTGCGGTAGGGATGCCCGGCTCCTGCTCGGGCACGGCTTGCTGTGGGATTTTACCCCGCGTCTCTGGAGTCACGGCCCGAGTAGATTTTGCCCGTGTATTTTGTTCACCGAAAGGCCCAGCGTAAACTTTATTTCAGCAGGAAAGCCAAAAGTATTAATTGCTCCCCGTCAAATCTTGCCCAGTCCAACAAGTTAAAAGCTCTTCGGAGCTGATTTGCTTCTCCCTTGTGGGCTTGCCTGGTGTTTGTTTGTTTCCCCCTGTAAGCAGCCTGGCGTGAGCAGGTTTCTGTCACTGCTCCCAGCAGTGGTGTAAGGGGTGGTGGATGGTTTCTGTGTGGCTGCGCTGGGAGCTGGCTGTGTGCAGGGGAAGCAGGTTGTGTCTGCTGGTGTGCAAGTCTGCCGGAGAGGTGGGAGGGCAGAAAATGGTCACGGAAAGGAGTTAAAAAAAGAGTTAGTTAGTTGCTGTCAGGCAACACAATTCAAGCAAAAATACTAGTCTTGTTTAAATACTTTTCAGTTGTAGCTTTAAAGAAGCAACATCTTGCCTGGTCTCGAGGGGCGGGGGAGGGAGTGTCCTGGTTAATGTAAAATTTCTCACTCAGCATGAGGGAGGCAGCTTTTCTTAAGTAGTAGTACTTGATGGAGCAGTGCTATTTAAGGTACCTGTTAAATGCCTTTTAGCGTTTATGATGCTTTAATGGGCATTTCGGAAATGCCTAAAAGAGAATTCCTTTTTGCTGTTTAGTCCCATACCAAACAGCCTCCCTGCTCCCCCTTCTTGCAGGCAGGAAAAAAAATTAATGGTGGCATATCCTACACAAAAGTTTGGTGCTCCCAGTGTATTTTCACAGTGGTGCTTTTCTGCAGGTTTGAAGCCAAGAGCTGGCTTTAAATTACATTCTGGAGAAGGACAGAGCCCTGAGGTTTGGGGAGGAAGCAGGGGAAGATTGATTACTTGGTTAACAGCTGAGCTCTTCTCTAGCTTCCACTGCCTGCTCTCTCTGCATGTGGGAAGACTGGGAATACTGAACAAAAAGCTAAAGGTTCAGTTTTTAGCATCTTTTTTTCCATTGTATGATCATTTATCTGCATGATTTAGTGGCCTGCATTATCAGCCTTGCTGTAGAAGGCCCGCATGCTAAGCGAGGATGCAGCATAAATTGTAGTGATGCTGGCTGGCCCTGGAGCTTGGCCTGAATCCAAGGCCAGGGACACACTTGATGTCTCGGAGATCGCAGAGCCATTTTCCTGGGTGGCAGGAGGGCACGTGGGAGCCAGGTCCCAGCAGTCGCCCACAGCTTCAGACAACTGGCCGAGAAAGGGCAGGGCTGGCACTGGGATCAGTGAACCACATCCACCTGTAAGGGGAATGGTGTGGAAAATAATGTTATGTACATTGAGTGCTTCAAACTGAAGTGAGGAAAACGGGCCATGGGCTGTGTCCATAGGGCTGAGTACCGCAGGGGAGGTGAAAGGACCTTGCCCCACACCTACCATTTGAGATGGGCATGGGGACGAGACCCACACCTGCCCTTCTCTACTCTCCCTTCTTAGCCATCATGTGTCTTGGGTTTCACTTTTGCCAGGATGATGTGAGGTGCTCAAGCTGTAAAACTGCATCAGAGCATTTCAGCATAGTGAGTAAGGAGGTTACTCTGTACCCTTGAAGATCAGTGTTAAAGTAAAAAAGATTATTGCTCATTTAAAGAGAGTAGGAGTGAATATGAGCAGCCAAAATGAGTCTGCAGGAGAGAGGTAGCATTTGCCAGAAAACCTGATGCTTGTGGTATTTCTGTTTTGGTGGCACAGGTCCACAAGGCTATCCATCTAATTTCAAAAGATTTGTGCATTGCTCTTGTGTAGAAGCCTTTATCCAACAGTAGAGGGTGAATTCATATTCACAATAAATAATTAGAGCTGCAGCGTGTGGGACTGAGAGGTGAAATATCTCCAGAATTCATTTGCCAGAACATCTCTGAGGGTTTACTCTGCATGGTAGCTGATAAAAGGTGTGGGTGAGCTTTTTGTGTACATTTCTCCTTTGCAAAAAAAAGAAAAAAAAACCCAAACCATTTTTTGCAAGCTCAGTAAATTACTGGTATGAGGTGGTATGATACTGAGCACGGTAGAGTTTTGCATATTGCTCTGTAGGAGGCCTTCGGGCACTCCTCCATCTGCTCTAGTGTGCTATTTCTCACATGCTGTATGTTTCAATTAGTGAAAGTGATGCCATGTCGGGGAGGATACTTGTTTGCAAACAAGAAAATGCAACATCCTTTCTTCAGCGTAGGCACCGCGATCCTGGGCAGCTCACTTAGCATTTGGGTTTCACTGTTTTGAAGGGTGAAAGTGGGAATGGGAAAATGGGATGATTAAACATGCCTGTTACTGCTCTTTAGCATTTTAAAAACTCTAAGAGTGATGGCTGAGAAGCTGATATGCTAATGAGTGCCATCACTTTTTTTTAAAATAATATTCTTAAGAAATGATTATGTGGTAGGTTGGGTAAGGTTTGGTTTTGGCAGTTTGAGAATAATCAGCGTCTATCAATAGCTGCTGTAAATAGCTTACATCTGGAACTAGTAGGTGGAGAAACTGTCCTCCAGTTAGCATTGTTTTGTGTATAATGTCAGGGGGTTTTTTGTTTTTTCTTTTTTTTTTTTTTAAGTTGCTCATTGAGCTATAGGTTTGCAGCTGTAGCTTTCTATGCACTTGATTCTGGAATGCTCGGATGATCTTATGCCTGTAGTGTCCCCAGGCAACAGGGCTTGTGACAGGTTTTTATGGTATATTCAAGAACATGTGAGCAGAAGCAGAATTGACCTGAATGAGGACAAGCTTACTTTCTTGTCGAGCACGGTGTGATACTTATCATGTGCTGTTCTGCTGCTCTGAAGTACGGGAGGATCCCAGGAGGGGTGTGGGACAGGCTGGCACCTGTGCTTACTACCAGGGATATGGGAGGAGTGAGGACACGATTCCTTAATGGAATGGTGGAGCCCATCTCTTTTCTGCTTCCTTCTTCATTGAAATATCCCCTCTGCTGCAACAATTGCAAGCTGAGGATCTTCAGGTGACTGGGTTTTTTTAAGGTGTAGGCTGTAGGCTGCTTTTCTCAGGCTGGTTGGAGTAATTTTAAATTATCTGTAGACCCTGTTGGTTACACTCATTTATAATTGGTGGATAAGCAAAATAGTTTGTCATTTTTGATGCTGAGAATTTCCATTTCTCATATGACTTGCCTTTTAGCCTAGTCATGATTAGTATCATTGCTGGTGTGCAGAAACAATGCAATTTCCTAATCTATGTACATAGGTGAATACACTAACAGTGAGAGCAACATGAAATCTGAGTTTTGTGCTGTCATCCCTGCTGGTCTCACCTTGCTCTGTCCCCTGAATCAGCCCTGCAGGGAAGGGTTATGATGGACAGCAGCCAGGGAAACCCTCTGTTTTCACCCCGTAAAACCAAGTTGTACTAGCTGAATCCAGAAGAGTCTTGAAATGAAGATATACTACTCATTTTGATAGAAAAAGGTGACACTGTGCAGAAATAAAATGTGGCCTTATCTACATTTAAAACATGGTAAATTCTGAAGGGAATAACACTGAGGCTTTTCCCTGAGGAGCATATGTTGAGTGATGCAGCTTAAGTTTGTTCCATGTCATTTCACAGCTTTCCTGGCCAGAGCTGAAGACACTTTTCATAACTTGGTAGTTTCATGGGTTGGGTTGATACAGGGAAATGCCAGTATTGGTGGTGACAGTATTCCAGTCAGCTGATGTAGGTCAAGAAGGGCTGAAATGTGTCTTGTTGAAGTTTTTTCCTGTGTATTGAAAGCAAAAACATTCCATGAATCCCTGTCAGTTTTGCTTGTATGTTGCTACTAGCCCTGCCTGTAGAAATAGAATTGTTTTCTCCAGAACCAGTTGCCCAGCTGATCCATGGCATGTTTTGTGGGCTGCTGGTTCACAGTTCCTGGACTTTCTGAGCCTGGAGTCTGTTGATTTGGGGCAGGCCTGCAGCTGAAACTCTCCCACACAGAGGAAAGATACGCTTACAGAGAAGTGGACTTTTCAGGCAGGTCTGTTGGTGTTTTGTTTGGTTGGTTTTGTTCTTTTGGCAGTGAGTGTTTCAATTTGTGATAAGCCATTGAAAACTTTGAAATACAGTTGTCATGGCATACTTGAGCTGGTATACAAGGGAATGTTTCCTTAGGTCATGTAATTTTCCTGTGTCTGAATCTGTGTTAGAGGCATTTTCTCAGTGCTTTATATGAGAAAATAATTTGCTAGTACAACTGCAAGATGCAGCGTCAATACCAGGAAACAAGCTTTTAATGAACTGCATAAATCCTCCTCAGCACTCTTCTGCCAACAGTAGTAATAGCAAATGACAGCATGAAGGTTTTAAATGCCTTTAAAATATAATAGAAAAGGTGTCTTCCTAAACTACTTGGGAATGGCACAAAGACATTGTTCTCCATGAGGCAGAGGGTAGTGAAGTGAGGAAAAGTTTCTCACAGAGTGAAGAGTGTCTTCCAAAGGCCTGGCTCTGGCACAAGGTGGTTGGGAGCACAGAGGCTGGTTTGCTTATGTGGATTGTGAGAACCATGACAGAAGAGTTTATTGTAGTGTGACCTGAGCCTCAAAAAACTCAAACCAAACCAAAGGAAAAAAAAAATAAAAACCAACCAAACAACAACAACAACAAAAAAAACCAACAAAAAAACCCCCCAGCCAACCAACCAACCAAAAACCCAAAAGAACCCCCCCAAACTGCCCCCCCACCAAAAAAAAAAAGAGAGAAAGTACTTACCCTGTTCAGTCTTGAACACAGCATGGATTTTTTTTTTTCCCCTGTGGTATGTTATAGTGAAAAAAGTACTGGCTATGTTATGTTTTGCAAATTTGGCTGCTGCAGTTCATCTGTGTCCATGATAAGAATGAGAAGACATGCGTAGCACTGGCTGGGGCAGGTTATCACTCCAAAATGAGGTGTTACTGTAGGTGGATTATGATAGAGCTGTATCTATCCAGCAGAATGCTTCTGCGGGGAACAGACAAGACCTACTGCATGTGCTATGAGCAGATTTCTCATAGTTGCTTATTCACAGGCCATTCAGGGAAGAGAATTTTAATTCTGGATCTGTACAGAATCAAGCAGCTGTGGAAAGTGGTGAAAGGTAGAATCCTTCCTGCTCGTCTTCCCTCTCAGCTGTGATGGCTGCTGTGTGCAGAGCCAGCCCCCAGCTCTCTTGTATGCTGCTAAGGTGCAGAAATTGTTGATCCCCTTATTTAACTGCATGGCTTTTAAAAAGCACATTTCTTTTGCTGCCTTATACTTGTATGGGCAGGGAGAGGTTGCAGACAAGGAGGAAAAGCAGGTGTGTGGGCACACAACTGCATTTGAGAAGGTGCTCTGCTCCTTTTAATGCTTCAGCATTGTTAGGCTCAGTTATCTAGGAAGGCTTGACTGGCAGCCTTCATCAGAAATGCCATATGCTTCGTTAAGATGTTTGTCTTCTGGTTTAGTTTATGCTTAGATATTGTTTAGTGCATAGAACTGTCATTTTTAGTTGTACTGAGTGTTTATTGTACTAGTGATCTGAAGTTGCCTTTACTGTTGGTTTTACAATGCTGCCATCAGGTTAAAAGAAAATAATGCCCCTGCATTAATTTTTAGAGAAAGTTCAACAAGCAAATTGTTAATGTTTAACCTCAGAGACAACAGTAAAACTCATTTCCAGGACTTCCAGAACTGTGGGTTTCATTTTTGTACTTGTAAAAAAAAAAAGTAGGCAACAAAAAACAGCTGCAAAACCTTACCAAAGAATAACAAACAACAAAAAATGCCCCTACCCCGAGTTCACCAAAACCTAAGCAGTAGCCCATTTTAAAAAGAAACAAAAAGGCAACTCTCAAGCACATGGTAGTATTTTTATTCTCTACATCTTTGCTTAGAATGCCATATACTCTGTAATCTATTAGCACCAAATGATGTATTCAGCAAGGTATGATCAGCTCCTTGAGCACAGTAGTGTCTAACAGCTGGTGTGTGTATGTGAGGTATGTGAGAGAGCATTAGTGCAACATGCCTCTTCCCCAGGCTGAGTTGTGGGCATTGCTGTTTGAAATATGGGTATCTCCAGCATCTAAAATTGAAAGGAATTATTGCAATGTAGCACAGTAATGGCATATTTACATCTTTAGAGAGTTCTAGACATGTGGTAAGAAATTGCTTTTAGTATTTTTCTTCTTCTGCAGCCTGTAAGGTTTTGCTTAAAAAGATATTACTGAGTAGTTCATCTTTGCAAGCACATCTCAGAAACTCTCCCTCATAGCTGGTATGCAATTATCTCTCAATAATCCTCTCCCCCCGTAAGCTGTTTTCAAAAAATCATCCTAATCTGAAGACAGGGAATATGCTGGCATTTTAGAAGTGCTTTGGTGACATGCTTCTCTTTTCTCTGTCCCCAGTGCCCTCAGCAGAACAAGCTGTTCTAGGAAAAACTGGTTTACTGATGTCAGTAAGCTGTGGTTCTGCTGAGAATAGGCTGTCAGCCTAGGGATCTATGTCTTCATAGCTTTGCTAGAGTAACAAGCTAACAGAAGGATAGCATGGGCTGTCCTTCTGTACTGCATTGCAGGTAGGTTTGCTTGCATTTTTCAGACTCCCATAGAGTTGCTGGTACCTGGAAGCTGCCATGTCTGTCTGGCACTGCAGGTCTTTTTACTGTGAAAAGTTCTGCTGGTGTAGCTAAAAGGCAACAAATATACTGCAGAGGTGAGATAACTTTGTTGGCCAAAGCTGAGTGTGAACTCCATGATACCAGTGAATAAGGCTGTTTTTCCTGGCCTGTGGCTTCTGGGAGGATGAATATGGGATGATGGCTATAAGCTTTGTTGGTCAAAGAGCTCTTCTGGTCCACTGTGTCTGCCTTCTTTGTCCAGACCCTGCAGCTCCCTTGGAGCAGCATAGTCAGCTTTGTCCTGCAGTTAACTTTTCATTGGTGACAGCAGACACCCATCTCTGTCCAGGGGGACCATGTTTCCTGTAGTCAAGATTGATAGTCTCTCTTCAGTTTTTTACCTGGCTGTGGTTGGTCTGTTTGCTATTTTCTTGCTTGTGCTTCTCTTTACTATTTGCTACTGGGAGGCCAAGCTACAGGACAGTCTTGTCGGATGCACACCCACATTGGAGATATATCCCAGCATGGGGAGGGAACTTTGCTGTAGGATGTTTTCCCCATGGTCCTGCCTTGTTCAGGCTGATAAGAAACTTATGGCAGTACTTGAAGCAGTGCTTCTCCCTTCAAAATTACTTATTTTTAAAACTTTAAGAATGCCTGTTCAGAAGTATGTGAAGTTTAGGTGTTGGGGTTTTTTTGCCTGTGTCTGTGAGCATGTTTTATGTACATTCATTTTTGAAAGCCCATGATTTTCAACCTGTTTAGATGCTCTGTGTCTCAGAAGTGTTTAAATATATTTAAAGTTTTGCATTTGATTTTGAGTTTATTTAACATGTGATACTCTGTAACTTTCATTCTGGAAACAAAGTGAATGACTGCCTTAATGTTTAAAGGGAATGTGATCACTTTGCCGAGGTTTTGGAACACAGTTGATGATCTTTATCTGTTTGTAAACCCCTATCCATTTTACATGGACTAGCTTCAGCAAACTAATAATAGGCTTTACTCTTAGCTGTGTTTGTGACCCTCCTCAAAGGAAATACAGGGTTGTGTGTAATGGACTACAGGGGTAAAAAAACTACTAGTCTAGAGCATAAGAAAATTCTGTGTAATCAGCCAGATTTGTGAGAAACAGAAAAATAGGTAAAATTGTGTTCTATTCTTTGAGAAAGTCTAGTCTGCTTTTAGAAACATCATAATAATGAGATGTATTATTTCAAAACATGGGGTACTTTTGACATTGCATCCTGCAGGAAAAGCTGTTGACTTGTACAATGAGGCATTAAAAACAATAGACCAAAATAACTTCCTAAATTGGCTAACTTGGAAAAATTCAGTAACTTGGTCATTTAGTGAATTAAGCACCACAAAGCTTTCCTTTGCAGTTCTCTGTTTATTTGTAAAAAAGTGAAGAATTTAGCCTGGGAAAGAAGGAAAAAAACCATCAACAGCTTTACTTCAGCAAAGTTTAGAATTTCCCTCTGAATTTGCCCTTAACTTGTCATTGTTCCCTCCTCCTACCAAACCTGCTCCAAACTCATGGTGGGTACATGGGAGGACTTCAGCCTTGGTTCCAAGTAACCCTAATGAGAGAGACCTGAACTGGAGTTTCTGTCCATCCCTTAGCAAGTCACTGAACGTGATGAGCAATGCTGTTGCTTGGTGCTGTGGTGCATGCACAGTGCAGCTCTGCACGAGTAGGACCACAGTGGATTAAAGCAGATGGATGAAACTACCAGTCTGCAGAAATTGATAACATTAAAACTTGGCTCCAAAGCTGGTTCTTCCATTCCTTAAACATGGGAATCAGTCTGGTTCATAATGATTTGGAAAGGGTGTTTTCTTTCTAAGTCAGTTAAGTAAACTGAGTGAACTGACCTACAGTAAATAGGTTTCCCTCATTGCACATCCCTTTTCCCTGCGCCTTTGGAAGGACAACACTGAATTTATGTGCAGGGAGCAATAGGCTGTTTCTTTCTCTTACAGTGTAAACAGCTGATCTAGTCTAGCACTGCATTTCACAGCCAGAACCTTCTTTCTGTAATTCTTAGATTAATGAAAGCCATTTGTAACTATAACATAATCTGGTAATTGCAATCTAAACCTTCTCAGGCTCTGTTTTGGCAACTGTATTGGTGCGTGTTGTTGTCATTTTGCTGTTTGAACAGCTTGTGAGAGACTTTATTGTGAAAACTGAGAAACTGTACTTGGTAAAAAACCCCAACCCAAACACCCCAAATCTAAGGAAAAGAAAACCACACATACAGAAAAACTCCTATCCTGTAATGCATATAAAGCCAGATGTGATCTGTGTTAATTTTTAAATCTAATGAACATTTGGTTCATCATTTAGTCCTTTAGGCTGAACCTTGTGTCATTTTGTGGCCAAACAGAGTTGTTTATGTTCTTATTTAGAACTGACTTGGGTATCTGTGCTGTACTTAGTTATAACGAGACACGTATGGAACGCAAGTGTCTCGGTCAAGGGTCCTGCATTCAGTACTGTTTCCACTCCGCTCCCTTAAGAGTGCTTATTCCTTATTTCTGATTTGGCAGTAATCATTTGTGCTAGTCAAAACAGTAGGAAATAGGAGAAAAGGTCCTCTTTTCAGCTAGAGCAGAAGAAAACGTTGAACTGTTGTTTAGAAATATTCTCCCCTGCCCTGACCCCCTTCAACCCCCTTCCCCCCCAACCCCAAAAAAGGCTTGTAGAAATGCCATATAAAAGAAAGTATTGTGAGGAAAACTCTTTACTTTCTGTGTCCCAACCCCATCTTCTGGGGAATATCTTCTTCACTTCCCTATTCCTTTGTGCATTGATTGAATATTGTTAATGGTTTCCTTTTGTAAAAAATGCTTCCTTGAAAATGGGCTGTCCTCCTCCCTCTCAGCCTAATGATGGAAAAACACAGATGATATTGATATAAGCTCTGTTTACTTAAGTGTAACAACTGTTGGTGTACAGTAATCTGCCAAGTGAATAATGATTTGGTTTTGCTTATTCAATCTTTCTTTCCCCAGAGAGGGGAAGGACTGAAAAACTGGGGTTAATAAGATGCCTTTAAAATGTCTTTAATTAAGCCATGCAGTTTTCTTAGAAGCTCCTTGAACTATTCTTTCACCCCTTCCTCCTCTCTGTCACTTTGGTAAGTGCAGATAAGACAGAGTGCAAACGAGGTGCTGGCACTGACTAGGTACAGATCTTGAATTGTTCTTACACATAGCAAAGGCTTGATGGAAATTAGGAAACCAGAGGAGGGTTGAAATGGTTTGTGCCAGTTTGGCTGGCCAAGGGTGTGCTGAAAGCTGAGACAGTGGTGAGTCTGGGCTCAGCAGGGTGTACATGCAAGGTGTTGTTACAGCTGCTGCTCTGAATTTCATGGGTTACTCTGGGTTTTTCTATGTTGTCCTCATCTGGGGCCAAATCATAGCCTGGATTCCAGCAGTTCTATCCCCTCCACACCTTTTGAGAGACTTATACTATGTATTAAGGTGATGTGCTACTTTGGTGAGAAGAGGAATTTAGACCAGTATCTGGTTTTCTAGTTTCCTTTGGCTTTAAGCTTTCAAGTCCAATTCAAGAAGGTGTTCCTGGTAAAAGAGCTGTGCTTGAGCTTGTGCTCTAAATGAATTCTTGACCTGAAGCTTTTAAACAGAGAATAGGGTTTGTATGTGTATAAGCAAGTGCTCAAAATGGGTTCTTGATTCATAGTTTGAAATTGAGGAATGACTGCTATGTGTGTGTATGACAGAGAGAAAAAGAGATGTATAAGAGGGAAGGATATTGACTATCATTTCCTTTGTTCTTCTTCTAGTGTGTGTATTGCCACAAGCATTACAGCAGGGCTGTCTTAAGTGAAAAACAATGTGGAGTTAAGGCACAGTGTGCTACTCAGGAAGGATTCTAAGAGTTGTTCTGAGGACAAATAAAAGGGAAGTTTCAGGTGGAGTAGCAAAATGCAGAAATATTGAGACTGTTCTTTCCCTACTGCCCATTTTCAAGTGGCTTCCAGAAATACTTATGCACAACAAGTTTGCTAGGCAGACTTCTACTGTTTTGTGATTGCAGGTTTAGTAACTGTGCCAAATAAGCAATTGAGTAAGGTGGAAAAGATACAGAATGTATTACAAAGTGTGTGCTGATATTTAGTTATCCTGTGGTTTAAAAAAGTTAGTCTAAATCCCTGTGATCATCATGCATTTTCTTGAGAATACATAGCTTTCTACAGATGACTTGGCCGGATGTTCCTTGGCTTGTGTGAGGTGTTAGCTGGTGTTTGAGGTGTTACTCATCATGTTTGTGGACAATTCATTATTGAATCTCTGGGCCAGTGAGAGACTACAGAGAGATGAAGCAATTCAGAGTCAGCGCATCCCCATGATGATGCCGGAAATTGTCTGGTTGGAAGCAGGTTGCTCAAGAGGCTTACCATGCTTGGCACTGGATGTAGTTCTAGGCAGACAGTCAGGAAGCGAGGGAAAATCCAGCAGCCTACATGTAAAAAAATTAAAACGTTCTGCAGAAGCTTGATGCGATGGTTACTAGGGGGTATCTGCTCCGTCCATTGGTGAGCAAAGTGCAGGCCTCCTGCCTTATCCTGAGGCAATGAATGAGTGCTGCTGGGAACGTGCATGGGAGGGCAGGGGATGAGGAACCCCAGGGAGAGGCAGTGCTGATTCATTCCTCTCCTAGGCTGTCTGTCGCCACCATGGCATTGCGGACAGGAGCTCAGAGGCTGTTGGCTGTTACGATGAAAATATTCGTAAGGGCAGAGGCTAGAAAGGTGTTATCAGAGAAGGCAATGCATTTCCTGGAAGGTACCCTGAGTCACCACTGAGTGGACAAAATGCTGTGTATGTCCGGTGAAAGTCCTCTCATGTATTCCTGCAGCACTTTGCTGTGATTTTCCAGCCTTATCCACAAGCTTGGCATCAAATCACTACTATTTTCTGGGCAGAACTACCTTCTGAGAGGGGCAGTTTACCCAGAAAAAAAGGAGAACTGGTTGAGAACAGGCTTGGAAAGATCCAGTGCCCTAGAAGGTTTAATCTGGAAATAAAACTAGACAGGGCCTGAAGACAATGAAATAGAAGAGCTACACCGTAATTAACAAGTACTTTGATTGCCTTCTACCAGTTGGCTGTCAGGTTTTGCTCTTTGAAGAAGTGTCCACTTTTTACAGATGTAAAATTTCCTTGACATTATTTACTCTGCTCTCAGAGGCACAAGAAATAATGCTGTGATTACAGAGGAACTCACCCCCACGTAGGTGTCTGGCCAGTGACTCCTCTCCAGTTTCACCCAGTCTCTTGGCAGGCATTCCAGTCCTTCATTGCTTACTCACACTGGCCCATGTGCAGTCATGCTGCCTGCCCTCTCCCATGTTTTAGGACCCTGCCTAAGAAGAGGGCATCTCTGTCGACCCATGAGCTCCACCTGCTCTTCCTGGGCTGCTTCACCAGGGTTCTGCCTGACAGTAGTGCTCCTGCTGTTGCACTACATTGTTTGCTCAATTGTTTAACAAAGTGCTTTTAATGGAAACTTAAAACTGGATAGAAATACAGAGCCTAATGGAATAATCTCTTAATTGCAGTGCTGCAAATGACGATTCAGCACATGATTACTGTACTTCCAGGGGGAACAGTGGGCAGGAAAGAATATTGAATGAAAGACACTAAACACTTCAGCTGCTAAGAATGATGATTTATTGCCAATCTGAGCATCAGTCTAAGCAGGGCAAATAAACTGACAATAGTAAGTGCTTTTGGAGGTAGAAATTGCCTCATTCAGGGTATTCACTGTGTGCAACATGTAAATTCTACCAGGATAAACGCACAAAGAGCGATTAATTAATAGTGGCGAGATACTCATGCATGCAGTGTCCTTAGGCAACCCAGAGAATGTATTAATCAGCACATTGCTCAATTATTGGCAGATAATTCCTGCTATGTAGTAGTTTGCTATTTCAGCTAGAAAATGCATTGTCTCTCTGCCTCCCTGTAAAAATCATGGGTTTTGCTGTGTTACGTGGTTTGCAAAAATTACCTCATGTTTTTCAGCAACAAAGAAGATATGCTTAGAGACACATTGATGGTATTTTCTGGTATTTCTGCAAGTATTCCAAGACACATCAGTCCTTAAAGGAGTTGTGTCCATCCTTTGGATAACTCACCTGAGTTAGGTACCACCAGGTAAAAACCAATATTAGCTCAGTATTGAGCTGGCAGTGGATTTGGTGTACAGCTGTGTGCTCTCCAGAACAGAGCATGGTTATCAGGGAACATGTTCTCCAGGAGCACATGCTGCTCAGGGAGGCAAGGTGTTTTGGAAGTGGCCTTGCTGCTTTCCACCAGCACTCCCCTTTCCCATGATTTAGTGCATGGTTTCCCTGTGCTGCCTAAGGACAAGGACACCTGACTTCACCTGCCTGCAGAAGGCCCTGTGTTGCTCAGGCCTTCCTTTCCGTGTGTGGGATGGGCCACATGCCTGTTGGACTCACTCTGTGGTGCACAGACATGCCGATTGAGCAGGTCTCAGAGATTTCCAGTGTTTGCAGTGGGTCTCGGCACTGCCAAGCCCGTGCTGCTGTCCCGTGGGAACTGGAGCTGGCTGTTGCTTTTGGTCTGAGCCAGTGTGATGTTCCCACTGCCTGCATGCAAGTGTGGCTAACACTGATGAAGCTGAGCAGTTTGCTGTTTCTCATGCAGCTTCCAGTACCAAGGGAAAGATTAGAGACTTTTCAAATAGAGGTTCAGATGATGGAAGGAAAATTTTATAATTGTTTTTTGTTTGTTTTTAATTTGAAAGTAAGGAACGTGTTAAGTAAATGTGCACAGAATTGAAGAGGAAAAGTATTTGTAGCTGTTTTATTATTATTTTCTTGAAGGAGAAGCTTTTTGTAGTTGATAAAAGTAACAGCTTGTGTAAATGTTCTTAAAAAGCAGGAAAAATGAGAGATAAGATACTTCAGAGTGTATTTTGGAGGGGCATATGCTTTGCAATGTGCATTAGGCATGCATCAGTACCTGCCTAATGCACCCTGTCATGGATTATTGCTCTTGCTTAGATTGAACACTTGCCAAGTTCTTTCAAATGACAATAAGATGCTTTGTTCAGGCTGATGATTCGAATGCAGTTTGAAAGTCCAGCATAGAGAGGTACTTGGCTACAGAGCATGTGCACCTCTTAATAAAATTTAACAACAGATAGAAACCATAGGAAAACTAGCAGGTGCTTCTGTGTATAGATGAAAAAAAATAGGAAATACTTCTAGAATAATTATAGTTTGGCAGAGACTGTAGGAAAGGTTTTTAAATAGGCTTTTCAGCATATTAACAGATCTTTTCAACAAATATTGCTAATCTCATTACGTTTCTACATAGTCCTTGCAATGCAGATAAGACTTGTCCAGCCAGTTACTCAGTACATGCTGTTATATAAGTGGAAAACTCAAGTAGGAAACCTTTAATTCGTGCATCATGAGTTTGCAACTAATTTCTATCAAAGTAGGGAAGAACTTGGCTCTTTAATACTCTTTAATTTTTCTTAATCTCAATTTAGTTACAGTACTGTCCTTTTCATAGCATATTGACTTATTTGGTCAATTGTTTGGGAAGGATTTACACAGAGCATATGTTTCACAAGAAAAATTAGAGATTTGCCCACATGTTAAATAGGTTGCAGGGGACTAAAGATTCAGGAGGCAGAATCGCACTTACCTATATTTCTGATAGTTTCAAATGCTTGTATTTGTAGTTTTTGCTTTTGTTATGCTTCACAGCAAATTAAATCACTGATAGCATTTAATGTGTAATTTATTATTTGAACAGCCTCATGTTTGCAGTCACAAAAGCAGCAAATTCAAAGGCTGATGTTACATTCTCCTTTCCACTGGGCTGTGTTTGCATTGAGCTGTAGGGCTTCAGGTGTATATGTTGGCCCACAGTTGGGATGGTCAAAGAGGGCAGAAAGGAGGACCCTTCTGACCATGCAGGAAATCTGACGTGAAAGGCTCCTGGGCTCTGCAACAGCCTTGCAAGCTGTCTGACAGCATTTAGAACAAGCTGGGTGAAATGAGGCCTTTAAAAAACATAGGGGGTTTGGGAAGGGTTTAAGGGAACAGGCGTGCTTTACAATGCTTTACAGTGGTATGAATGGTTTTGTTGTCACAAGTAGAGGATTGGCAAAAGCCAAGTTGTGATGTACGTGCGTGTATCAGTGTGTGTGATGCACAGCGACAGGAGGTGATGCTTGAGCCTGGTGCTCCACCTGTGTGACATGAGGAGGGGAGTGTGCAGGAGCTCTTGGTGGAGAGGTGGTGCTAAGCTCAGCTGTGTGTGAAATGAGAATGTGGCAATAGCTGGATATTGTGGTACCTGTGGACGGCATGGCAACGTGACTGATGGACTTAGGAACCGCTTGGCAGAGTGTGGACAAGGTCAGCTGATAGCAGGCTCCTACGGAAAACCAGTGACATGTTCTCCTGGCTGGGTGTACCGGGATGTTACTATGTGAGAAGTATCATATGCAAAGAGACTTCAAATGCAGACTCCTGAAGTAGCTGCTCACCAAACATTTCAATTTTTCTTTTCCTGACTATGTGTCTTATTAAAATTCTTCTTTGGTATAATGGAAAACAATAATGTTGGCATTTTTTAAAAAAGCATTTAGGAAGTTCTATAAAATCAATGAACAAAAGGCATATCCACTTGAGTAATTTTAATGTAGTCCTAAAGTAGAAAATTTATGGCATTTGACCTCTTGCACCTGCAGTAAGCATTTCAGTATACTCTCAAAGAACTGAGGTAGTAAAATACATTATAGGACTTGAATCCTTGATGACATTATTCACATGGAAAATTAAACACTGGATTTTTTTTTTTTAATTTAACAGCAGCCATCACCTGGATTTGTTTTTTTGGTGGTGTTGGTTTTTTTTACTTTGCTGTAAGCTACTTTTTGCCTTAAACATTTTTGATGAGATAGTTCTTTGCAAGGCTTATCATTTTTTATGAGAATCCTGGAGAAACAGTAACTGAGTTGAAGGGGACCATTGGACTTTGCTTTACCATGTACTTCTGTGCTAGGTCTGGAATAAAATTTTGGGATATTTGGTGTGGAGGAACAGTAGTTTTAAGCAATCCTGATTTCATTTCCTATAATCAGTACAATGGCAATATGTGTGTGAATCAAAATCTTGTAATTGTGGAAAAAAATTAATTAAAAATATTTTAAAAATTAATTAAGATAGATCTGCGAAATTAAATTAAAGGTAAAAATGTATGCCTCTTTTTTAAACAGTACTAGTTTGCAGCAGCCTTTTTACTTAATCTCTCAGATCTCTAAAGTTTACCAGTAAAGGACATTCTTTTGGAGTACATTTTAAAGAAATAGAAACCTGACTGCATTTTTACATTCCTCTTTTTGTAAATTACTGCTGTGAATGTAGTTCTCCTGCTGCCTTTAAACCTATTACTAGTAAACTGATTGTCCTGAACAACAAATGGTATTTCAAGGCAAAAGCAAATGGACAGGTAGGAGAGGTTTTATGTAAGGCAGAATGTCGGTTGCACCCCATCCATTTTCCCAGGCAAGCCTACAGCAGTTCATCCTAGGTGCTGGATTTCTGCCTCTGAAATGCAGAATTCAGAGGCAGGTGAGTCCTGTGGGAGATTTCATGCACCACTTCACTGAAGGAAGAAAGCCTTCAGACTGATTGGGCAGCAGCTGATTACCACTTCTGAGTATTCAAGTATGCCTTGTCAGTGTTAGAAACACTAATATTTTGCTAGTGGTGGGTGAGTTGGTAAAGCATCACAGTCCTGGCCTCAGTGTTTCCACTGGGAAACATCTCCTCTCTGTGCCAGGCAGTTGTGCACACATGAACATGCATCAAAAGGTTATCCCTGCTTTGAAAGGCTTGTTGCTCACCATGTTAAGTAGTTCCCCTGTTCCTGTGCTCATATAACTGATGTAAAGAGCCATAACAGAAAGATTTGGCACAGAGATAACAGATGAAGCAGTGCACTGAAGTGCAGAGTGCTGGAGGGTCCAGCCAGGCTTAACAAAAGCTTGAGTTTTGGCACTCTTCCACTGATCTTACTTCAATCATGTAATTTTCCTGAGCTGGGATTTATAGGCTAATACTTGAGTTAAATGTACTTATGTGTCTCAGAATGACTTAAACAACCTGGAGAAATGCACGATGGTTTCATTGTGAGTGGCATATAGCTAATCAAGAGGAAGAAACACTGTGGGAGGGGATAATGCTGCAGGACAGTCTGTTCCCAAATAGTGAGAGCTGTTCCAGGTGCTTTTATCCTGGTGGAGAGCAGATGTCAAACTGAATCTGTAATTTTTCTTGCTGCCTGCCTACTCTCTGAACGTTGACTTACCCCAAAAAATTGCCACTGTGCTGCTCTGACATGGCCACGTGTGAGTTCATGTCTACATGCTTAGTTGATGGCATTTGCCAAATGCTTTACCTGCATTTTCATCAAGGGGAAATAATCCCCTTGCAGCAGGCTCCAGGTGCTGCAGAAGCAGGGAATGTGCTGCTGGAAGAGTTCCTGCAGCAGCAGCTGGCACAGGGCTCAAGATCCTGTTGCCAGCATGCCTGTGCCTGGCCTATGGCAAGTCAGGAATAAAGCAAGGTTGCGTTTTGTTAATGAGAGACTTTGTGACTGCATCTGGCTTTTAAAACCATAAAAATGAGGAAAGGTCAGTTTTGAGAGAATCGTGGGTGACTCAGAGTCCCCTCTCTGTCAGAGCAGGATCTGCTCAGCAGGGAATGCCCCTTCTCCATTCAAACCGATTCTCAAACAAAGCCAGGAAGTAGCACACTGTCAGAAGGATCTGTGTGTACCGGCTAAGCTTGACCAGATTGGTCCTGGGTCTGAGCGCTCTCTGTGGGAGCATCTCTGGAGCCGCCTGGGGCTCTGTGCAAATGTTTACTCAGCTGTGCAACAGAGAAGTGTAGCTGTGTTAGTGGCAAACTAATGCCTCCCATTTTGATACAGAGTGAAGTTTAGAATAACTCATTTTTCACTGTCGCCTCAGCAAAGTAAACCCAGTCACCTGGGCAAGTGAGGCTGACTTTTTTTGATCCTTGCTGATGAAGTGAGAAGAGACACAGATGGGGTTATCTTGCCTACAAAAGCTGCTCACATGTAAGCTCAGTCTTGTCACGGTTGGGTCACCACAATCAAGGCTGCTTGGTGTGCAGCTGTGGAAGGGCTCTCCAAACCCAGGGGTCTAGTCCTGCACTCAGGTCCTATCTTACTCTCCACTTCCAGAGTTGCAACATCAGTGCTGCAGACAAGACACCAGCAGCTTTGAATCTCTCTGTGCATACCCAGTTCCTGAAATAGCACTAGAATTGTAGGTCTTCACCCACCTACCCAAAAAGACATACATGCCTTCAGGGCTGACAGGCAGTCAGACCACTCAGTTGGCTCAGGGAAATCTGGAGATGTGTGCATGATGAATTAGAACGCCTTGCCTCCGAAAGGCAGAGTGGTCAGGATTTTTCATGCCACCTACCTGGTGATTTAAATTTTTCACATTTCCTCCTTTGCCTGCCACATCCAGAACAAACAAAGCCTTAAATTCATCAACTCCTTGTCTGCTTTCCTTGTAATTACACTTCACACAATCACACCTTCTTAGAAGCCCTCCTAGTATATTTGCATTTAGATGGAGAATGACAGCTTTCGTGTTCCTGTCTAACTTATAATTAACACCTTTCTGACAACATTTTATTAACGTCAAGGTACACAGGGAGAGGCTGAAAGCCTAAGTTTCTTTAGAGACTTAATTTCTGCAGCATCACAAGTGAAGAGACTGCCTCTCGGTTTGTTCAGGTGCTTCAGCTACAGCAACATAGTTAAGTGCTGTGTAATTGTCCTGTTTTCCAGGTTTTCTAAGTTGCTGTTGAGTGAGGCTGGACATCAGCATAAGCTCTTGCTTTTTGTTGAGACCATCTTTCTGCTGACAGACTGTTTGCATGCTGTACTCTGACCTCTCAGGGGTTCACCACTTGGGGAGGGGGTCATCTGTGTTTCTTACTCATCATGAGGCTTTCCTGCTGAGGTCTGTTGTGTGATACTGCTATATTGGCTTTTATTTATAAATAAGTTAGATTTTAAACATCTTGGGAAAGGTAAAGTTTAGGTCATAGACTTTTCACTTGTTTGCCTTTTTTGAGTAGGCATAAAGAAGGTTGTTACTGCCAGTTATTTGCATCTTTTGACAAGTCGTTTTCCTCTTTTGAGACTTCAGTGGTTTGTGGACCTTAGGCTGAGAAATCTTGGGCTCTGTTTTCAAGTGCATAGCCACTTGGGGTTTTTAGGCAAAAGTCTGTAAAGGATTTGTCATGTTTGAAGAACATCTGAGAGTTCCGAATTCCTGGCAAAGTCACTGGGCTCTGCAGGGACTCAGTTCTTCTCAGGAAATGTTCAGGCTTACTTCTGGGAACTGCTTGAAGATGAAAGGCCTATTGAGGCTGAAAGGAAGCAAGAACCTTTTAATGGCTGAGTAATGAATATAATTTTAAACTTGGCAACAGGAGTAGGAAACAAATAAGTAAGAATTTGAACTCAAAGATTACCATAGGAGAGGCTAAGTGAGAACGTGATTAATATTACAAAAGTTTTTTCTTATAAAAGCCAATTTAGCTTCTACTGAAGCAAAATGGCAATGCGCTTTTGCCTGTTGTAACATTCTAGCCTTTAGTTCCATTTTTGTGTTTCTAGGCGGCTGTATATTTAAAACGTAGGAAGAGGTGTATTCAGAATCATTTTTCCATATGCTTTGAAGGAAAGGTTGCAGCTGTGGTGCATTTTCTTGGAACATTATTTTTGTTGAAACATACTTGACAAGAGGTTTCTTGCAATTATTGTGGATAAACAGGTGCACTGTGAGGCCCCGATCTCTTGCTCAGTGGATCTCATGCTGCTATCATACCGTCAATAAACGGGGCTGGATAGACTCAATGAGTTAAAGGAGCTAGGGGAAGCAAAATCTTGAAAAGGAAATTCCAATTAATTCATATTTCTCCAGTGTAAAGGTGTTTGCTTTTGGAAAGCATGTCCCAAGGGTGATTGATGATGATGATGATGCAGAAAATAACTGACTAACTGTACCATCTGTTGCACTTCTGCCCAGTGTTTTTCTCTTACCATTTGTGTATGTTCCAACTGTGTATTTTCTGTGAAATTGATGTGAAAGAGAAATTAAAAAATTTAGCAAGTTACAACTTGGCAGTGTTTCCATAAAGGAAAGGAGACAAAGTCTGAGGCAAGGCATTTTTGATGCTGTTTGGTATTAACTGTAATGTTGCCCTTTCATCTGCTGATCTTAGTCACTGTCAGGCTTACTGCCTAGGTGATACCTGTGAGAGCTGAGCACAGCTGTGCTGCTCAGTAACTTTTTGTGCCATGCCATTATCAGTGTTTCTTTTCAAGCTTATAGGCTGATGAGTGAAACTGCGTATTTAATCTTTATAGATGTGAGCCTGGCTGTGTGAATTGGTGGCCATTCTTCTATGGAGACTTCAAGAGCAGCAGAGCTGGGGGGCTGCAGCAAGGCTGTTACGGTGCATCCATGTGATTTCTGTTTAATTGTTTTTGGGGGCGATGTGTCTTGCCTTAAACAAGAATACATCTCTCAGTCATGAGCAATGTTGATCAGCAGTTTCCCATGGTAAAAAGAGAATCAATTTTAATGACAAAACAGCTTCAATAAATTTGTGATTTCCTGCAGTTGTACTACAATGAAATGTTCTCTTGCAGTGTTTCGGAGGAAGAGGTTCTGTGTGTTGAGAAGGAAGTGAGTGTTGTGTGTTTGCTTTTTAGCCTTTCTCCACTGCACTTCCTTGTTCCTGGATAATTCCTTTTGGGAGCACTAGATCTTATTACAATTAAAGCAGATTTTTGTTTTCATTTGGAGAACACACAGGACAGGAGAGGCAGAATTTCTTCCTGCACCAGTCTATTTTTTGCATATGTTGTCATGGGCTGGATTGTCACATACCAGCATTTGAAGCTCTAAAGTAAGGATTAGCATGTCACTGAGAATGGCTTCAGTGCACATTGGTACTTTCATGGCTTCTGTTACAGACCCAAGCCTGGATGATGTCGTGGATCAGGGTGCATGCTTTGCTGAACTTCCTGAACCAAATCTATTACAGGAGCCACTGCACTGCCTTCTCCAGCTTGGGCTGCTTTGAGTCTAGAGGTATTTTGCCATTTCAGTAGCAAAGCACGATTTGGGGCTTTTTGGGGGTGCAAGTGCTTTGTACATTTGTCCCCCAGCTCCCAGGCTTGCATGTGCTTGGTGTGTTGGTGCTAAGCCTTGAAGTCTGTTTTCCCAAGGCATTTTTTGCAAGTCAGTAAGGAAGAGCTTGGGAGTGGTTTTGGTTTTAAGGTTTCAAGGTTTTTTTTAGTTCCTATTCTAGGAAAGTCTAAATATCAAAGCTGCTCCTCTGGAGAGGTTTCTGAAGAATAGGAGCTGGGGTTCTCCCTGCAGCTTTGGCCGTAGCGAGGTCAGGGCTCTGTCCATGCCTGTGTGAGGGATGGCTTGCTGGGTCCGGGCAGCGGGTGTGTCTGCTCAGGTTTCCTCTGCTGGCACCTTGCAGGTCATGGAGCCCTCTTCTCCTCTTGGCACAGGTCCACTCAGAGCCTGAGCTGACTGTGGTCCTGTGTGGCTTTCTGCCTGGCTTCCTAACACTGACCTTAGGGTAGCTGTTCAGTGTGACCAGTTACACCATAACCAAGGTTTTAAAAATCTTTAAAGAGCATGCTGACAAATGCCCTCAGTGGCCAGGTTAATGGTGGGCAGAAATGGTGTCTCCACAGGTGCTGAGAGTGGATATCAACAGCCTTATATTAAAAAGTGGGCATTTTGCTAGACAGCAGACCCTTCTGCTCTGAATTTGGAATGACACCTAGTGCAATACAACCTATTTTTAAAAAATAGAAGCTGCTCAGTAGGAGATGAGGCAGTGTGCAAGGAAACGTGGCACCTACATGATAAAATAGAATTGAAATGAGTTTTAGCTGCTGTTTTCAGGTAGTTTAAGGTCTTATCTGTAAATTAAAGGAGGGAGGGCTGCTGATCTCAACTGCATGATCAAATAAGTAGCTACTCACTGTTTCTTTCTTTATCCTTCTGCTTTTAAAAGTGAGCTCCTTCTGTTCAATGAAGCTGGAGGAAAACTCAGAGCAAAAATAGCTTTGATCCAATTCAGACAAGGAGCCAGAGGGTGGATGGCAAACCTGAACAGCAAAGGGGAGGGAATGACCCCTCTCCTGGCTTCACAGGCAGCCAGCTCTGCACGGCCAGCAGCCTGGGCCAATTGTCAGCATGACCAGACCACACGAGGTGATCTGCAGTGGTACCAATGCATGAGTAACTTCGCTGGGCAGTGCCTGGGAGTGCTGTACGTGTGTGAGTACTCGTGTTCGCTGGGCTGTTCTGGAACAGGCCACGTTTTGCTTTACTTAAACCTGCAGGAGCTGCCATTATGGCAACAAAGCGATGTCCCCTCCCCTTCCCTCTGTCCCTCCCCTCTCTCTTTTCACACGCTCTATAGAAAGAATTTATTGCTGGGAAGACGGCTTGGGGTCAGGGAAGGTTCAGGGGAAAAAAAAGACCTTTAGAGGTATTACAGCTGCTGGTTTTGCAGCAAGCGGCATGTAAGTTGTTTTACATGCAGTGTTGGGGTATGTATAGGAAGCACAGCTGCTTCTCATCGTAAATATTATTGTTGCAAGAGATTCAAGTGGTTTAGTGTTTGCCTTTTGTTTGAGCATGATCAGAACCTCTGAGCAAAACAGCTTGATTCCTCTGGATTTGGATGTTTGCCAGCTTAGAGATAGAAGGACATCTGTAATCCACATGGACATAGGACAGTGTTTAAGTAGAAAGCAATTTACAGGGTCATAATATGCGGCCTGGCTTTTTGTGAAATGCATTCACTTAGAGATATCTTTTGCAAGCATACAGCTTTGAGTAGTAGATAGAGCCAAGATTGCTTCTAGTTTGCCTTATAATTCTTCCTAAGTTTTTGTCTTCTGTGGTTGTTATCTCCCACACCTGATCACACAAAGCTTTCCTGGCAGACACAAGGCAGCTACTTATAGATAGGGAAAATCACACATGGAAAATTACATCAGATGCACAGGGAAAATGCTTCTATTATATAGTTTATAACAGAAGGATTGTGTATATTTACTTAAGCAATGGTCTGTGATTCCTGTTTTGATTGGGTTTTAGTTGTTTGTTACAGGGGTTTTTTTGTACATTTTTAAAATTGCTTGTATTGTTTTCAGAAACAGGTACATAGATATTACTGGACCCTTCTGTTTTGCTATGTTTGGACACAGTTCAGCACTAGCAAAGTTGGAAACTATGTTAAACGTGCCCAGTCTAGCCCCTGAATGTGATTTTCTGTCTTCGTGGTGCAAGTACATCCTTGCTGCAGTTCTGTATATAGAAATTTACCATTAGACAACATCATTTTCCAGAGCTCCCACTGAGCCAGGAAACCTCCTCTGCAGCAGTCAGACCTCTTGGTTAACTGTTACAGCAAAGCCAGTCCTCTGCCTCTCCTTTAGGGGTGATTGGAGCTGATTCTTGGTGTAGTATGTAGGAAAATGTCACTGGTGGGAAAGACAAGGCTCTTCCCTTGCAGATTCAGGCACTTGAGAAGTTGAGTGTATAAAAAAAAATAGGAATTGTATGTATACAGTAGACTATACAGTAGAGTAGCAGTAGGAGAGGAAAGAGATGCCTATGTGCTTTTTCTTCCCCAATGTCTATAAAGATTAGAACAAGAGATTTCTGTGTTTTGCCATAGTATTTTACAGACAAGGTGTAGTTTAAAGGATCTGGTTTTCTGTGAAGTCATTTTGCTGTGCATGTGACACAGCTTTATTGGTGTTTTGATGTGGTGCTGGTGGAATTGAGTGCATGCAGATGTTGTTGAGGAAGAACAGGGGGTTAGACCTGGTGTTTTCTACATTTCTGAGATCTTCTTTCTGAATAAGTTTGTGATTGCTTTAAATGCAGCTACAAGGTTTTTCAGGTAAGGAGCTTTTCAAATGGCCATGTGAAGTAGAGAGAAAGTTTTCAAGCATGTTCATTGCCAAGTTATATTGCCTTGTTTTTTGCCAACTAGGCAAAGTTCAATCTTTGAAAATAGCAACACCTTCAAAATAGTGGTTTCTCTATTACTCTTGGATGAAGAGTTGGGCTGGAAGTCTGAAGGAAAACAAGAGTGATAGTTTTTTCATATCAATCACTGCAAGTGGATTTGCCAGCTCATGTGCTTATGACTCCCATTGATTGCTTCTCAGTTTGTTTCACAATTAAATGGGGTAGATAGTTTTTCTCTTCCCACTCTTCTTGAAGGATGGTATCAGAAGTAGAAATCACTAAGAAGGATGCGTAATGTACCTTGTGTGTCACATTACTATGTTATGCAGCAAATACTTGATGTAATTGATTTATCAGCTGTAATCACCCTGTGGATTACAAAATTACTTTCATTCTGGACATGTACCGTTGTCTGAAATCTAGTAGACACTTGCTGATAACACTGGTGTACAGTGTTGATCATTCTTTCTTCTCTCCTTCCTAAAGCCTGTGTAACGAGGACAGAAACTTGCTGCGTATTCGAGAAAGAGAGAGACGGAGCCAGGAGGTTCTAGAGAACAAAGACCAGTTCTCTGAGAAGATTCCCCTCTTTGCAGAACCCTACAAGGTAATGGTAGCTGGGCATGGGATGGAAGGAGAGGAGGAAGAAGGGTTGGGGTGGAAGAGGAGAGCTGTGGCTTCTGCCTAGGCTGCAGCACACTTGAGCACAGTACATGCAAACACATCATCTTCCCATCTGCCTAAGTTCAGCTCAAGGCTATGTGCTTAAATCTCTGCTGGTTGTGCAAGAACAGTGTAGACTTTGAGTTGGCCTCCTGCAATTTGAGGGAGCGTGCTCATGAGCAGCTTGGCTGCCTGTCTGTCTGCAGCTGTGGTTATAAAAAAGGGATCTGATTAGTGCTTCTGAAGGCTGCAGGTGCACCTGCAAGCTTGGCTTGGAATAACTGATAGTGGCTACAGGAGTCCCATTTCCTTTAGATAGATTTGCAGGATCAAGATGTGCTTGCCTAACTTCACTTGTGGTAATGTGTGGTGACTAAGTTAAAATCCTGAAGAATTGCCTCATCTTGAGCTGAATCTCTTGGAGTATTTTTGAAATTTCCACCTCTTTGTTCTTCTATTGCAGACTAATAAAGAAGATGAGTTGTCAAGCCGAATTCAGAACATGCTGGGCAATTATGAGGAGGTTAAGGAGTTCATGAACAACAAGTCCTGTCAGAATCTTATAGGAATTCCAAAAAGTGTTGCTTTTCTGATCCCACCAGGACAACCTGATTGCCCATCCTTTCCTGGAAAGACCAGCCATACGTTACAATCTTCATTCCAGCACACACCCCGCTGTCCACCCGTGGGACCTATGGTTGTAGCACTTCACCCTCCAAGCCACTCCAATCACTACCAAAAGGCACAATCAGGAACAGAACCAGCTTCAGGTTTGCACACCAAGAGTTGCAGCTTGTCCAGTGGTGGGAGCCAAGGTCAAGGACACAATCGTGGTGGCTGGGAGGGTCAGGCAGGTTTTCAGCACAGTCAGAATAACAAGCCTGGGGATGGTGAAGGTCATGCTCATGAACTGCAGGCCTCCCCTTTGCCTCTTTCCCCGTTACTGCCATGTTTGTTGTCTTCTCCAGTGGCACCCCTGTCACCTCTACATTCCAGCCAGCATATCAATTCCAGGTCACAGAACAGCAGCAAAAGTCACGGGCCCACCTACAGTCAATCAAAATCATTTCCGGACCTAGCAGCAGGATCGCAGGACAAGGAAAGTCGGGACAGCTCAGCTGTTACCCTGACCAGCACCACTCAGCCTTCCTCTCAGACTTTCCCCCCATCTTTGACATCAAAAGCAAGTGCAATGCAGCAAAAACCAACTGCCTATGTCAGACCCACGGATGGCCAAGATCAGGCACCATTTGAATCACTGGAACTCAAACCTCTCCTAGAGGAATACCATGAAGGACCCAATGAAGATATCTTGGATTTGAAGGCAAAAGTCAAAGCCGAACTATCCAAATTGGAAACCCCTTCTGAGCCCATGAAGGAACATGATGAAGATATCTCAGATTTGAAGGCGAAAGCCAAAGCTGGACTATCCAAATTGGAAATCCCTTCACAGCCTGTGGAGGTAAGTGCAGTTGTTGGGGATCTTTGTTGCAGCCAAGGTAAGTTCAGCTGTCGGAGATCAAGTCATCGAACAGCAGCGACTGCCAGAAGAAATGACAGCTGTACATGGATGACCCTGTTTAGAAGGTGCATTTTGATGTTGGCTTTTGGTGACCTGGATGAGATACCACCCTGTTTGGATGGTGAAAACGTGACACTTGCCATGATTCTTCTGTGGTTTTCTCAGTAAGGCTGCAGCATGTTTTATGGTTCAAGAGACTGCTGCTGTGACTGTAATTTTTGTTTTCCTCTAAGGCTTGTTGAAAAAGAAGGGGAAAATGATATGGGGAGGTGCAGTGGTGATGCAGTTAGTATGTGCAGTGTCAGTACCCAGTATGAGTGCTGGTGGGTGGGGACCCCACATTTTCACTGAATATTGGGACAGCAGACTTTGCAGTGAGTTCTGTGGTCACCTGGGATTGTGAACACCACAGGATTCTCCTCAGTAGGTTTGTAAGATTTCACTTGTCGACCCACAGGAAAGTATGAATTGCTGTTTTCCAGGATGAGCCATTTCATTTGGTACAAGGCACAAGGACAGGGTTTGTAAATCAGCAGGTGCAACTCAGAACGCAATGCTGTCCTGTTTAAATGTCCTTGACAAAGGGAAGAAAACTTTGGAGAAGATACTTTTCTTTTTTTTCTTTTTTTTTTTTATGGTTCTCGCTGCATCTTGAGTTGATTAGAGATCGTGTGCAGAGTGTGGCAGAGATTGGCACAGTTGAGCTGGATTCAATTAATCTGTTGTAGCTTTCACTTGAGAGAAAAGGGAAAGAACAGTGGACAGAGTAATGAGGGAGGCAGAAGTCTTGACTGGTAAAGCAGTGGGAGAGGAGGAGCAGTGTTGATGTACGTGTGTTGTCCAGCAAACAGCTCTTTTTCTTGTGCCCTTTTGAAGCCCTGTTGCAGTTGTTCCGAGGAACCAGCACAGTGACCCTGCCTAGCTTGGAGCTTGGTCTCCCATGAGCTCAAAGGCACTTGGTTTCCTGGTACGTTTTGGGGTTTTACTGTGCCCATCCTTCAGCATGGAGAATATTGCTATGTCCTATGGGATATGGGATCCTGCAGTGCTGACCTAAAGCAGCTGGGCAAGGAGAGCCAAGGAGATAGTTTTCAAATTGTATTTTGCCTCCTTTGTAACGAAAAGGAAGAGTGTGGGTGAAGTCTGGTTTTCATGGAAAAGAGTGTGGATCAGCTTCAAGTGGCTGTAGGCAGTATCTTGTGAAAAATGAGAGCAAACAGTCAAAACTACATGGTTGAGAAGTTGTTAAAATTCTCCCATGTTGAGAGACTTTATTTGCTTCCAAGTACTTTGGCATTGCACATCACACCTCAAGACAGGAAGTTTACTGAGGTCTGCATTTCCTTATTTGCTTGACCAGATATTTTACTCCTGGGGGAGAAGTAAACCAGTGCAGGGCATCACCTTCTTATCTTATTGTTCTCATCTGCATTATTTTCTGCATCTCTCTTCCCATCCCCATACTTCTGTCATCTCATGTGTCTCTGATTTAATATGAATTTCAATAGGGTGGTATTAGCTGTGATGCTGTGTGCTGAATGAAGCTTCTCGCTCACGTTCCATCGAGCACAAGCCTAAGACCAAATGCCCAAGATAATGAAAATAAGTTTTTGCACAAATCAGGACCCTCGTTTTAATTATGTGCCTAGGCTATTTTGAAAGAGATAGATGAACCTTTTTGTGGACATGTGGAATGATACTTCTTTGATCTAGGCCATGGCCCCTGACAATTTTCTGTGCATAGGCATTTTGGATAATGGCTCTGTAAGCCCTACTAAAAAGTCCATTACTTTGTTTTCTGCTTATTTCAGTCTTGTCAATGTCACATTTGCCTATTTCTGTTTGGTCTCAATGATTAACATCTATTTGATATTAGTCCTCCAGCGCTGAAGCTTAGAGAGGGAAGAGGAAGAAACAGTGAGGTTGCATACCTGTACATGTGCCGTGTATGCTGGATGTACAGCTCGAGAGAGGTGACTGGGGAACAGGGCTGGGCTGGTTTGCTTTTAGGAAACATCCAGTGATGTTTGCTGAACGTAGATGAAAGATTCACCCAAAGACAGGGTCTTGGGAAAGCTGAGCAGGGGTCCTTTGCCTGAAAGGCCGTCCTGTTTATTTTTTTGTGAAACAGGAACTGCAGGGAGACACCTGCCTTGCAATGACCCTGGCAATGAATAGGTCTAGACTAGCAGAAACTCTGCTTTTCTTCCCTCTTCCTCTCAGCAACTGGGAGCATGGTTTTATACATGTTATTTAAAGTGTTTGGCCCCAGTTTACTGAATATGCTAAATATGGTTCTTCCCATGATCTCCCTTGACGTGATTTAAGAAAGTCATTTCCTCAACAACATGTGTGTTTGCTAATTGAATTTCTGAGCCCTGTTTCACCTGCAGCTGTGAATACATTATTGACAGCTTCTGCTCCTGGGAATACTGGAAAATGAAGCCTTCCAGAGTGGATAACCATGCAGTGACTCACAGTTGCATTAAGAAACTGAACAGCTCTTTCCCCTTTTCCCCCTTATCAAAACCTTCACTTTCAAATGCCATCCCTGTCTCTTTAAGGCATCTTACCAAATTTATTGTGAGGAGGCTTAAAAACATAGCACACATGAAGAAGCTTACATGGATCCCTTCTCTTCATGTGCCAGGTTTTACCCTTCCCTTTGCACCTGAACAAAGATGCTTTTAAAGCCGTTCTTCTTTCCATATGTTCAGGAGACCTGCAGCACCAATGGAGACCCTTGTATTTCCTCCATTGACACGGTCTCTGATGTATGAAAGGAAATTGGCTTGACAGCAGGGCCAAGAAGCAGTGAGGCTTGTTTGAGGGACAGTGTTTATAAATCCTCAAGCATTATTAAGGGCAGAGTGTCTGGAATAATGTACAGCCCTGGATGCTCACTGAAGATTTGTCTTTGTTTTCCTGGCAATTTTGTGAATGTTAGGGCATAACTCCTTTTGCCTCATGTAATGAGGCCTCACTGGACTCTTCTGCCTGTGAACCAGGAAGCAAATAGGGAAGCAGCCAATTTAAATTCCAAAACAAAAACTAGAAGCAACAGTGACAAGGCTCAGATGTGTTAAATCTTTTTGGTAATGCTGTGTTATCCTTGAAGCACAGGGTGCACACGAAGATCTCTATGTTCAAACTGAGGTTGCTGTGATTTGAGCTGTTTCCCTCAGTAAACATTTATGAAGGATTGCCAGTTAAAACGTGGTTATTACATAGTGTATATAATGACTACCTAAAAAGAAGTTTGGATGACAAATATAAAAGTCTATTCCAGTAAATAATTTTTCACTGACTTCTCTCTATGGCAACTAAGCTTTTCTACTGGCAGGAGTTGTCAGACAGGTGAATCCTGTAGAGCAGAAACACATACATTGTTTTAATCCAGCATCCTTTTAAGATGAAAATCTTTAAAGACATATGTAGTACTGTTGGTCTTATATAATGAATACACAAGTATTTAGTATTAAGCTAGTGTTGTCATCTTTCTACCTACTTATGTATATTTCTCATTTACTGAGTAGAAAGGAGATTGTGATTTTTTTCCCCTCTCCCCTTTGTATTCTTTTTTTTATTGTTTTCCTTGCTTTGCACCAAGACAGGTGTTACGTCTGTGTCTCCTCTTCCACCCTTTTTCTAATCAGAAGTGCCTTTTGTGATTGGAGAAGGTTTCTGTGCTTCACCACATGCATTAATTTGTCTTTTTGTTGCTGTGTGACTGTTAGAGAAGCAGATCAAACATGAATGAGAATTGTTACTGTTTTGGTAAGAAAACTTAAAAAACAAAGAAGTATATCTCAGCTTCACTATAAGGGCTGAGACTGAGCTATCTCATTTCCCTTACAACTTGCATGTAAATATCCAAAGCTGTGCAGTCCGAGGCCTTTCTCAAACCCTTGGGCATTGTGTTAAGTGTGACCTGAAATGAATTGCAGCCAGAGAAAGGTTAAGTGTGGGATTCTCTGCTGCTTATTGAAATATGAAGTGCCCAAAGATGGATCCTTTTGCTTGAGTCTTCCCTGTGGTCCTTTTTGGCTCTCAGAAGTGAAGGCAGTTTTTCTCCACATTTGCTGTAGCAGCTGCATTGCAGATACCTCCAGAGGCAATGATCCTAGTCACTATTCCTTGGAGTGGTTGCATAGACCACAAGCAGTCTGGGGCTTTGACAGAGTTTGTGAGCTCAGGATTGCACACAGCTTTGGCATTTTTAAATACATAAACAGATTCTGACTTCTCTTGTTTTCTTTCACCTGATGTGCATGTAGTGCCTTAGAAGATATCACAGACAATCCCAGTTGACAGGAGAGAATTATATGGCAGTGCTGTGTCTTGTTTGGGTATTTTTTTATCTAAACCAAGCCAAAGCTCACAGGTGTAGTTATGTAAAAAGAAAAAGCTACTTCCTGTATTGGATTTAATAGGCGAGTCCCACCGAGTGCAAAAGAGGTTTTTCCCTTGTGTGCCTCTGCTTTGGAAGAAGCCACACATTTTATCCAGGCTGGAAATAAACCAGCAATAAAATGCCAAAGCAGCTCTAATAGCTCATATGAAACATCCTCCACCAACCTGTTTGTAGATTTTTGAAACTCTCTGCACCACTTCTTGCACAAGTGGAAAGTGCCAAAGGGACAGATGTTGCCAATTTGAACTGTACAGGAGGAAGGTAAATATTGCTAAGCAACGGAGTGCTTGAGAGAGCATTTTTCAGAGGGGAGCCAAGGGAGTTATGCCTGGGAGCACTTGCAGCGTCTCATGGCTTGGCGTGAGGGAAGAGATTAAAAGTTCTTTCCTGTCAGGGCTGACACTGCCGGCACAAAAGACACCATAACCTATTGACACTGATTAGGGCTGACAAGGGAATGTACGAAAACAGGAAACCTCCCCTGCCATGTAGGAGGGCAGTAAGACATGTTCACAGAGGTAAGTGCACCAGGTGGACGTGGCATGGCACTGAGCTGCCTGTGCAAGGGTGGTGCCAGGGCTTGGTTTCAGTGGGAGGAGGTGAGACCCAGGCAGGTGCCCAGCCCTGTGGAGGCCAGTGGGGGCCTTGTCAGGGTCTGGCATTTGTGTCCCACTGGGAGCAGGTCACTGAAGGATAGGCTTGGAGGGAGAGGAGGCTGTTTTCAGTGAGTCTCATAATTGCTGCCTCATGTAAATGGAGTTAGCTTCTCTAGTTATTGACAGGTCAAAGAGCTCATAAACAAGGTAAGTCTGAAAACACCTGTATATGGTTGTGCTCCTTCCCAACCAAGCAGCACTTCCTAGCTAAGTGCCAGCCTGGAGGTCTTTCCTCTGGTGGTCCTGAATGCCACTGGACATGTTTCCTCAGAAAATGAATCTTCCCATTTGAAGCCTATGAATTATTTTGGGAGTAGACCAATGGTGTCTTGTTCAAAAGATGTACTTTCAGGATTGAAATACAGATTTGTCTTCCTACATTGGTCATCACATTAATATTCTCCTCATGCTATTTTGAGCACTTCCTGGTCTTTGATCTGATTCTTTGTATTGCTTGAGTGAAGGGAAAAGGTTAGCACATGCTTTCTATTGTATTTCTTAATTTGTGGGATATTTTACTGGCTTCCAGTGAACCTCAGTGGAAGTGGTCATTTGCAGCTTAGGGATGCTCCACAGAGTATTCTGCATCGGCCACAGCCAAAATTCTGGTGGCACTGCTTTTGCTTCTTGGGCATTGTTTGCAGTGCTCTTGCCCCATACGGGTGCTGCAGTGAGAAGGTGTTACTCTCAAGTGTTGGTCAGTTTTCTAGTTTTCAATGAGCATTAAGCGGAGAAAAGTTACCCTGCTGTTTGTATGAGCTGGTACAGTCTTCCATCGCAGAAGGGCTTCCTGATTTTCCCTGATAGGGCATAAGATTGCCAGAGCTCACAAAAGCTTGACCATACCAATATGTTAATTTTTGAAAATAATTCAGCAAGTAGCAGTATTGTTGCCATGGCATAGTGTAGTCTGTTTTCTGTAAGTTATGCCTCTCTTACTTGTTGCCTTGTGTGGTTATTCAGGTTTGAAGTTTCAGGTCTCATTTTTCTCTGCTGAATTATCTTTAACATCCTTTTCCCTCCCAAGATTTAGATGCCAATTTTCATCTTTATAATTATGAGAATATGCTACTTAGACAATAAAATAGTGCTTTACTGTTTTAGGCAGCAGAATATTTTAATTCCCGATTGGAAAAGGTGATATTTCTATCTTTCTGATCACCTGCTTTTCAACACAATTTTCTTTTCTACACTGCATTAGTAGTGTTACAATTTCTTGCCAATTTGTTCCTTTGGTCAAATGATTCATGAATGTCATTTGATATTGAGGCCCTCTTTTCTCATGCAGTCAGGTGGAGCAAATAGTGCGAGACATGATCTTGGCAGCCCATCGTGCTCCAAGCAAAAGGTCCCAGAGAGGCACTGCCTCGGCCCAGCTGCCTTTGCATATACCCAATGACATGGGAAACAAACTGCAGCTGACATGACTTGGTGTTTGTTTCAGACATGATAAGGGCTTGATGCTGGAGAGTGTCCTCTGCCCTCTCCCTTCCCTGCAGCTACTTTCATCTCATAAAAGGCATTGCTGCCTTCTATGAGTCCTGTTTCTCCAGGATATTGAATTCAATCACTTTGGCCTTTCTGCCTGTTCTTCAGATGGAGCTTTTCTGGAATCAAAGGAGGAAGGAACAAGTGTGATGTTTGCTTTGGCTGCTAAGGAAATAGCACTCAATAGTATTTGTTTTGTGGACTCATTTTTAACTCGTTATGAAACATGACCTAAACTCCCATTACTTACAGAAACTCTGGTTTGGGTGACTTGTATAAATGTGCACTTTCCTTTGAAGATAAATAGTAACTCTTGTTGTTCAGTACATTACCTTATAGCTTAGATTATGCCACAGTCAGAAATATTATCTTGGATGGCTTATTAAGCTTCACTAAGTCAAAAGAAAAATACATCCAAATTTTTCAGATCTCTTTTTTGCTGCTTGAATTTACAAAGAATAGTGACAAAATAGCAATGCTTACTTTTTCCTTTTCTTGGGAGATGTGGAGAAATTTAAGTTTGTGTATTAGCATAATTTTGAGCAAACTTACTCCTCTTGAATCAGAGCCTAAATTCAAATGTTTGATTTAAAATACTATTGAATTGAATAAATAAAGCACCCCCAAAGAGAAAAGTGAGTGAGCACTTCCTCATGATTTTTCAGGCTTACTGCTGCTGTATGTGTTTGCAAGTATTTTTCTGTGTCTCTAGAGTGAGCCAACTGGCAGAGTGACAGAATATTTTACAAGTCTATTGTAAAATAAGCAATGTGTGGAACGATTCTGTTTTAATGTTGTGGTATATATTTCTCCTAAATGTTGTGGTTTTTTAAACATGGTGTAAGAACACTGTATTTTTTAAATATGCCTTATGCACATTGCATTTTGAATAGCAGTGGCTTATGAAGAGTGCTGTAGGTTTGGGCAGATGTAGGGTGAATTGATATAACAGGAGACAAAGTCATGTCAGAGTTGGATCCTGGCAACCTACTCCTTCTTATACAGGGAATACTTTGATTACTTTCATCAGCCTGTCAGCTCACTGCTGTTCAGCCCAAGTTGTAATTCAGACCTGGCTGGACACCATCTGTTCACTAAAGGTGAAAGGTGTGGTGTATTCGGCCTGAATGTTTTCACTTCAAGCAAGTGTTTATTACTAAAGGTGCTCTTGGCTGTCATGTTGCTTGCCTATTTGCAGTTTTCCTTTGTTAATCCTTGACTGGATGTGCTGAAGGAACACCATCTGTGCGTTACCAGTGCAGGCTGACCTCCCTTGCTCCTTGGTGTGCTGTGCTGCAGGGCAGGGTGAGCTCCGTGCCTACCCCTCTGTGCTAATACAGCGTTCATGTTACTGCAGTAGGACTGAGCATGTTTCCATACTGAAAGCAAGAGGAGAAGCAGTGTGGTATTTATTTTTCTGTTTGCTATGGTAGCAGTAACCCCTCGGGTATGTCCTACCCTTCCCTTAGACATTTACTTAGACATTTTCTCAGAGCCTTCTGTGGGGAATGCTTGTCCAGCTTTCAGGAGTTTGGGGATTTCCTGTGAAACTATTGTGATGGTAGAGTCTTTGCCTGAGAGGACATAAATTGTAGTATGCAAAGGTGTGGAGCCTAATCCGTCATATGGCTACAAATTATAAAGTGCCTGCTCACATCCTTGAGCATGTTGCCATTGGTTCATGGTAATTTTTCTCACAAATATTGGCGTCATTTGAGCAATTGTGTGTGAAGAAAACTATAGGCAGTGAAACAGTAATAGAGAAAATCTGGAAATGAGTGTAGTCTTCTCCATTTTGCTGCCCCAAAGCTACTTCAGGAAAAGATGCAGAAAGCTTTTCCTTAGGCAGAGGTTGGTTGATGTCTTGGTGCTTCATATAACCACCTCCCATTGTTTGGATTTTAATTATAAGCCATTCAGACAGTATATTGAATAAGCCAAAAATCCGCTCCTTCCCTCCAGAGTACAAGAAAGGAAACAGTGAAGGGACCCTCTCCCATCCTCTCAGCATTGCTTTGTTTTCTTACAGCCTTTTGAGCCTGTGAGGCTCGTGACCTGTTGCCTTCCTATTACACCTGGCTGAGAAGAATCACTTCTCAAATACCAGCCAGGTACTTCAGCTCAGCACCTCCTGCTGCACTTAGCTGCAGATGAAAATTGTATGTGCCACCACTGGATGCCTAAGCCTGACTATAAAGAATTTCTGAGATTTAGGAAATATTGTATGCAGTCTTTAATGCAGAGTTTAAGTGATGATAAAATGATTTTTAAGGAAGGTTACATTTTGAATCATAACAGATGCAAGTGTTTTTCTTCTATATGGATTTTAAATACTGATTGTAGACAGATTGTTCTAGGCACAGCAGGACCAAAGCATGTCCTAGAGGGCTGTGTCCAGCCCTGGCTTCTGTATCTACATGGCAAAGAAGCTGAGGGTTCTGTGGGCTTTTAGCTGAGTGTGCAAAGCTGTGAGGAGAGGATGGAAGTGTCTGTGTTCAGACAAGTGCTAACAAACATCTCCTAGGAACAGGTCATGTCAACCTTGGACACTGCTTTTACAACCAAAAGGTTAAGTCCAAAAAAAAGTTTTAAATTTCAACAATTAGTTCTGTATACTGAAAAGAGTTTTGTATACTGGTGGACAGAGCTTCATCTGGCTTCCTGTCATGTTTAGCAGGATAGGGGAGCTTTCCAAGAGACTTGTCCAATGTTTTGTCTCCAGGAGGATAACTTTCATCTGTGTATGCATGATGGTGATAATAATAAGGCATTTTGCTGTTCCAACCTCAAAACTTAAAAACTAGAGGTAGTCTTTTTGCATTTAGTCAGTTGTAAAACAATGGCGAAAGTTGTCTTTGCAAGCAAAGGGATATCCTGCTGTCCACCCGTCCACCCCCCCACCCCCCCACCCCCCCCCGTTAAGTTCCTTGGTTTTGAAGCATTTAAAAATATTTTTTCAATTTCCATTAAAGTTTAAAAATATACCTAGGCTCTTTCTGAGTTAAGAACTCTTGTTGTTTGAGGAGAGAGATACACTTCTCTCAATACGTTTTCTTCTTTTTTTTTTTTCCTNACCCCTCGGGTATGTCCTACCCTTCCCTTAGACATTTACTTAGACATTTTCTCAGAGCCTTCTGTGGGGAATGCTTGTCCAGCTTTCAGGAGTTTGGGGATTTCCTGTGAAACTATTGTGATGGTAGAGTCTTTGCCTGAGAGGACATAAATTGTAGTATGCAAAGGTGTGGAGCCTAATCCGTCATATGGCTACAAATTATAAAGTGCCTGCTCACATCCTTGAGCATGTTGCCATTGGTTCATGGTAATTTTTCTCACAAATATTGGCGTCATTTGAGCAATTGTGTGTGAAGAAAACTATAGGCAGTGAAACAGTAATAGAGAAAATCTGGAAATGAGTGTAGTCTTCTCCATTTTGCTGCCCCAAAGCTACTTCAGGAAAAGATGCAGAAAGCTTTTCCTTAGGCAGAGGTTGGTTGATGTCTTGGTGCTTCATATAACCACCTCCCATTGTTTGGATTTTAATTATAAGCCATTCAGACAGTATATTGAATAAGCCAAAAATCCGCTCCTTCCCTCCAGAGTACAAGAAAGGAAACAGTGAAGGGACCCTCTCCCATCCTCTCAGCATTGCTTTGTTTTCTTACAGCCTTTTGAGCCTGTGAGGCTCGTGACCTGTTGCCTTCCTATTACACCTGGCTGAGAAGAATCACTTCTCAAATACCAGCCAGGTACTTCAGCTCAGCACCTCCTGCTGCACTTAGCTGCAGATGAAAATTGTATGTGCCACCACTGGATGCCTAAGCCTGACTATAAAGAATTTCTGAGATTTAGGAAATATTGTATGCAGTCTTTAATGCAGAGTTTAAGTGATGATAAAATGATTTTTAAGGAAGGTTACATTTTGAATCATAACAGATGCAAGTGTTTTTCTTCTATATGGATTTTAAATACTGATTGTAGACAGATTGTTCTAGGCACAGCAGGACCAAAGCATGTCCTAGAGGGCTGTGTCCAGCCCTGGCTTCTGTATCTACATGGCAAAGAAGCTGAGGGTTCTGTGGGCTTTTAGCTGAGTGTGCAAAGCTGTGAGGAGAGGATGGAAGTGTCTGTGTTCAGACAAGTGCTAACAAACATCTCCTAGGAACAGGTCATGTCAACCTTGGACACTGCTTTTACAACCAAAAGGTTAAGTCCAAAAAAAAGTTTTAAATTTCAACAATTAGTTCTGTATACTGAAAAGAGTTTTGTATACTGGTGGACAGAGCTTCATCTGGCTTCCTGTCATGTTTAGCAGGATAGGGGAGCTTTCCAAGAGACTTGTCCAATGTTTTGTCTCCAGGAGGATAACTTTCATCTGTGTATGCATGATGGTGATAATAATAAGGCATTTTGCTGTTCCAACCTCAAAACTTAAAAACTAGAGGTAGTCTTTTTGCATTTAGTCAGTTGTAAAACAATGGCGAAAGTTGTCTTTGCAAGCAAAGGGATATCCTGCTGTCCACCCGTCCACCCCCCCACCCCCCCACCCCCCCCCGTTAAGTTCCTTGGTTTTGAAGCATTTAAAAATATTTTTTCAATTTCCATTAAAGTTTAAAAATATACCTAGGCTCTTTCTGAGTTAAGAACTCTTGTTGTTTGAGGAGAGAGATACACTTCTCTCAATACGTTTTCTTCTTTTTTTTTTTTCCTTCGGGAATACTATCCTTAGATCCACTAACAAGCATCCCTTTATTCACAACCCTCCCACTTTGCTTTCTCCTTTGATGCACTGCTCTTGGTGGCTGATGCCTTCTAGCTCCCCTCCAAGTTGTGTGGTCTGTCCCAGGCAGCAGCACAGAGTTGTGCTGGACTGGGGCTGGTGATGCTGCTCCAGACTCCAGCCTGTCTCTTCAATTCTTTTGTTTTCCAAATTTTTATTTGCAGTGGTGGTAATACAGGGAACTGCCATGGGGCACTATTTTCAAAGAGATGGACAAATAGGTGGTCTTGGTTCAGAAAAGCAGTCCTGTTAAGTATTAAAACAGTGGGAGAGCCTGCATCTCCAAGTCTTGTTTACTGAGTCATTAAGGGGAGGAGCACCAAGTGCCACCACTGCCATCATAAATCTAACTTGTTTTCTAAGAGAAAAGTGGTATTTGATAATGGAAAACATTTCTGAATGATGGCAGCGCTTAATTGTTGTTCGAGGTGATTCCCAGAACCACAGGATGTCTCTCACCACCAAAACTCACAATTTCCTTGATGGTCTTAACAAATGTAGTCACTGTTGTCTTATCTTCCGTTGTATCAGCTGCAGTGACCAGCTTTTTTTTTTNGGTTAGAAGTCAGGCTACTCAAACTGCAATGAGGCAGTATTGGAAATGAGGAAATACCTGAAATCATGTCTTGCTGCTCTTACTCAAATGCTTTTCATAGTTAAGTTCAACACTTACATTGAAAGACACCTTGTTTGTTCTGCAAGGAACAAGAGGACAAAGCCTCAGCTTTTTATGGACACAATACTTAGAGATTCACATTAAGCAGTATTAAAAATTATTTATTGGAGGGCGTTTAAGGGGAGAGTAGGTAAGAAAATTTTTTAGAACCAAGGGGTCAAAATTAGATTTTTGAGAGCTACTATACAGATGGTAATTGCAGTGGGAGGTGCTTTTGTGTGGCGTTTCTTTATGTAGAACAATTTCTTAGTGAAATAATCAGCCTTGGCTGGAGTCCTGCTCTGCATGGCTATATGCAGGTGATGCTGTACTTAATTTTCACATTTAGTTTGTTTTGTTTTCAACTATATTATTAATAAATAAAGACTAACAAGAAATGCACAAATTTCTTACAGCAGCTCAAGATTTGTAAAGAACCTTTCATTAAAACATATCAACAGTCTGTTCCCCCAGGACACAAACCCCTTTGCTGCTTCAATCAAAGAAAGACAAAATAGCGATTTGTTTTTTCTTATGCTGTTTGAACACAAGGAGGCCCATGCATTTATTTTTAGATTGAGCAAAATAATCCATCTCAGAGGCAGAAAAGCGTGTAAAATCTTTAAAGAATGTTTTATTTCCTCCAGGCACCCGCACAGGAACAGGACAGTACAACTATTGTTTCCTGAGTATTTTGATGTAAAAATGCTTAAATTGCCAGGATCATTCAGTGTCAGCTGAAGAAAGTTCATGGGAATGGTTTGATTTGTTTTCAAACCTGCGACAAGGGTGGTGACAGGCTGGAGCTGCTGCCTTCTCTCCTGAGCTGAGCTTCTGGGTTCACGCTAGGGCAAAAGCAGGAGGACTATGGGTGATGGGGCATGTTTAGGTGGAATAGCTTTGGCGTTGCCTTGGAAGAGAGAGGAGTCGACTCAGAGGGGTTAAGTGTGTCTGTGAAACTCTCCACAGGGAACTTGGCTACATGCAAGCTGCTGGTTAAACCCTGGTGCCCACAGAGGACCTGAAACAGCACCCAGAAAAATTACTTTAGAAGGCTCTTGTGGACTTTGAGACTGGTGGATTGGATTTGTAGTCTACAATGAAGTCTTGTGACTTTAAGCAAGCAGCATAAGTGCAAATTTGAAAACAAATGCATTCACAGTGTAATTTTTAAGTTTTTGTCTTGCTGGATAAGGGAGAGTCCTTCTGTACATTTCTGTGGTGCCTCAGCATTCTTTTAGTGTGCACAAAGCACACTAAAGGGTCTTCTTTTCATGAAATATAGAAGTGAAACATAATGTGATAAGCAATGTCAAGCAGATCTACTTTAGCTTTGCTATGATTTCCTGGAATGATTCCAGTCTCACTGGAATAGGTTGAAGAACTAAGTTGGTAAGAGGGGAGACATGGGATGTTATTTGTTTCTGCTCATGCTTCACATCTAACCCCACCCAGCTGGCTACCTGAAACTAGCACAAAACTTGGGCAAGTGCATCCCCAAATGTGTATTTTTTACAGCCACTGCAGCATGTGGTACTTTGTTACTACTTTCCACAAAGATAGTCTGATATAAGGGTTTTATAAAATTTCAGTTTTCTATTTCAGTTTTCTTTGTTTCATTTTCTCTTTTTGTCCCTCTGTACTCTACCTTCCTGTGTATTTTTGTTGTGATTGTCATGTTGTTGTTGAAATGGGGTTAGCTTTCTTCTTCTGTGCTAAAAATGATGTGTCTAGTGGTAATTTTTAGCCTCCTGTGAAAATTAATCCTGCTGAGAAAATTGCCTTCCCTTCTTACAGGTTTGTCCTTCTCTGACAGCAGCATCCTGAATTTCCTGGAACAGCTCAAGCTGCTGTAAGAGGGACTCTGCTGCCAAATAGTACCTGTACGTTATTTTACAGTAGTAATGAAAAACAGCCATTAGAATCTGTGAATATAATTTATGAAGCTAGTCATTAAAGACATATTGAGCTCTGTACAATACGAGTTTTTAAGCAAATGATGTCTAAAAAGATTTCATGATGATAATGAAAGTCTCTTTGTGTATTTCTGAAATGAACCTTTTTGAGCTTATTACAAAAATAGCACCAAACAAAACCTAAATATATGCAAGTATTCCCACACTGGCATATGAAGGAAGTGTGAAGTCAGGGAAGGGATGGTCTCATCCTTAAAATACAGCTTGTTTTGAAGTGTTTGCACACTCTTTAATCTGATTCTTTATTGTTTTAGTCCATAGCTCACAGGCAACAGTACAAGGACACATCTTTGTAAGTTTTAGCTCACACTCCACGTTTTTACTTTTAAAAATACTAATACTTTTTTCATGAACTTTAAAAAAGAAAGGAATAAAAAAACCCAGTCCCTACAATTTCAGAACCTGAAAGGAATCAGAAGAAAATTGTGTTGACTACCTGCCTGCATCTCTCTTACTTGATGAAATTTTGCTGCTTTTGTTTGCTCTTCATCACTTTCCCTGTTTTTTTCCCTGTGTAGTCGATTCTCCAGTGGTTTACAGGGGTCTTTTTCATTGCAGCAGCTGTGGTAGTGGTGTTTTCCCTTTGTATATTCTTGCGAAAACACTTGCTTACAAATGCAAGTGACATATCTGAATCATTTTGACTTTCAAGTATGCATGTTTTGGGTTAACCATGTGCCCTTTGAACTGGTGCCTCCTGTTGCTCCCAAATCCCTGCAGCATTGCAGATGGTGCAAGAACGAGGTAGAAAAACCCTTGTGCTGTTCTGGGCTCTGGCTGTGCCTTCCTTACAGCCCATGTGCTGTGCAGCCGGGATGCTGCCCCTCGGAGCCGCGGTGGGTGAAGCCCTGCAGAGCGCCTGGGGCTTGTTCTGTTCTGTTCCAGTGTTGTGGGCTCTGCAGCCCCGCAGCACTGCACTCAGGAGCCAGCTGGCTGAGAAATCCCTGCTCCTTGTGTGTGGGCTCTTACTCATCTCAATCCTCCACCGGTAGTGCGTTGGTGCAATATTTGCTTTTGAGTTCATGTTGCTCCCACAAGCCAAGGAACCGATTTGCAGACAGGGAAGCTGTCATGGTGGCTTGGCTTCTTCCTTGGAAGGTGAAATCAGATTCACCTAAGGGTTGTTGGTGCCAGAGCTGACAAGGTTGCGTTGTGTTATAAGGGGTGGATGCTGATGGAACCTGTGGGTTGAAAATGAAAATGTGGTTTTATGCCCCAGAGAGCTGTTGAGGTTACTAAGTTTCACCAGCATGTGCTTCAAAACCGAGTCATCGCTTTCTATTGTTTCCAATCTGCTCAGTGACAAGCGATTAGAAAACGCGCTTCCTAGTTTGGGGAACACAGCGCTTTGGGCTAGGTTAGTGCATATGGGAAAGCATGACACAATCTGTGTGCTTTTTAGGGAAAACAAAACTTGCTGGTAGCAAAGCATACATTGATTGCAGGGGAGGTTTTCTTTGAGTCTTTTTCATAACCTAAAATGCCCATTTCATAAAGTTTTAAAAATTATTATTTGCAAGTTATGCAAGTATTGGATACAATATAAGAGGCACTTCAGATTTGTAAAATGCAAAGAATTGTAACATTTCTGTTTTGTGGTATGGAGCATTAAAACATCCTTGGCAGAGAATTTGCTTGGTGTCTGGTGCTCCTCAAGAGAGCGTGAAAACCTTTATGAATTTACGTGTTTATGTTGATAAACAAGATGATATGAGCTTCAAACTTTGGCAGCCTTTTTCAATAAATGACAGAACATGATTGCATCTATCATCAAAATTAGGAGAGTTTTGGTTAAAACATGTCTTGTCTCTTTTATTCGCTGGTTCATTTTGGAAACATATTCTTTGTGTGTGTGTGCATTTCTCATCTCTCTATAGTATGGAGAAGATGGATTTTTAACTACATGGAAATGCAGGTGGAAGGTTGCTTTGGAGAATAAGTTAGCATGCTGTCGCTGGCATGTCTTGTATGTGAGGACGAGAGTGCATCTAATATGCAAGATCTCCTTCTGCTCTGACTGGTTAAGCACAGATGGGTGAAGTGAGGACAGGATGGTAGCTTTCAGTCTGATTTTGTCCTGCCTGTTGTTTTTGAACTAACCCTTAATGCATATGCAGTTTTGTGATCTTCATTGCATTCAAATGACAATGACTGTGCAGTTGACATGAAAAAAATAAATGTAAAACTAGATATTTCTATTCAGGTGTATTGAAGTGTAGTATTAAATGGGAAGCAGCTGTAAATGTGATTTTTTTTTAAAAAATTTTTTAGCATGAGAGCAGGTGACCTTTTCTACTGATAGTTATGATGGTAAAGCTCTCATTAGAAAAAAAAACAAACTGACAGCAGAATAAAGGGCATGAAACTCATAATTGGCTTTCCTTCTCCTTGCAGCATGGCCTGCTTGGGTTTTCTTGGCCCTAATAACTCAGTCTGAGACCAGGCAAAGAGCAGTAGTTGTCCTACTTGAGCTACACATGCATCCATTTCATGTTTTGATTAGGAGGAGATATCAGGTAGCATAGGAAATGCACATGTGCTGTAGCTGTTCCTCATCCACACTGCCTGGGTATGTGCAGGCACCAGTTTCACCCGAGATGAAGGAGATGGAGAAGCAAGGGGCTTGTTTGCGCACAGGGTGTCAGAGGGGCAGCTCCCAATGGGCTGTGACAGCAGAGGCATTCAAAGAACAGGAGTAAGCAGTTGGGGGGAAATTACTGAGATGAGAAGAAACAGAAAAGTCTGCAATACCTCAATACTTGCCTGAGAGGCAGCCTGTATCTGTTCCAGTTAATATCTCCTTTCAGACCTCCTGTCCTCATCTTTGCGTATTGTAGATGCTGTTACTGCTGCTGGCCTCATTTGAGCCTACGCATCTCGACAGTGTCACGCAGAGACTTCTGGAATAATGCATGGCCAACTCTCTCTGGGAGGTGATTTTTTTGACATTGTGCTTGAAACTACTCTACCACATCCTCCTCATGAGGCAAGCTATTTAAAGACTAGGGAGAAAGCTTCAGTCCTCCACACATGAGAGCTGTACGATACTTCAGCTACACTTGGCACATTTGACAGAATGGGATAAAGATGTGTGCTGTAATTTTTAATGGAGTATTTTTTTAAAAAGAAGCAACCTTAGAGGTCTTTCAACCCCAGCTTCATTAAAAAAAAAAAAAGAAAAAGAACTCCTTATTCAATGTAGTATCTAAAGCCCACATATCACAGCCAGTGGGGCATTTCATTTGTGTGCCTGCTGGTTTCTCAAGCAGTTTAGTCAGGTTTTGGGTGATTCTTAATATCCTGATTTCTTCATTCATCTCCCTAACAGAGCTGAGCAAGGCTTGGTGTGTGAGCAGACCTATGTGCTCATGAAAGTGTGTAGTTTTTTGGAATTGCTGGTGAAGAGAGGACTTAGAAGTAATTCTGAGAGTTTTGTCGTGCAGTTGCTATGACGCTTAAATGGAGCGCCTGTGCAGATTTTAAATCGTTTTCTAAATTAAGAGCTCCCTCTCTTCTTTTGTGAGTATGTGCACCTGTGCATTTTTGCAAACCTGTTGTACTAAAGAGAGACTAATTCCTTGTGCAACTTCTAGGTCTTCTTATGCTTGTGTAGATGCTTGAAATTATATTGGCCTCAGTCCTCAGGTTCTTTTCAGTTCATGATGAAAGTAGTAGTGAATCCTTCAGTGGCTGTTTTCCTTTTTTTACCTTTAAATTAGTGTAATTACTAATGTTATTATTTAAATAAACATTATTAGTAGTTAAATTAGTATTACTGCTGCTAGGGGGATTAGCCATTACAGATGTACAGTGTCAGTTTGCATGGGAACACTGGCTTTAAAAAGCCAAACCAAAAGTTCCACAACCCAACAGTTTTGGATGCCCTGTGATTGTGCTTGACCTTGACCATCAGAATCTTTTGTGAGTGACATTCAGGGATGCCTGTGTCATTCCCAAACTGAAAGTGAGTCTGAATGTGACACAAGGAAGACCTAGCTGGAGACTGTACTGATGTCAGTGTCAGACAGCAAATGTGCACCAGGCTTAAAGGGACTTGTGTGGAGGGAGTGTTCCCAGTTAAAGGCTGTAAAACTGCTGGTGGGGATAGATAGCACCATGTAATATCTGATCTCCTACACCCACAGTCCTTGGTAAAGCTAGTCTCATTTCAGTGATTTCTTTGGGTTTATGGCTCTTCATGGAGCAGCAGTGTATTTCTCCTTTCCCCTAAACTCTTCTCTTAAAACTGGCAAGGACATTCCTTGCTACTGGGTGGTATTTGTGGCTTAATGGTGATTTAGTGGTTTAACAAGCAGAAACAGAGCTGAGATATGACTTAAAGGGGAAAAACCCCAAAGAAACAAACAAACAAAAAAAGGCAAAAATTTACTCAGCATGCAGAAAAGCCCAGCTCCTTCAGGCACTGGATGAGTAGCTTTGTAAATGATGGGGAGTCCTTGTTCGCTGCAGCTGGGATGGAGTGAAAGAGGCTGTGCCCCACAGGTTCGGGGACTGCTTCGGGTTGCAGGCTTGAGGTGGAAATGACAGTCTCAGTCCTAGCTGAGAGTAGGAGTGTTCCCCAGTTCAGTCAGATGACTCTGACCAGTTTTGGTGTGGTTTTGGCGCTGTGCATGTCCCAGATGCTCTGACTGTAATCCCTAGAGCAATCATTTCACCATGTTTTTGATAATGGTGTCTTTAAAAAAAAAACCAACAAAAGAGAGGCCCTACTGCTGCTGTTGCAGACTTGTGCAGTACTTGTTCAGTGTCATGTGTTTGCTTTCCTTTAAATTTTGTGCCATAAATAAATAAGCCCCTGGACTTGTGAAGAACTGCAGTCACTGACCAGTGCCCTTGGGGGTTGCAGTAAATCCTCCTGACAATTGAACTGTAAATACTTACTCTATGTAAATCTGAATCAATGTTAAAGCCTCTCCAGACTCATCAGAAAGAACTTCTGGAAGGGGTCTGTGGTGTTTGGCAAGGATAAGAAAGGTCCAAACTGGCTGGTGTAGATATTCTCTGATTCTCACATTAAATTAATTCCACTTTTGTCATCATTTATCACCTCATAAAAGTGAAGTTTCTGAAATGAGTGAAGTAAACTGTTTTTTATTTCTTGCAATCAATCCATTATAGAGAGAGTTTTCGAATACCTTGCCCAGGCAGGATCTTGATTTCTTATCTGTTTTGTGGGAAGGGTTTTTACTATAATGCTCTCATGGGGTACCTCAGGAGTTTTTGAAGCAGTCTGCTAGTTGAGGCTTGCTTTCTGTATAGGAAGATGCAAGTTTCTGTGTCTGCTATTCACCACTTACTGAGTTAAGAATTTAATTAGGTTGAGCTATCTGAGCTTGCTCGAAGAAAAAGAGAACAAGAGGTGCCTTTTTGGCACCATGAGGTATGCAGCATCCTGATCTCTTGCCATGTGGAAGTTCCCCGCTGTTTGCTCTCTCTTTCCCCTCCTCCTGCCTGCTGTGGTACACATCTGCAAGCCCTGCTTTCATTCATGTGACTCATCTGGCCACGCCTCAGCTTCTGCTTATTTGGATGAATAAGGTCAGAAGCAGCTCTCCATGAATGATTTTGTGAGGAAAAGTCAAATCTTTGTCAAATGAGCACTGCCTCAATGAGAGCTTTATTAAGACTCAGACAAATGAAGTTGCCGGGAAAAGATGTTCTTTTGTCTTCTCTTATCCCTCCAATGTAAATAGCAGCATGTGGGAAACAGATGAGTGGCCTGTGAGAAGGCTGAGAATGACATTTTTTGACTTATTGAAGTGTTTGTTGGTTTTGCTCTTTACCTTGTTCTGGGAAAGATCCTTCTGATTGGGCACTGTAGCTTGCTGCCCTCTGCCTTTAAAGTGAATGAAGTCTTCTTGGCCTTTCCCTTTCAGCAAGTACAACGATCACTGGATGTTTCCATTGAATTCCTTGTTTATAGGGAAGAAACTTGTCTGTGATGCACTTTGCTCATTACAGCTACTCAGCTGTTTGGTTGTTTTCAGTTTCAGTCTCCTTTAATGACACCAGTTAGGAAAGGATGTGTAAATTACAGATACCTTCAAAACACATGACTTGTTAGTAGATGAGAAGCCAATCCGTGGAAGGGGTGTTCCCCATGGCTGGGTGGTGGGTCAGCGTGTGGAAGCAGCTGAGGTCGTGCTGTGGAGCGTCCTCCAGTGCCCAGTGCTACCAGTGGTGCTGGAAGGGAGGGCACTGCTGCTTCATCCTCTCCCACCACATATAGTCTGGTGTGAGGTGCAGTGGGCTCTGTCCAGGGGCATTTCTGTCACAGGCAGAGTGGGAGCTTCAGGCAGAATTTATTAAAGGAGCTCTCCCGCTGAATCACAAGGTTCGGAAAGGACCTCCTTGCTTTCTAAACTCCTTGCTAGAGAGGAACCTGTGTGTGTGTGGATCCAATCTTAGCCCCAGCCTTTGCCCACTGTTTATGCCTGAAGGATTATATAGGTGTAATTGAACCTTTATACAACTTTGTCCTGCAGGATTAAAGATGGCAAACCAGATATATTTATAGAAATAAAAATAATTTATTAAAATAATGATTAGACAAAAAGAGCTTAACCAGAACTTTTTGCTGCACAGTATAGGAGCTATAATAATTAGTATAGTATAGTGCACTAGGAAGCAATATTTATTAAAGCTAACAAAAACAATTATTATGTAGAGTTTGATGTTACTTACTCATACCAGCAACCATGGGCAAATCTGTTTCACTCAGCCTCGGAGTACCCTTGAGGGGTATCTGCACTCATGGGAGGAACCTCCACACATATGCTCCAAGAAGGGAAGGAATATGTTAGAAGACCCTGCTGATAGCGTTTGAGGCTGGGTTTTTATAGTACAACATGTTTCACTGTCAGATGACTTTAGGCGAGTTGTGTCAGCTCAGAAGCTTTAGATAAGTTAGTGGTATCACTTGTTTGTTCCTTTGTTAGGTACTTTATCAGATCTACATCTCAGTATCAGGATGCTTAACTTTGAGATTGATGAGTCAGACTGGTTTCAGCATTAGTAAACACCAAAAGCAGCTTGATGTCCCTTTCTCCCTGTACCACTTGTAGCTTTGCAAATACCATTTACCACTGGTAATATTGTTGTTCTTTGACCCTGCTCCAGGCAGAGCAGTGCCCCGTGCGTGCAGGGGCGTGTCCTGCCAGGACAAGTGGGTTTGCTGATATGTTAAAAGAAGATTTATGTGTTTGCACAAGCTGCAGTGTCTTCTGTTTGTTAAATAACTGGCAAATAGAAGCATTGCTATTGCTTTGTACTCTGCCCCAGAGCTTCGTTGTGCTGGGGCTCGTGAGCCTGGGTGAAGGCAGCTTCAGGTGCTGCTGCCCTGTTTCCTGGTCCCATTCCGGTGGTGTTGGTGGAGTGCCAGGGCACCACAGGGAGCTGGCCTCTCTTCAGAGGGCATCACCACACCTGAGCTGGGGAACAGGTGTGATCACTGCCTGGGCTCCAGCCAAACGGACTGGGGAGGTACAGGGGCAGTCCCTTGATCCAGATCCATGCTATCTGCATGCTTCTCCAGAAATCACTATGTTGCCTCTACCCAGTGCTGCAGTCAAGGTTTTATTCTAATCTACACATGTTAAATTGTATTGCATTTCTATTTTTTAATGGCAATTGATGTTTCTATGAGTCCAAAAGCTGGAATTTGAGGGCCTGGTGCATGATTCCTCCACTTAAAGCCACTTCTACTTTGTCATCTCCAAGGTTAGGACTTTATACTGGCTTCTATTTCTGCTGAGTACACATGGATTTATAGAAGAATGCACATCATGAAACAAGGGGAATCCTGTCAGCTGAATGATTATCATTGCTTAATGAGCTCTGTTTCACTTTCCTTCTTTTTCATCCTTATTAGATGATATCTTCTATTAAAGACTTGAAAGCAAGGCTTTTTAGAAGTGCATTATTAACTGCCCTTCTGATGGGGATTTTGATCCTTACTAGCATTTTATTAATAATGGACTTCCATGAAACTTATAGAGCTGTTGGTAAGCAAATGTTAGCCAAGTGCATGCTTATCTCATGTCAGTTGGTAAAAAAACATAAAACGTCATTCTACTTCCTTCTTTCTTGTTACAGCAAACCAACTCTATTGATGTGCAGTCCATTGAAGAAATTTTGAGGGTAGGTGCTCTTAAATAATAAGTCTCTGTGTTTACTTTTATTTTGCATTCATTAAGGTGGTGGGTGGGGGAAAAAAATTGCTGCTTTGCTTCTTTTCACTCAGTGGATGTTGCCATCACTAAAAGTGTGTTTTGGGGTGTGCTGAGGAGAAATAAAAATAAAAGTCGGCCTCAGATACAGCTGGAGTTGCCAGATCAGGCTTTCTAGCAGTATGTGAGTGTAATGCAGTCTAGAGCAGTTCAAGAGCCAGAGCTGCTCCTTCATCAAGTCAGGGGTTGACTTTCCTGAGCAACCTTCATCCAAAGGCACTGGACACACTGCCTTGTGTCTGTGCTGCCAGCCCCAGCAGCGTGGTCCTGAGCAGGACCATGCACCCAAGTCCTTCCATGGGGAAACATGTACAAATACATGAAGACGTAGATCCATGTGAATCTCTGAAGCATGAAACTTCCTCTATGTCTCTCAGAAAAAAATCCTGATAGCTGCTCCTCTCACTCTCTTTCCAGGAAATGACGCGCTCATGGCCGCCTCCCCTGACAGCTCTTAATACGCCTACTAAAGCAGAGCCTTCCAAATTTCCATTCCCAACAAAGGTAAAACACCCTCTTTTTGCCAGCACTTTTGGTAAACTTGAAGAGAGCTTTCTGGCACTTGCATGTGTTTTTGTCCCCCTTTCATAAATAAAGGCTGTTAAGAGGTATCATTATCTTCAGAAGAAGTCTGATAAATGAAAGGACAATGGGGATGAATGAAATACGCTTCAGCAACTTACACACTTGTAATTGTGGTCTGCAAATAAAACTGCTTTTCAGAAACATTTTAAGTATCTCTGCTGAAGCACAAGATACATTTTACCTTTATTGTCAACAAAAATATCTGCTGTGTTAAACGGAAGCGTTTGGCAGCTCTCATAAAATGTTTCAAGTATTTCTTCAAAAATGTGCATACCCCTAATGTGCTAGCAACACATTTTTGGTGGCAGTAGCACAAATCATTTCTGTCCATGCTAAGCTACGTCAGTCCAGCTTAGACTATTAGGCACTTGAAAGTCAAGCTTAGACAGGCTTGTCCAAGTATTTATTACAGTAACACATGGAAAACAAATCATTGGTACACTGCTTTTAAGAGAGAGCTGATTCATTTTATTCTCAATTTGCACTTCATCCTTTCTTTCTAGGAATTGCAGCCTGAGGGATCTGTAGCACAGGATCAGAGTAAGTAGAAATCCAAAGAAAACATAGTTATATGTGTATTGACAGATAGTTCTGTGTGTTGAGTGTCATACGTTGTGGAGAACATCAAATGTTTACATTGATTAACAGGCATGTTTTAGTCTGCTTTGCTCAACAGTGATGAATTTAGAAATGGCTTAGGAGATTGTATACATTCATTATCTAGAAGTTAAGGCCACAGTTCAACAGAGGACAAGCAATATTTTGCTAGGAAACCCCATTTGGAGTGATGAATAATCTCAATGGCAAATAATTACATCCTAGAAGAAAGTGATTAGTCTAATCTGGTGCTCAGAGCCCATAGGGTAAAATAGGCTACGGGGAGGCAATAAAACCAACCTGTTCCTTTTTCATTTACAGAGCAGTATGGCGCACCTTCAGAAACATTGCCTAGTTCTCAATCAAGAACATCGTAAGTAACTAAATTCTGTTCCAGTCTCTTCTGTGCAGTTAGTTAAAAGAGCCTGGAATAACCTAAAATTTGGGTTACTTGATGATTCTGAAGATTAAGGTATTATCAGTCTGATTTTTCGTAGAAAACTTCAATACAGGCAATTTTCACCCACAGAAACATTATTGTTTTGTGATGGAATCATAGAATCATTTAGGTTGGAAAAGATCTTAGAGATCATCAAGTCCAACCCTTAAACCAGCAAAGCAGAGTCTACTAAATCATGTCCTGATTATGATGACTGTGTAAAAACCAAAATGAAACTGAAGAAAAAACCTAACTACTAATGTACCACATTAAAGTTTTCCTGTTCTTTTAATCTATGGCTGCTTAACATCACACTTTTGTGCTCCTCAACCTACTAATAATGCATCCAACTCACATATTATAAGGGATGCAAACTGAATCCGATCAATTCTGGATATTGTTTTGAAGCCTGGGAGGGCTCATAAAGCTACAGCTACAAAACCTACAAAACCTAGGGTGAAATTTTAAAGCAATTGCATGGTACAACTTTCTGCAATTCCTCAAGAAAATGTTTTCAAAAAAGTGTTGTCTTAACTGGATTTGTATTAAAAAAAAATTCACCTATATTTTCTGAAACATTCAATTTATATTCTAATAACATAGTTGCAGAGTGGGGTGAAGATAAAATTTCTATAGTGTATTTTAATTGTGTGTGTGTGTGTATACATATATATATAAAGTATGCATCTAATAAATTAATTGCTCCAGTAGAAAATTTAAGTTGTTGATTAGAATAACTTGGTACTGTTCTTGTAGATGAAAGTGGTTATCCATTAATTAGGTTATTTACAGAAGCTGTTTGAAAGCAGTTTGGTGTGGGCTGACATTAGTCTCTCAGGATTAACCTGGCCAGATGGCAGCATTGGTGGGTTCTGAGCCCTGAGTGACAAATAGAAATCTCTCCATGTCTGGAAGGCTCAGGGGTCTATTGCCAAACCATTAAATGCCTGTCAGTTCGTGTGATACCTCAAGATCTCATGTTACTCCATAGTATGTTGTTCCATGGAAGGTTGCAAACTACAGACTACAAAGCTTACTCCACTTGTTTTCATTATCCCGAACCATTTCATTAAAAACAAAATAAAGCTAGGCTAGTCACAAGTAAGAGGAAGAACATGTCTCCATCTTGGTTGAGATGGTAGAAATTTGTACTCAAGCTCTGTAAGATATCCCTTTTCCTACTGTTCCAGCATGATGCGGAGGAGCCTTTTCTCTCACTGAGAGTGTGAGATAGTCTCTTGTTAAGCACTGAGCTACTTATTCCCTTAATCCCTTGCTTATTCTGCTCCTCTTTCTTTCAGTCCAGATTGCTCCTCAATGACTTTGGAAATTTTCTTTGCACCATTAAAACAAGTAATTTCAACTACTCTAGGCTCTGCCTTCCTCCTCAGCTACCCTATGACCATCATTATTTCAACTCTTTTGAGCTGCATGTAAAAATCCCTTTAGCACTTTAGTCAGTTTTCCAGGAAGCAGAGAGAATGAATTTTTCCTGTAGACAAGAATTGGAAAAGATTCCTTTCTTAGCTGAAAGGGCCAGAATTTTAAATTTGGCATGGTATGTAGCTCTGTCCTTTGCCAAGATCCCCTCCCTGCTCAGCATCCTGCGCACTTCAGAGCCAGCACTCATCTGCCAGGGATGTGCATACCCACACTTGACAGAGGCAGTGAAAGAAGGAGGAACAGGGTGGCTTAGGTTTATGTCTGAAGTGAAGTCAAGTGAGATTTGCCCAAGGACTTCCTCTGCATCTTTCTCTTGAACTGATGCATCCTTCTTTTTCGTGTTTGTTTTCCTTGGCACAACAGGACTGGCTTTCTTTGCTGTTCAAAGCACACGTGACTGTCTGAAAATTCAGCTGCCTGCAGTAGCTTGTGTTGAGAAGAGTAGCTGGCTGAAAACAAACAGTGTTTATGCTGGTTAATTAGAAGCTGAAATCCCAAGGCATCTGTCTGCCCAAATTAAGCATTCAGCTTTTCAGAGCGTGCAAGGCTTTCCCAGATGGCTTTCATTCTTGGATGCAGCCCCGAAGTTTGCACCTGGCTGCACTGGAATGGAAACAACCCTTTTAAAAAGGAGATGCCAGCTCATCGTTGGTGATGCATCTTTGACCTGGCTAGCAGAGAGGAATCAGCCTGTGTTCTCTGTGTAGTTGTTTGGCAAGTGATATTAATTTAGTGCTGCTTCTCTCTCTGTAAGAGCTCTTGTTAAATAGCTTTACAGGGAGATTAATGGTGTGTATGTAAGCTGCAAATGAACATGTCCTGCAAATGAAAACTTGGCATCTATTAACTTGTGATCTAATTAAAGCATTAAAATTAAAGCAGATTTATATGTTTTTAACTAAGCTATTTAACAATTTGTTGGAACTTTGTTTTGGGGAAAGTGGCTTTGTTTATCCTTGCAAAAGTATGACTCATTTGAGGTTTTACTGTCCTTTCTTGATCCTAAATGGAGCGCAAGTACTGGCAGTGTTCTTTTATGCTGATGCATTTTATTTACCAGCAGCTCAGGTGGAAAGATTTAAAAGAAGACCTGCATGTCCCAGTTCATGGCAGGGATTGGAACTATCTGGTCTTTAGGGTCATTTCCAACCCAAACTGTTCTATAATTCTATGATTATCCCCTTACATCTGAAGGAAATAAGTTTGTAAATTCTTAAAGCAAAACAAAACAGAACCCAAACCCACTTTCAGAACATTTTAGCATCCCTGGAAGTTTCTTCACTATCACCTTTGAAGGACTACTACCCCTAAGGAGTCGTAAAAGAAAATCAAAGAATTCATTGACATGCCAGTAGACATTTGGCCAGACTGCCCAGAAGTGTGAAGAGTGTCTGTATTGTTGCTGTTCTTCTTTTCTTCCTTTTTGTGCTGCATCTGTCTGGCAGTGAGCTTCAACTCTAGCCCACATGCAGAGTAGGCATGTGCAGGATTGGTGCAGGCTGCGAGCTGTTTACCTTCTGTAGGAAATTCAGGAGTCTCATTTTTCCAAGATGGTGTCTCTTAGCACTTCCCTTCAGTGTTTATGCTAAAAGAAGAGGCAAGAGGTGATTTCCACTGAGAAGGTGTGTGAGGAAATGAGGAAATAGAGGATAGTCGTAGGGGAATGATAGTCAAAATGCCTGAACAAAGAAACCACCAACTTTCACCACCTTTTTCCAGGGTGATGTGATTCACTGGAGATCATTCATATTTGTTTTCTTGCTATGAAATGTGTTGTCATGAAGAGCTGGAGGCTTATTTTTCTTATGTAGCAATAAGGGCTCTCTGAGAAACTTCTTAATTTGAAATGAGGTTGAAATAAACAGCTTTGACCTGATTGATTAAAATACCTGTCTCAGTTCACAAGCTTTTTATCCCATTTTTGGACAGAGACTAATTCTCTGGGTTGAGCAGTCAGATGCCAACTAGTTTCAAGATTTGAATAACTGTACTTCTGAATAGCAAGATTTTGCCTGACTATTTTCCAACGTCCTTTTGGGATGTCTGCATGATTCCCAAAGAAGGGGATAACAGTTTGGGAGAACTTTAAGTTACTTCCCACAGATCCTTCCCTTCCAGTCTTTTAAGGACCTTGGTAATATATTGAAATTGCAAACAGCAGTTAACACCGGCAGGCAGAGGACTAATTGATGCTTTTGGAAGCATTTGCAGGCAGCATGCTCTCTTCTCCAGCAAGAGTAAAACAGAGCTTGTGCCTCTTCACTCGTGAATGGCTTTGGGTGTCTGAACTGCTGGACATTGCTAGGATATTCAGGAGCATGAAGTTCATTATGTAGAGAAGAAATAGGAGATAGGGTTTACTTTGACATTTACTTACACATATGTGATAGGAGACTTCAGCAGGAAAATGAGAAACCCTGTGACAGGAGAAATATTCTCAACTCTGAGTGCAGAAAGCGTGAACATGCACAGCTTCTGGTGCAAAGACGGTGCTTTCTGTCCCTTAGGGAGCCAGTGTAGGCTAAGAGCATGTGAGTCTCTTACTGTACAAAGAACAGACTTCTTGCACCCTGTGGTGGTGTGCTAGGTGGCCTTTTCTGAGAAGCATTCCCCTCGCTGGTTTGGTCTTTGTTGTCTGTAGATGGCAGCCATTGCTGTGGACCTCCACTGCAAAATATCCCAATGTCAGCTGAAAAACAGAGTTAAAAAGAAAAGGTGGGGGGGAGGGAGCATTTTAACCATTCATTCAGGTAATGACAGGGTTTAGTAGTTCAAGCATGCCAAATATTCAGAAATTATGTAAGATTTGTTTTGGCAAACACAAACCAATTTTTTTCAGTGTCTGCTGATTGAAAATATGTCTGCCTTGGCTGATATTTATTTTCTGGTTGTCTTTCAGAATGCTCCAGGATGACCTGCAGCTCAGTGATAGTGAAGAGAGTGGTGACGACCAAGTCGGTTTTAGATGTTTTATACACTAGGCACACAGACATCCCTTTAACTCATCACCGCTTGTTGCCTTGTTCTGAGTTCCGTGAGCTAACCTTTCCTCCCCCTCTCCTCTTTGTTTTTGTGAACAAAACAGGTTGTTGAAAAGTCACCTTCCTCACTTGCTCCTCCAAGGTACAGGTTTGTTCCCAAACTACTAGCTAGATCACATAAGAAGAAAAACAAAACTTTTTATATCTGGGGTAGATGGTTTGTCTTGTAGCTACAGGCTTTGGTTTCTAGCTGCCACTGAAAGTCAGCTTTAAGTGTGTGTCCATTTTCTGGAAAGTTCCAATTAGAAATGAATAATCCAGACCTGCTGGATTTTGCCTGTGAACCAGAACTGTATTTCCTCAACTGCTCCCTTCTTTTTCCTCTTCCCCTCTGCCAGTGTGTATGTAGATCACTCTGCAGCAAACAGGATTTTCAGTTGCAGTAGCAGTGGGTGAGATGTGAGTCCAGTTTTAGTTCAGGAGGGAGCCCCAAACAAGAAGTAAAGAACAGAAAAGGGTTAGGAAAACTTGGTGAAGCTGTTTCAGCTCCTCCTGATAAGGCAGCTGATTGTAAGCTGTTCCTGCCATGTATTGTTAGTCAGAAGCAATAGGTAGACTGAATAGCCGCATGCCAGAATTAGAGGAAGAAAGGTGGAGGAGCCCAGAATTTTTCCTGTAGGAGAGCACTGACATACATTTTTAGTTTGATATCTATATTCTTCAAGCACAGGGTAATGATCTACAAAGTCAGACTTGCAGATTTTTGTCATGATCTATATGTCTGCAAACTCGCAAAATAAGTGTTCTCACGATACCAGTTTTGGATCAGCAAAGAGCTTGTCTCCAAGTCATACAGCTGTGTTGATACTGATGTAGAAAACCATTTGCACAGTAAAAAAACCATAAAAAGTTAACATTTAAATTTTGTAAACCCTTTGCAAAACAACAAAGCAGTACATAAAAGTGACAGCTCTCCCTCAATTCCATCCACTCCCCTTGTTAGTGTGGAGGAAGACACTTGAATAGAGGAGGGTGTTGCAAGAAATGCTGCTGCTTGATATGGCTGTTAATGAAGTGTTTACAGCAGCTTGACCAAGGAAAACAGATGAAGTAATGAAAACTTAAAGGGGGGAGAATAGAAAAAATCAGTAATCATCCTGGAATATATGATTCTGTCTTGTTCACCTTCATTGGAAATTTTTAGGTTTGGGACTTTCAGAAAAAGCACTGGTCAGCTTTGGTGGATTTTTAAACTTTGATTGGCTAAATAGAGTGTCATATTGTAGCAGCGGCATCCCTGTTACATGTTTGATTGGGCTGGAGTTGATGATTTTATTATTTCCAGTGAATTTTTTATTCCGGTTCTTTATTTTTTGAGTATGGTAGTATATTCCTCTTGACTTTTTCCCTTCTTGTCTCAGTGCCAAAACATGGGGTTTTAGTTTTATTTTTGAATGCTGCCATGTCAATATAATAAGTAAGTAACCTTCCCCCATGCTGCTTTCTAATTTTATCTCGTGGTGGCCTTGCAGCTCCTTACAGTCTCAGCCCAAGAGTGTGTCATCAGCACATTCCAGCAGCCTGCAGTCAGGGAGCACCAGTGACTCAGACAGCTCCTCAGACTCAGAAACAGAGAGCCACTCCAGTGACAGTGAAGTGAACAACCCTCCAAGAGCACCAGTACCTGAGGTGAATGCAAATAAAACACTGAGGCTGCATAACACAGCCTCTTGCCTCAGACTCTTGCTGTCTGAATGCAGTGAGGATGGGAGACCTGAAGTACTGTCATTGTTCAGGTGTCCCCTTGACATTTTTGCTACATCACCAGACTTTTCTTGCCCTTTGCTTCCTGTTCTAGAGTTTGTCAATTAAATAACCCATAGTAATAATGTAATTAGCCGTTCAGGTACCTGACCTTGAAGTGTTCCCCCTTCTGCTTGGCCTTGTTGTCTAGTACTCCAGGAGGAATCGGTGCCTTCACTGGCAAGGCACAAGTGAGGTGCCAATGAGACGCACAGCTGCTCTGGGGTGTTTGGGGCCCACCTCTGCCTGTGCAGCATTTCTGGGTGCTGAGGGTATGGGCTGCTGCTGCCTCCTTGCAGATCCTGTGCCTGAATGACAGATTCAGCTTCTCCCAGGTCGCAGCTGAAGGGATCAGTCCTGCAGGAAGGACTGGAATGTGCTTTATCTTGCTTCTATTGAATTTGTCTTGGATAACGCTACACTGGCATTTCTGAAGATTTTATTGGGGAAAGCAGACAAACAGAAGTTGGTGCCTTAAAGTTTCATAATTGAGATCGTGCACTTTCTAGGAATCTGCTGCTGAAGTGCTCATGTCCCTCCAGTTTGCAAAACATTCTCAGCCCAGTGGGAAGGGCATGGTTATATTTGCAGACCACAGCTGATGTAAACTAATCCACTGGCAGTTTTGAGATACTCTTACAAAGCCCAGGAAACTTGTAATTTATTTCTCCTGTCCTGCCCCAGCTATAGCTTTTCTTTCTTTTACTTTAGGAGTGCACGAACAGGGAGAATTTTATGTGCTGAAAACAAACTTAGAGAAGGCCTCTCTTTCCATCTCACCCTAATACTCTTTACCAACCAGCAGCTCAGTTATAGAGTTTGCCCACTGCGATATGGGTGTCTTTGGAAGGAACCAGATGTTACACTTCTCTTTTACCAAATTCTGCCTGGTTTGTCCTGAAAATACTAAGTTGTAGGACTCTACTGAAGTCCCAGTTATTTGTCATTGACCATTTTATCCTTCCTTTATTCAGCAAACTGTCCATGCATGATGCTTTAGATCAAGTTAGTGCACGTGGCCTGTTTGTTTATAGTCAGTCCTTTGCGTGTCAAAGCACACACTTTAAGATGTCTAGGCAATAGTCTCTGGACTCTGGTAAGCTGTGCTAGGATGGGAACAGCCCATAAAGGCATCAGTCTTGAATCCTTCCTTTCTCTTTTTGTCTACAGCCTGAGCCACCAACTTCTAATAAGTGGCAGCTCGACAACTGGCTGACTAAGGTGAACCCACCAGCAGTGCCAACAGGGAGTCTTGGTGAAATTGCCTGTGGGGATGGATGTGAGGAGGGCAAGAAGCAGGAGCGGGGCCTCAGCAGCAACTCCTCCCATGGGCAAGCTGAGCCCAGGGAGCTGCATCACAAGAACCAAATGGCCAGGGCTTCTCAGGACATTCATCTGCCGACCAAACGCAACTGCCAGAAGCCTCCCGTGTGCACCGAGGAGCCCTCGACCAGACAGACTGTGGGGAGCAAAAGGCCCAGCAAGCCCCTGGTGCATGAGGGGTCCAGGAGAGGCCTAAAGGTGGAGAGTGACCCTGGTCCTTTGGAGGTCAGAGACCAGTCTTCCAAGGACAAGCCAAAAGTCAAAAAAGTAGCCAAGCCAAAATCCACCGAGAGAAAAGACACGAAGTCAGCTCTTCAAGAGCCCTTTGAGAAAAGGAAACACAAGAGCTCCCACCAGGCCAGTGCCAAACCCTTCTTGGACCCCAAACTCACAGGAGGTGCCCAGGGACGTGATGCTCTCAGTCCCCTTCCTCAAGGCCAGAGCACAACCCCCATCAGGACCAGCAGCCACAGGCCTCAGGATTTGCACAAGGAGAAACTGCCTTTGCCTCTCAGGGAGAAGTTGCTCTCGCCAGTGAGGGACCCCCCAACCCATAAGCGCCTCATGGTGAAAATTGATCTCTGTCACCTGGCAAAAGTCCCTCAGCCTCCCAGGAAAGACCGACACCAGAAGAGAACAGAGACCAAGGACCTCTGTGGTTCAAGGAAGCAGGACTTGAAGAGGAAGGCCACAGACACTCCTGAGGACTGCCTTCGAAAGAGGAGGGTGAGAGGTGGAGGGGGAGTTGGGTTTATACAAGGACCAAGGTGGTGTTTAAAAAACCTTTGTGGAGTTTCCATAGGTATGAAATGGAGCCATTATGTTCCTTCTATAAAGCTGTTAACAAACTTCTGAGGAGAATGTGGAGATGTTTCTTGTTGGTCTCACATCCCCTCCTGAGCAAACAAAAAACCCTATAAACTGTCTAATGTGCTTTGCTGTTTTAAAGTATTTTTTGCTGTATTTTCTTGAAATCCTAGTTTTCTCAGATAACAAAACCCCAGCCCTGCTCTGTCAGAGGAGCTTTCAACAGCAGGCTATGTATAGCATGTGGCTGACCAGCCCCCTGGCAGTGTTGGTGAGCATCTCTGACTTTAAACCCAAGCAAGAGCTTTGCAGGGTGGCAGTGCCCCCTCCCTGTGCCACCCTGTTAAGAGCAGCACAGTATCTGAAGCACATCCCAGTCTGTGCAGTCAATTGCACTGTGCATTTACTGTCTGTTTTGGGAGGGCACCTGGCCTTGCAGTTTGTGGGCTGCCAAGAGAGAGGACTGACCCAGGACACTGTGGTCTGTGGTTTTCAGTTTTGCTCATGGATACAACTTCTGGCTACCTTGAGCCATACAACCTCAGTCTGAGTAGTGTAGTCTTGTCCTATGTGGAGTCATTTATTTCCATGAAGCTGTTGGGATTGCTTGCAGGAGGGATGAATTTTCCAGATGGGAACTGTGTTATTGCCAGGGGTGATGGCAGCAGCCCTGTGCCTTTTGCTTTTCTTTTGCTAACTGAACCGGGTTCACTCATAGTAGCAACTGCCACAAACCCCTCCTTTGGATCTCGGCACTTGGATAAATGGGTAGAAAACTTGTTTGGTTTTTGCAGGAGCTACTGTGGTGCTTGCAGTGATGCTGATACTTTAGAGATATAATGGGCTTTCCAGAGACGCCTTTGCAGAGTCCCTCAGCAATCACAGTCATTTTCCCTTGAATTACAAGACAGCCCTTTATTTGACTGAGGTGATCATTGCTCACAAGTGTTTTTTTGAAAGCTGACTCCCCAAAGGGCATTATGAATATACCTCCAGCCAGCTGGGTCAGCTGCACAAAATGTTGGCTGCAGGCATTGCAGTCAGTGGGTATTCCCTGTGAACATTTCAGTGCCTGTCTGCCTTTTTGCTTCTCACAGAGCAGGTGGCTCAGCATGAGTGGGTGAATAGCCTTGGTTCTTGAGTGGGTGTCATTTAGTTTTGTCATTTTCTGAATTTCCTGTGGTTGTGAGGGACAATTGAGAAGAACAGGGAAATGGTGAAGGAACTTGATAACCCAGCAGTTCCCTGTCTTGCAGAGCAGAGGCAGAAGGAGAAACAGGCAGTCAGTTTGTCACTTCTTTTGTTGTCTAAAAGATCCAGGAGAGGAGCTATTTGATGTTAGGCATGTCTTCCTGTGCAATCTCAGTGCCCAACTTGAGGGAAATCCACCTCTCAGTCTCACAGTCAGTTCTGTCAGTGCACATGAGTGTCCTTGGAGGCTAAGGCTTCGTGGCAGCCACCTGGGCCAGGCACAGCTCTCAGCCATGTTTTGTGGTAATGTGGAGAGCAACTTGAAAAACAGTCTAAGGGCATGATCTTGGTGCTAGAGCCTTGTCCTGAGCACACTGCCAGAGTTAGACTCTGTGTCACAGCACAGTCCACTGAGTGACATAAGCCTGGATGTGTCCCAGACATGAGCATGGGACAGGGAGAAGAACTCCTTGAGAGCTGCCCAGTGAAGGACTTGGGGGTTTCTGATGGATGAGAAGCTGGACATGACCCAGCAGTGTGTGCTTGCAGCTGAAAAAGCCAACCACATCCTGGGCTGCATCAAAAGATATGTGGTCAGCAGGTTGAGGAAGGTGATTCTGCTCCTCTGCTCTGGTGAGACCCATACCCTTGAGTGAGCATCCAGTTCTGGGGTTCCCAGATTTTAACTGACTTTGAAATTTCACCTATATCAGATTCTTGTTAATAAAAACTGAATACCCCTGCACATCTGGGGGGGGTCTGTGTGATCTAATTCACATGCATGTGCCTTACTTTTGATATTTTTTGATTAGCAGCAACAGGTTTGGAAGTTCCATCCCTACCAATACAAAACAATTAATCTAGCCAACCAAAAGTACATAAAATGCCATTTTAGGTTACTTGTCAGTGAGCCTGTAATTTATATCTGCTGTGTTGTGGTTTCTGTTTTGTTGGTTCTGATATCTTGGAGTTTTTTGTTTGTTTGTTTGTTTTTACCAGCATCAATCACAATTAGCTGTATTGGTCTGTACTTCATGTGAACTTTGAAAACTGGAATGATTTTTTTTTTCTTAGAGGGAAGAGAAGGAGGAGACTGATAGGAAGAAAATGAAATTAGGAAAAGAAACAAAATCATCACTGTCTTCAGCTAACAAAGACTCCAGTAAACTGAAGTGAGTATGCAGTGGTGGGATGGCACAAAAGCTTTTCTTAAAAGGCTTAAAGCAAGGAACTGATCTCCTGTCCCTAAACTTCTGAGCGTGCTTCTAGCATAATGTGCCTTCTGAAACTTAATCTGTTGCAGATTTGCCTTAACATCCTGGAAACAACCACTCCAGAAAACAGGGAATATTTCCCTTCTCCACTGAAATTATCTTGTTGTCTTTGTCTTTTTATTCTATGTGACCCAACAGAAACACAACACTCATGCCTGTTATGGGTTTAGCTAGGTAGGCCTAAATTTAGGTTCAACCCAAGACAATGCCTTTTGAGTCCTGACTGGAATTTCAGGTGGCCTTTGTGGCCAGGAATTTCTCATTTATCTTAGCATAGCATGTGCAATGCTTCTGGTAGATCCTGCCAAAGCTTGCCCTGTAATTTGCATACCAGGGCACTGCCAGAATTTTGGCTAGGTCTTTGCTAGAATGAATGCTTCCAGGAGCATGTCTCCAACTGGGCAGTGTTCCCAAGAGGGGAGACTCATGCATCAGTCATGGGCTACTGCCTTCAGTTCCTGCTTGTTTGTGGCTTGAGCTTGAGATGTTGGCTTGGACTGATGGATAGTGTTGGGGTTTGTGTCCTGACAACAGGAGTAAACTGCATTTCTGCAGAAAAAACACTGACATACTCTGAAAGCACTGAGGCATCGGGACTAACATTTAGTTGGGTAAAGGAATATTTAAACTGTGGTAGTAATGGAAGAGCTTTAATTCTGGAGTTTATTCCTCCCTTTTTCTTAGTGAAAATGAGCACCTGTTATCTGGCTTTTGGAGTGGCAAGGACAGGATGAATAGTGCACCAGACCAGGTCAAGGAATGATTCTGTGCTCTATGGAACATCAGCTGTGCCAAGGTAGAGAAGCTGGAGAGCATGTGTGCAGTGAGTAGGGACCATCCTGTGGGAGAGTGATGAAAGGGGAGAGAACTGTGCCATGTACAGCAGAATCAGGCAAGATGTGCCTCACCCAAGCCTTCTCACTACATGTGACTTAATTTCATCCTCTTCTGATATTGCAGTCCATGACCCACGATTCACTGCTCAATGTCCTTGGAAACTTTGAGAAGCTGAATAAAAATGATATAAAGGAGCAGTGGAGAAACAAGGTTTAGAACTATGTGGTGCTGCTTACTGCTGCCAAAGTTCCCTGGTCACCCTAACTTCAGATGCTGAGAAATATATAATAATAACATTAGTCCCTCTATTATTAAATGTGATAATCTCTGACATTCTCTCCACAGCATTTTAAGTCTCTCTCAGTTGAATCCTCTGAACTTTCTAAGTGTTGTCTAGTTGAGCTGACAAGTCTTAAAAGAGGAACTCAGTTTAATTCTATCAAAGCACATACAGGATCAAGTGTCAGGGGGAGTATCCCTGACTACAGAAGGTACTTTGTACCATAAGGGGGAGAAGCAAGCAGTGCTGCAGGAACTGTAAGGTGGTTTACAGGTGCCTCCTTGGGTGATTTGTCACAGGGATTTTAGTCACTGTAATCACCCTCCTCATTCAGTGAAAAGGGGCTGTGTTGGAGGGATGCCTTTTTTGCAATGTCCTCATATTCTGTTTTCAGGTGTTTACTCCAAGGACAAGTTCTGAAACTTATTCTTACTTGAAAAGCAACTTGTTTGTATGTTGATGGTAGGTGATGATGTGGTCCTGAAGTTTTATTTTTGTTGGATTCTTTTTTATTAACTAGTCATCTTACACTTCCAGAGGAGTTTAAACAGAATTGGTACATGATGTAAATAAGTTTTAAAAAAATCCCCACATGATATGTACACCATATTAATGAATTTTCTTCCCATCTCCAGGCCATCAAAAGCTTCTTTTGATATGCAGAAGAAAGATCTGCTGCTCCCATCACTGCCCCCCATGTCTACTGGACATCCTGCACCACGGTCAACCAAGATTGCCCAAAAGAGACCAAAAAGTGAGACTGACCATCTGCCTGCCATGGATAACTCTGCCAGGAACAAGAGCAATTGCAAGGATCCTTTGTCTGCCAAGCACAGGAAAGTGGAGGAAAATCATACAGAACTGTCAAATGGCATCAGAGTAGGTATCCAGGATAACTGGTGGGATCCTTCCTGCAAGCCATGGGTGCTGTATGATTCTCTTTAGAAACATACTCTGAGGATATTAAAAAGGAAGATAAACCAGCCACGAGAGAAAGCTCTTGGAAGGAAGCATTTAATGGCTGTCTTTGACTTTATGTTGGTAGCCTGAAAGCCTGTAACTTCTGTGCCAATTTCCATCATCTGTTTTCATCTCACCAATAAAACACAGTGAGAAGGAGTGATCACACAAACACCAAAAGCAGGAGAATCATGTTTATGCTGTCACCACTTCTGATTGTAGGCAACTGCAAATACAGTATTGGTGTAAAAATAAAATATGTTTATAAAAAGAGAGAGAGCATTGCTTAAATAAGAGACGAGCAACATGTGGTATTGACTGCAACTCAGATGTAACATTTTATAGCTTGTTTAAAAAATTATTCATGATCCTTGCAGCTGGATCTTTGCATTTCTGGGTTATAAAATTCAGTTGCATGGCTACTTACTGGTGGCTTGGGGTGTGTGGTCCAGGATGTTGTTGTGTGTCTGTGTTAAGTCAGACTGGGCATGCTGTATTAGCATGCTTCTAACTGCTTGCTTTTTCCTGGCAATGTAGTCAGTAAGAGAGAATTAGCAGTTGTTGTGTGGTTAAGCTGGAAATGAGTGTGAGCAGATCATATCCATTCCTGCCTTGGCAAGTGGCTGTGAAATAAGTGCTACTTGCAGCCTTACTACTCTCTTAGCCACTGTGCAAAGAAACCTGTTACTGAATTTCTCCGTTCTTGGGAAAGTGTTTGAATGGTGTTAAATATTATGAGCAGTTAGGTGAGAAGGCAAACTTCTATTTCCATTATAGGATGGGTTGTTGGGGAATAAAGAAAGGAAGGGAGGAGAGCCTGGAGAATAGACTATGCTTGAGACAAATATTTTCTCTTGAAATTTAGGAAAGCCACATTTTGGAATTGGTTTAGGCATAATTTTCTAACCAGCTCTATCTCTATGCTTTTTCAGGGGTCTGTAAAGGATGACACAAAGCCTTTCCCAGTGCCTTCTTTGCCAAATGGTACCTCCAAGCCAAGCAGACCTCTACTCAAGTTTGAAAAGTAAGTTTTTGTTTTACACCCCGATCGGTATTTCTGAAAACATGAGGCAGGGCAGGCCCTGCAGCCACCATTCTGCTTTTTCATGAGCTCTTCTTTTGGGAGGAGAGGGAGAGATGTGTGAGACCTGCTCTGTACTGCCTTCTCATGACTGGGACTTACCCCACCCCACCCACCACAAAGCAAAGGTTTACAACAAAGCAAAGGTTCTTGGTTTGAGGAAAGCTACTCTAGAAGTTAAGTTCTATCTTTCTTGTAAGCAGATAACTTGAATGCAAGCTCTTTTGGTCTCAGATGAGTGTGTGGTGCTGCTAAGTTTACTGTATGTTTCAATTTAAATTTATTTATGGAACTGTACTTGAGGAATGATAGATGGCATAACTACTATCTTTCCATGGGAACTTGCTCCCATAGTAGCCTAACCTCTGGTGTTTTTTTTCATTTCTAAATGTAAGTTTTCAATATTATTCCAGCATACATTTTTAAAGAAATATATGAATTTTCTCTATGCATTCTGCTGCTGTGTACTTCTGAACATGCAGACAACATTCATTCAGTAATTATCACAACTGGAATATGTGTTTGATCAGGCTTTAACAGGCTTACTAGAACATGGTGTGTGGACCCATAGCATCCTCTAGATATGAAAGTAAAGCTGATAATTATCCTATTCTTCTTCATCTGTTTTTCTTCTCTGTCTCAAATTCAGACAGCATTCAAAGGAATACTACTTTGAACAGGCCCAGAGTCTGAAGCACAAAGCTGATGCAATGGTAAGTCTTGGCCCTATGCTAGAAATGTTAACCAGACCTTTTATTCAGACCTGGTACCTGTGTGCATGTGAATAAGATTCACTGGCTAATGTGACTTCTGTGCTCCATATTGGAGTATGTTCAGTCATATTTTGGGAGGCTGTCTTTATTTGCCAGATGTTCAGACATTTCTTTTGGGTGTAGACACCTCTAGAGAACAGGGTTCAGAACTGACATTGTTTGAGGTTAGCAAGCCTGTTTGCTTTGCAGAGCGACAAAAGAGTCCTTGGAAGACAGATGAAACAGTAGGTTTTAAGATAGCTTAAGAAGTTGGAAAAGTCGGGATCCTGACAGTTATTGTGTTGCTGGTGAACTAGACTTGGAAGTGGCCTTGGCAAATCTAACTGGCTTTCTCTCCTCTGTGCAGTTTAACAGCATGCATGAGGGAACTTACTGTTTTTCTAATTATGGCTCGGTCAGATACTGTCCATTTGCTACTTGCCTTTTACCTGTGAAAATGAAGTCAGGGAATACTGCAGTGGGAAGGCCCCCTCTGCTTCTTGAAAGGCAAGCCTGCAAGACCAGATAATATCTGAAAAGAGTGAAATAATAAATTACTCAAGGAAACTGCTGTGCAAGAGGAAGAGATACAAGTAGCCAGAGCCTGAAAAGCTGATGACTGGGATCATACTAGGGGTTCTGCTGAGAACCCTCTAATTGTCACCCAGAGCCAGACTGGGATCATTCTATTTCTTGAAATCCTGCCTAACTAGGGAGAAACAAAAGAATTCAAGTACATTTGAGAGAAGTGGGTTTGGTCTTAGTCTAAAAATGCAAATTTTCTTCCCAATAGACTGATAAGACTGGAAAAGCCTTTCAGTACCTAGAGGCTGCCCTTTTATTCATCGAATATGGGATTGCCTTGGAATCGGATGCACTAGAACCAAAATCAGCTTATAGCATATTCAGCGACACCATAGTTCTCATCAAGTAAGTGCCTTTCAAAGCATAATGGTTTGGCAGAATGTTTGGAGGGGAAGGATTAGTTGCACTGCTTGTTTTCAACTGTGACACCTCTGGACTCCCACCATGGAGCAGGGTTGGGGTTGCTGCACAAGCCTGAGACAGACAGACCATCCAGAGGCCCCAGAGGCAAATCCATTGAAATGTTTCAGCATTGCTTATCAGAAGGCAGCACCATGTCCCCCTCAGCATTTGAGCCTGGCAGCTGAAGTACACCAGAGGGCATTGATCATGACAATCAAGGAGATGAAGGAGATTATACTTTACCCAGATCTGCAGTTGCTTGTGCATGTGACCTCAATAGTTATACAAAATTATAAAAAGCAAAACAACAGTATTTCATGTGGAAGAAGAGTTTGTGCTCCAAAGATCTTGCAGCTTGATTGAAGGCAGATTTTCCAGGTTTCTCTGGGCCCCAGACCTGTAGGTGGCCCACATGGAGCATCTACTTGTAGGGATGTTGTCCCTTAGTTTGTGTAAGAGGAGAGTGAGTCACATAAGGAGCTGACTCATCTGTTTCTGCTGTGTGGAGAGCAAGGCATTTTGAGACACAGTCCTCTGTTCAGGATCATGCAAAGTTCTTGGTGCCAGGACTAAAAACTCACAGCAGGCTTCCTGACTTTTGGACTGGTTTTTGAGTGAGTGTTATACACTGTTTTGTCATAAACAGTGGGACTTCAGGGCACACTGATAGCTGACAAGGTTCTGTTTATTTTGTTTCCTTAGATTCATTATGACATTGAACCCATTTGCAGACTCCTCAGTCTCTTCACATGGAAAAATCTTTGCTGTGTTACGGTGAGTAGCTGTTTCTTTCTGTTACTTCATGTTCTGTTTTGAGACTTGATAGAGTGAAAGACCCATTACTTGCAATGGTGAAGGAGCGAGTTAATGGGAGTTAGAGTTATGCAAGGGGAAAAAATCACAATAGAAAAACTAGAATTAACTGAAACATCTGTAAAGTGAGCTGGAAGATCACAAGGGACCATATGTAGAAGGCACAGGCTTTAAAAGTTGATCTGCTGGTAACCTGAGAGCACATAAGGGCTTTCACCTAAGGTGAAAGAATGCAGTTTGGCTGCCCATGTTTGAGCCATGTAACTAAAGCTGTAGCTGAGGCATTTCTGGGTGGGAGCTTACTCAGCCTTTGGCACCTCTGAGAGGCTGGGCACCTGTTTATGTAAAAGAACAGACAAGGCCCTTCCTCGTTTCTTTCTTTGCCTTGTGATTTTTGTCACCAGTCTTTTTTTTAAGATGAGCAGAAGGAGGAGAAATTTTGAGCTTTCTTGGCTTTTCAGTACCGCTGAGGTGTGCTTGCCTCCATCCCACAAGGCTGGGGAGTGCTGAGTAAAAATACTGATGCTTGGGTGTGTTTCTGTTCACAGCATGCGCTGCCAGTCCATTCTGCACATGGCAATGTTTGGGTACAAAAAAGACACTGCAATGAGGTATTCCAGACTCCTGAATGACCACTTCAAGGTAGGGCACAAGTAGTGCTAAGCTGCCAGCTGGATGGCTGCAATAATTACTGATGTCAGCTGAACAGCCCAAAACTAACAAGACTTTTATTCCTTGCTGCAGAGTAATTTCAGAGTAATACAAGCACCTTCTCCAGGTGTTGCAAGGTAAGATTTAAAAATTTGTGCATTGGCATGTGTCTGTTTTAATGACAATGAGTAGCAAAGAGCTTTTCTCTGTGCTGTGGTAGTTGCATTTGGCAGGCAGCTACCAGTCTCCACATCTGTGCCCTTCAAGCTCTGTGGCTGAGAGAGGGTTGTTTGGACTATAATAGTGGTGCTGATTCCAGTGACATTTTTTGGCCACCTTGCACAGTGTTGTTCATTGGGAAGTAAATGGCCTCTCGACTGCAGTGGTGGAATCCCTGTCATACCAGTGACTAAAATTAGGTTGGTTGAAGTGGTAGGGATGAAATGATGTGATGAAGCCAGTCTGTGTCTGGAAGGCGGGTGGCTGACCACATTTAGCTTCCGAAGGTCTATAAATAAGTGTGTGTAGGCTGACCTGGCTGCTTTGAGTAGCTGTCAGAGAGCTCCAGTCTCCATAGCAGGGGAGCTTCAGCATGCCTGAAATGGAAGGCATTAGCAAAAAACACTTGGATAATCTGGTGAAGACTTTCACCAGCAGGTGTAGATTTTGGAACATGGATGGGTGGCCCTTTCTGATGTCTGGTCCCACTTTTTCTTTTGTTGAGAGGAGTCATTATAGTCACAAATCACTTAAAAAAACTTGGCCTTTCACTCAAAGCACAATTACTTGTGCTGTAGCTGAATACGTCTCACTTTTCAGCAGTCCACTCCATACTGCAGGCCTGGATGACACCGGATAGCTCCTGGCATACGACAGCCTTGTGGAAAGACTTTTAGCTCTGAAGTTGAACATTAATGATGGTGTTTCTTTTCTGCTGCAGAAGCACAGGCTTGCCTTCTCCTCTTTCTCCAATACCCTCTCCTGCTGGTTCTGTGAGTTCTCAACTGGGATCAAATGATAGCAACAGCATTGACCACAATGGCATCGGCAACAGCATTGGCTCTACAGTCACTGTCTCCTGTCATATCTCAAGTGTCACTTCTTCCTATGTCAACATCACTTCCTATATCCTCCATGCCTATGAAATTTGGGAAAAGGCTGATACACTGGCCAGAAAGAATAAGGGTAGGTTTTTGCCCTTTGTCTTTCCTGTTTCAGGTATTGTGGTGATGTGTACTTGCTTAAATCCTATCATTCAGTGCAGCAAGCACCATACCTAAAGATCAAAGCATTATTTATGTTGAAACAGACAGCTACAGCATATTGGCAAGTTATTGGTAGAGATACTTGATGGTGATATATTGATCAGTGTTCCAATTAAAAGGTTGTCTTGGCGTCCTCATATGTCCAAGAGCTAAGGAACGAGGGTATCAAGTGCAGGAACGAGCCAACTTGCTTCATGGTAACACAAAAAGCATAACAAGAAGTTGGGTGGTGTTTTTTCTTTTTTTCCCCTTGGGCACTGGGCTTTTCTGAGTTGGTTCACTTTGTTTAAAAACATCTTTTTGGCCTGTTGCCTTGTGTTTTAGTTTTCGTCAAATTTCCAGGTCATTTTGTCTTGAAAATGGTTAAGCTGGCTTCTCTGCCTGACAGAGAAGCTGAGTAGCACTTGAATTTGAGTCCTTACTGGGTGCGTGCCCAGTATTTGCCAGTAGCAGTTCCTAGAATTGCTACTACTTTTTTATTTTACAGTTTTGCTGTTAAAAATGCTGTATTGTCCTGTGGTGCAAGCAGTGGTGAATATATGAAAGCCACAGGGTGGGTGCAGTTCAGCCTGTAACCTGCCATCCCACGTGGCTTTTGCCATGTTATTTTTCATAAAACACAAAGTTTTGTGGGGCACTGTAGGGGAAGAAATGCATTGCTGTGACCTGTTGGCAAACTTGCAAAAGAAACTAAGCATGATGTGCCTGGCTGAATTGTTGGAAGGTTGTAAAAATCCTCACACTAATGAGGTAGTTGCTGAAATTCAAAGGGCTTTGCAAGTCACCTTTGAATAAAGTAACTGTAGTCATTGGCTGCCCTCTGAACAAATCTATGCTCACAGCAGCAGTTCATTTGTAGTATTTTGGATTCTGTCCTCAAAAGGCTGATAAAAGGCTGTTGCATAGAAGCAGCAGGGGATGCTGCTAGTAAGCCAGAGGAGTGAGTCATGGAGGAAAATGTGTGGGAGGGCATCCTGAGCACAACTTTGCATCAGTTAAGACTTAATTCAAAACCTGCTCTGTATGGCCAGTTCTGATACAGGGGAATGATGACTGGGATAGTAAATACTCTTTAGGGAGTGGATCTGTGCAGGAGACCTGTAAATGCTCATGTAGGCTTGGTAGTTGTTGTCACTGTTTAGGAAGCATTTCAGGACAGGAGCTTGTTGATATTCAGTGCAATGTACAGATGCAAAGAGGTACAGAGAGTGAGAACATGAAATGAAAAGGCCACATCCTTGATTCTTTTATGCAACTCATATGGCACAATAAGAGGAAGAAAGAGCTGCCTGGCTATCAAGATCCTTTAAAGAGGGAAGTCCTAAGTTAGCAGTTAGTTGTAACTGATGCCCAAGTCACGTGTGCAGAGCTGAAGTGCTGGTGGAGCCACAACCAGGACCCAACTCCTCACTGTAGTTCACAGCAGTGCTGTGAATCAGAAGGCTGTGATCAGGTCTTTCAGCCTCTGATCTCCCCCAGCAAAGGCAAGCTGAGGTTTCAGTCATGGATGGGAAGTCCCTATCCTTTCACATGATGCTGTGGTCACAGATCAGGTTATCTTCTGTGTGCTCAGACAAGGGCTTTGGACATTTTGTCTCTGCTTACAACTCTTCTGTAAGATTTGGATCTAGTAAACAAGATTTTTTTTAAACATGGATTTAGGAATCAAAAGCAGGAAAATCTGGGAAAATCTATTCTCTGCTTCTGAATTGGCAAGTATTAGAATGAAAGTGTTGTGCACTCTGCTTCAGAAGAGTTCCTTGTGTAGCCAAACAAATTTTCTGCCTCCAGCTTCAATCTTTGTGTGTCAAAAATGGAGAGCTGAGAATGGCTGGTTTCTGAAAAGGTACTTGGTAACATGATTGAGGCTTGAGAGACTGAAGGACTGGGATAAGCCCAGGTCACTGAAAGGCTGGTCATACAGGAGCGTCTTGGAAAGGTGAATCTAAAGGAGTGGGTGTGAGAATTTTCCATAACTTGTGGTCACCTGCACAGATGATTGCCAGCACAGAGCAGGGCTTGCAGCCTGCCAGCACCTCCTGGTATGTTCAGATGTGCTGCAAGAGCTACCTCCTGCCTGTGCAGGAGGGATACCTGAAGTTGGTGGCAGGATAGGAGGACTGTGAGATCTGCCTGACATGCTCAGCTATAAGCAGTCCAAATCAGATCTATACTCTGGCAAGCTACACAAATTGTTAAATCTGTTCAGTGGAGAAATCATGATGTCTCCAATGTTTGAGGATGAATGAAGAAAAGGGACCAGTCTGATGATAGCTGTACATGCATCTGGGTGTCACTCAGGAAGACACTCAAATTTTTGACCTGTTTAAAATTTGGGGGAAGCTCTAAGCAGGGATTGTGGTGTGAACACTCAAACTCTTGCCCACCTACCTTGGAGTCTCAATGTCCTTTAAAGCCATCACATGAGCAGGCAGGTCAGTGTGTGTGTGTGTGTGTGTGTGCGTGTGTGTGCAAGTGTGTTTTCCTTCTGTGTGCACTGCCTCCTGTGCTTGTTATGCTCCGCAGCCCTCTCTGACTGCTGAGCTGTTGGCATTAGCACTGTTTAATAGGACTGGCCAACTGACCATGTGCTGCTGCTGTCACTCCTTGCCTGTCAGACATGCCTATTGTATGAAACCAACCAAATGTTTTCTCTTTCCCTACCTTTTTTCCAGAGTTTTTTGCTGAACTCAGCAGAGCAACGTGTGCTTTGGCACTGACCAGTAGCCTGACCGACCTGGTACACTACATCAGACAGGGATTACAGTGGCTGAGACTAGAAGCAAATATGCCTTAACTGGTTCTCCAGGTGGTTAAATACCTTGAAGTTTTTTGCACTTTTGAAGCCTCAGAAACAGTTTATTTTTTTTTATTGTCCAATACAAGCACCTGCAAGGGAAAATATTTTAAATAAAGTGGAAGTTATCTGGTTACACTGGAAAAACCTTTGAACTGTGTTATTTTAGGGTAGCACTTTGCTGCCTTGAAAAAGAAGAGATAGAGGATGGCACCTTCCTTTAGAATGATGAAGTGCAATGAATTGTCTGAATGGCCCAATGTATTGATGGTCTATAAACATTTCTGTTACAAATTACCAGCAGGACAAGAGTTGCACATGATGCCGACAAGAAGGAAATCTGCCTCCAGAGGTGGTTATGCAACATCCCACAATCTGCAGCAGTTGCACACCCAGAAAACGTGCCAGAGAAGTTGTTTTTGCAAGCACAGATGCAATCTTGGATCTTTGTTCCTCACAAAGCAAGTAGCAACCTCATCAGCACCAACCAGCATTGTGTTATAGTAAAAACAGCAAAAGGATCTGCTTTGCCTGCTTTCCAACCTCACCCTCTTGCTTTTGTCAGCCAGCTGACAGAATTGAGGAAGCCACTGCCTTCAGTGCTACAAGTTTACTTTTTAAATCATCACTGCTTTGGTCCTCCTTGCTGTGATCTCATGTATATCCATGGCCATGGCACTTGAACTGTGTTACTGAGGGTCTTGGAAGTCAAACACAGTTGGAGTGGCAAAATGACATGGTGCAATTGGAACAGATCTGCCTCTCTTCTGAGAGATGTCACAAGGAGGAGTCCTTGTTGGGCTGGTTTTTGTCATTTCAGTGGGTGGGGGTGGAAAGCTGCACTGGTTCACTGTGATAGCTTGGAGTTTGAGAGCTTCCATGGGGAGGAATTGCTTCTGATTAAGTGGCTGAATGTGGAACATTAAGCAAATTTTACATTTGGATATTTGCCTGCTACCATTTAAGGTCTCAGTGAATATCTAAGAGCAGGATTTGGTACCAAAGCAGTCTCCTTCACATGGGACAGAACTCATGTGCTCTTTCTCAGCCACACTATAGGATGAGCCCAGTGACTTAGAAACCTGTTAAGGGAACACAAAAGGGAATAATTTACAAGCATTTTTTCCTTGTCTCAGTATCAGTGAAGGCAGTATCCATGGCATTTGTGTGTTCAGTAAAATGACACCTTTCTCTATCCCAAGATTTCTTGTTGTGTGACAGCAGCATCCTGCCATCCTTATATATGAGAGTGTGCCTTAGCCCTCTGGTGCCCTCTCACATCCCTTGCCCTATCTCTGACAGACCTGTGGGAGTGGTGAAGAGAAAGATGATATCCCAAAATACTTGTGTTTACAGGAAAGAACTCTCCCTTTTCCACAGAATTTCAGGTTGGAGGAACATTTCTACACACATGCAGCAGTACTCCCTTTTTTAAAATACCCGCTCATGGGTTTGAGGCTCATGAAAATGGACAGTAAAATGTAAGCAAAAGGTCTGCATTTCCAGAATTAGTTTCTGTAGAAGTGGTCTCTGCCATGGGGAAGCCTGGAGTCATCTTGGCTCTGGGAGGAGGTGGCTGGAGCATGCTGAGGCTCTACCCTGGTCCCAAGCACAAGGAAGCTCTCCTCTCATCTTCCCTGGCACTGCAGGACTGCTGGGATCATGGCTGGGTCTTCTGACACCCTGAAGGAACTGTCCTTTTATGTTCACTTTGTTAAAAGCCTTAGTACATTTCAGGGATGAGCTGTCCCAACAAATGGAAGGAAGGTCCATGTCCCCCTCATCATTTTACCTATCAGACTTCACTTGCACTCCTCCTCCCTGGAGCAGAAAATTCTTAAGAGTAAGCCAGGGACAGAGAGAGGCTCAGCATTAACCAATTTATTCTCAGGAAGCGTGGGGATGGGCAGCCAGCCTGAAGGCTAATGTGCACTTTGGAGCTTGATCCCAGACTAGTGGATCGATGCCTTCTTCTGGCTTTGCCTTTAGACAAAGCTATTTCTAGGATCACCAGCTGAGGAGGAGGGAAGACGACAACAAGCTTTATTGAACCTGAAAACCACTGTGGGAGCCTTCAAGAAGTGTAGCAGAGTGTTAAGGGTAAGCATAAGGTGTAGCAGGGGCACAGGTCTTCTGGTACTCTCATTTTGTGGGCACCCATGTCCCTCCTTGTTGTCAGGCCTGGTTCCCGGGGCAAACTCCCCTGGACTTTGCAGGAAATGAGACCGTAGGCAGTTCATATCACAGGCTTGTGGGAGGCTACCTGGGGGCTCTCACTTCAAAAGTGATCTGTGGAACTATCAGTACCAAGCTACATAGCAGGGAGCTGTGTTTCGTTTCAGGACACAGAGAAGACTGTTTAAATAATAGGAAATTTTAAACAAGCCATCATATTTCAACCTTGAGCCAGGTCAGAGGCCTGCAAAGGGTTAGGAAAGATAATCATCATTTTCACCTGGGCCTATTCAGGCCTTTGCAAAAACCAAACAAAAGCCAAACAAAAATAAAAACACAAATCAAAACATAACAGTGGAGGAAATAGCATTTGCCATTCAGAGGCAAACCATTAATCTAAGGAAAACCAGAAGTGATGGTTGAGTTGCAGAAGGAAAGGAGGCAGCTATGGTGGCAAAGAAGCATCATTTCCATGCAATATTTATTTAAAAGACATAATACATGTGTTGAAATTGTCAAATGTTCTATTTTTAAGATGCCATTTATTTAATAGTTGAAAATCCCACTTACATGGAAATAGAGATTTCTTGGAAGTCACAGTCTGACTGCAATGTCCTTGGTTTTGGTTTTGTCCTCTCCCCTCCTTCTTGGTTCCCATAATAAATCTGTACATCTTATTTTTGGGACGTTTGTCCATCTTGTAAATAACTTTTTTTGCCCTGTGTGTGAGATGGAGTTTCCAAGATGGTTGATGGTTGATTCATTCATATGGGGAACTAAACAATAAATGAATGTTTGTTATGAGGTGTTGCAAGAGTCCTTGTGTTCTTAGCTTCTTGTAGAGAAATTAGAGTTTGCCTTTTCTCTCCAAATGGCCTTAGTATTTCCCTTCTAAATGAGCTTTAGTTTTGAATTTCTGTACATGAAGTGTCTGTTTCCAGTGCTGCCCTGTTGCCCCTTGCCTTTTCCTTAATGATGAAAAATGAGCGCAAATTTAGATGCTCAGAGTGGCAGGAGGGTGACGACTCAGGACATCTGCTTCCTGTTCTCCGAAAATCAAGTCAGGAAAGACTGATTGCCTGCAGAGCCTGGCTCTGAGCACTCACTGACAGGAAGATCCCATGAGTGGTTTCAGGCAAATAAGAAAACCTGGAGACAAAACACAGAAGTAGTGGCCGAAGTGTCCTGCTCTGTGGTTGCCACAAAGGTATTGCAGGGCTCAGTGCTGGGAGAAGGGTCTGCTCAGGTCTTATTCATGCATTAGTTTCTGAAGTGCTGTGAGGAGGATTTCCCTCAAGGAATCCCACAGGATTTCATGCCTTGTGGTAGCTCTGTGTCTTGTTGGATGTACAAGGAGATCTCTTTGCCATGGGCGTACACTTCTTGTTTGACGCTTTTCACAGTTTTTGTTCTGTGTTGGGCAATGTAACTGTTCCTTGGAAGAATAATTTTTGCATCTCTGTGCACTATTGGAACATAACTTATGTGTGTAATTCAGGTCCATTCTGCAATAGGCTAGATATTTATAGATGTGAGTTTCTACTGTACTGTGTAAATTGTAGAGGACATTGAAACCTATTTTAATACCCACTACATGCATTGTTGTTACAGATCCTGTGTATAGAAATGCAGTCTTTTATTAAAGTCACTGAACTTGTTCACTCCATGATCAAACTCCTTATGGCAAAACTGGTGTTAAAGTAAGAGTAAAACAAAAAAGTATCTAGTTAGTAGAAGAAATGAAATGTCAAATGTCCCTACATGAGCGTCTGGTGTGGGATTCTTTGCTACAGACTAGACAAGAGGAGCTTGGTGGTGTGTTTGCTCAGGCGCACTGAGTCTGGGACTCAGTTCACTGCCTTCAATTCCTGTTTCAAATGGCCTGAAACCAGGTCAGCCCCATGCTGGTTGCAAGAGGGTGAGAAAAGAGCATGGAAAGAGAGCTCATGGTTGTGGCCATTGTTATGCGGATTAAAGCATCTGTGGGTTCTGTTCTGCTTTGGGTGGTGCAAGGGGTGGTTGGACACAAGCTGTCCTGTCTGCTGGCTGGGGGCAGCTGCTTTTCCTGGATCACTCACTTCCTCTGTCTCACGATTTCCTTTCCCCTCATATCCCAAAAGGTGTGTTTCCCACACTGCTTGGTGGTGACAAAAGCAAGAAGGGTTAGTTTTGGGGGTGGGATAGAGATAGAGAGCAGAGGAAGGGCGTTCAATGTGCCAGCAGGGGAGGTCATCCAAAAGCCAGGCAGGCAGAGGGAGGAGTTGGAGGCCATGGGTCTTTAGCAAGTGGCCCTGCTTGGCTTTCTGCCCAGAGCAGTGGCCCTCCCCACGCCCCCAGGGGCTCAGCCAAAAATACTTTGGGGTTGTTTTCCAATAATATTTTGTTGTTTATTGATTTAGCCTTTATTGACCAAACCTAATTCTGAAGTGTGTTTAATTTATTTTGAGATTTGTTATTGATTGTAGATGAGCTTGCATTCTCTCTTTGGCTTGGCTTCTCCTTTTCAAAGATAAATGTCATTTTTGGCAAAACAGCTGCATTGAAGTTGATTGCAGTTTCTCAGCCTTGTGCTGCTCTCAAAACACTAAAATAGCCCTTTGGCAGCCTGTGCTTTCTTTTAATTGCGCTTTCTTTAACCCCTATCACTACTCTAAACCAACACTGTTCTGGGTCATAATCAGCATTTCTGAATGTTTCTGTAAACTTTGCATTCCTGGAACAAGGACATGTGCATGTTACAAGAGCAGTGTTAAGCTCACTGCTGCTTTGTGATGTGTTTTGCCAAGGTACAGGATTCCCAGAGTCCCTACTGGGTTTTTCTCCACTCCTACTCAGTATTGCTGAGGTTCAGGTTTTCTTTGGGTCCAGCATTTCATATCACAGCATCATGGCCATGCTGTGCATTGCCAAAGGCATTTGCAAGACTTGTGGGTTGTTTAGTGAAATCTTGAGTTTACTGCTGGTTGCTGATATTTGAAGAAATGCTTGTAAATGGAAAGAATAGTTCAGGATTTTTTCAGATTCCTGTAATAAAATGCATCTGTTTTTCACTTGTCGCATGTGCGTTTTTCCCCCAGATATCTGCTGTACCTTTCACTTGAAAACTATAGCTGTAGTAAATTCAAGTATTTGCTTAATTTTATTTTGAAAAAGATCAGAAAATACTGTTGGTTTAATGATCGTAAAGGGGTCATTACTTAGATAATACAGTGCTTGGGAGTAGCTGGAATTTTTTTGGTCTAGAGAGAGGTTGTGGGCAAAAAGTAGCTGTGCTCCAGACCTATAGTACGTGAAATACAGTGTGTGCAGATCAGAGCTGGAGGTGCATTGGGGGTATACATCTTGAAGTCATTGCACAAAATCTTTGCTAACCCCCACAGCTAAGAAAAAATGAGCCTTTTGCTTTGCATGCATTCAGTGCTAATTTGAATAATAAGCTGAGTGCAGGTAGGAGTTAGAGTAAACAGTCTGACTCAGGTAAAAAGGTGAGAAGAAATCTGAAGCTCAGGGGCATAGCCTTTATTTTAGCAATCTAAACCTGCTTCTTGACACCTGGTGAGTTTTCTGTGATGATTGTTATAGAAGAGATGAACAGTTAATTGTATTTAAATAGCTAGTGGAGCAGAAGAATCACTCCAGACAGAGGCTTTATTTCCCCCTGCTGTTACTTTGTGTAAGGGTAAGAATTGCTCTGGAAGAAAGAAAATCCCACACAGCAATTTAGTAGCTAGAACTGACGTGGTACAGTGCAGACATCTAACTGATGCATCAGCTGCATGTTGTTCCTCTTCAGTGATTCCTTGAAACAGTGTGAACAGGAAAGTTCATGCACCACAAGAATGTAATCACTCACATCAACTGGAAAATGGCAAATGTCTTTGCAAGAACATTGGTAAAGAAATAAATGTGGAATTCTCTGAAATTCTTCTTGTGACTCAAGCATTAAGCATGGAGAAATGGGACACAAGAGCTTATCTCATTTAAAACAAACATGTACATTTAAAGTTGAGGAAGTAGAAAATTCTATAATAAGACTAAAAAGTGTGATGTGAAATTAAACGTCTGATTTTATTTCCAGTGACTGTAGAAGTTAAAGCTGGGAAACTGGGTTAGGTGGAAAGAAGTTGGGCAATAGCTCTTGTGATGACAGCAGGCAGCAAAATGTGCTGTTCCTGTTGTGATTGAAAGCTATCCTAAATAGGAATTTCATAGAGGATTTTTGTTTTCACAGAAAATTTTTGGACATAGAGTTGCAGTGTAGCAATCAAATTGAAAAAAGATGTGCAGCTGGCAATCTCAGAGCAACTGAGCTGCGGGAATTGGCTGTCATGAAAAAATAATCTGGTAATTATTTTTCAGTGTAAAGGTGGGCAAATCATCTCCATCATTTGTTCAGCAAATTAGAAAGTCTTGGAATTGGTGATATGTATCTTGTCAGTGATGTCTTGATATTAATTTTTTCAGATTAATTGTGATTGTTTGACAGAGATGATTTAATACCGCATTCACTATCTGATGAAGTTAACTCAGTGTGCAGAAGCCCTTTCTCATGTGAAGTCTTTCAAGAATCAGCTGTACTTGAAGGAGAGGTAAAGAATCTGTGAATCATAGAGATTAGTTGGGCTGCAGTTGTGTTTTGCTGGCTACAGAATTCCAGTGCCATTTTGTTTTTCTTAACCTATTAACCAGTAATTCCCATGTGAAAATCTTGTTGCAGAGGCCCCAGTCCAGGAGTTTGCCTGTCTAGACTGGTAAGACTCTTCCTTTCATTTCCGTCAGCACTCAGGCCCCCCAAAACATGGCAAAAGACACACAATTTGATGCCTCTGAGCCCACAGCCTTTGGACAAAGCACCTGCATGTCTGACCCTGGTAGCAGAGGGTTCCCTAAGTGGCTCCCTATCAGCTGCTGGGCAGGGGGCTGGGGAGCTTTGTGGCACCAGGTGTGTGCTGTGCCCCTGCCTTGTTATGCCTGTGTCCTTATTTTGGGAAGTGCCAAATTCCCCCTCTCCAGCAGGGTCTGTGAGCAGGTTTCTAGCTGGGACAGCCACTGCCATGTGGCTCTGACCTGTGATCCCCCCATGCCACCTGGGCACCTGCCAAGAGCAGAGCCCCTCTTTTGGCAATGCTGTGAGGTGCACAGCAGCTCAGCTGGCACTGGGACTGTCATGCTGTGAGGCATTCCTTGTCTGGAAAGCCTGTTTGTACAACGTAATTCTCTGCTTGTCTGAAAGCAGCAGAGAAAGGGCAGGCACTGATGTCTCCTGTCCCTTGCATCACTGGAGCTTGGCAGGAACAGCTTTAAATACCAATTCTTACTCCTGCCTCTGCAAGCTGGCAATAGTTTTCTCTGAAAGAAGTCTTCTCACATGGTAAATTGCAGGTAAGGCTAGAGCTGCTGTGAGAAGCTGGGCTGAGAGAGCCTTGTCCATGCAAGGGAGTGAGGCAAGAGCTGCTGGGACAAGGGGTTCAGCCTGGGTGGTGTGAAGTCCAGTGAGGGGCACCACTGTTCTCTCCAGGACATGGGTGTTATTTGGTCTTACAGCTGAACTGTCACAGCCACTGACTCCAAAGGAAGATGGTAAAGCCTGTGTGGGAGAATTCAAATAGAGGAAGTGAAGCCAAAGCTATTAATCTGGGGTATTTTTCAGTTTTAATAATCCAAAGCTGCCTGTGACTGTACCTTGATATATCCTTTAAAATAATTTAATATATGCAAGACATCAAGTTTTGCCCATAATAATGTCATTTCTGTATTAGTAATAGCAGTGTTGAAGGGAAGGGAAGTTCTTGAGATGTGTACATAAGGTTTAACTTTCCACGCAGCTTCCATGTTCCATTAGAGCAGCTGTTTGCCCGCAACTTGATGGGGAAAGGCAAAATGAAGAGGAATCCAGTGTGTTTAGCTAAGGGGTGCACAAACCAATTTGGCCAAATACAGAACTTTAAAAAACTTGAACAATTCTGATCAGGGCCACTTGGGCGCCTGCTTTCATCTCCGCTGTGTGCTGTGGTGACATAAGACAGTAACTTTTAAAAATGAGAAACAGGAATTATGAAGAGTTCAGCTTCATTACCAACATTTATCCATGCTCTTTCTTTTAGGAGAAATGTGAAGAAGAAATGGAGTGGCAACAGTAGAGAACTGACAGCTGCTACTTAACTTGCTAATATCCTATCCACAGGGAAAGCCAGTGAAATACCTCCTCCTGTCCCTCATTATTGCAGTTCCTGGGATGCAGAGTCAGAGCTTTCCACATTCAGCTCTAACTCCTTTTTTTGTTGTTGTTCATGAGTACTAGCTGCAGTATCAATTTTGAATGATAAGGCAGGTACATGTGTGTCTCATCCAGCTTTTCATTATTAATAAAATTTAAGCTGTACTGAACTGTATGTTTTACTTGCTTCGAGACAGTTTGAGAAATACGAAATAACAGTAAATTTTGGTAAATTTTCTGGTAGATTAGTGGAAAATCTGCTTTAGGCAGGAACTCATCCAGCTGCAGTTTAGCTCCCTGTTTGGAATGCTGGAGAGCTCAGCAGAGATGCTGGTTTAAGCAACTGCTAGTCCTTGGAAAAGCCTGCTGTGAGAGCCAATGTCACATGGTGGCTCCTGCTGCCTTGCAGTTCCAGACACACGATTACTAAATGTCTTTTGTTGTTCCTAGACAGTTACAATATTAATATATAATATTAGAGCAAGAGATTCCCCTGTTTTGCAACAGTATTTCACAGATAAGATGTAGTTTAAAGGATCTGGTTTTCCATTAAGTCATCCTACTGTGCATGTGACACTGTTTTATTGGTGCTTTGATGTGATGTTGGTGGAATTGAGTGCATGCAGATGTGGTTGAGGAAGAACAGGGGATTAGACCTGGTGTAGACACTTGTTGATAGCACTGATGTGAAGTGTTCATCATCCTATCCTTCTCTCCTTCCTGAAGCTTGTGCAGTAAAGACAGAAACTTGCTGTGTATTCAAGAGAGACAGAGTCAGGCAATTCTAGAGAATAAAGACCAGTTCTCTGAGAAGATTCCCCTTTGCAGAACCCTACAAGGTAATAGTAGCTGGGTGTGGGGTGGAAGGAGAGAAGGAAGAAGGGTTGGGGTGGAAGAGGAGAGCTGTGGCTTCTGCATAGGCTGTAGCACACTTGAGCATGGCACACACAAACACAGCAGCAAAAGTCAGCACACTCAAACCAAATCATTTCAGGACCTAGCGGCAGGTTCACAGAACAAGGAAGGTTGGGACAGCTCAGCCGTTACCCTGACCAGCACCACTCAGCCTTCCTCTCAGACTTTCCCCCCATCTTTGACATCAAAAGCAAGTGCAATGCAGCAAAAACCAACTGCCTATGTCAGACCCACGGATGGCCAAGATCAGGCACCATTTGCATCCTGGATCTCAGTGCCAGGGTATGAAGAATAAGTCACATGAAAAAAATACAGTATTGAACATTTCAACAGCACTTCACAAGGTGATCATTATTTGTTTTAAGAGCTTAGCAACTATGGAAATTGTCACCTGTGATCTCTTTAAGCAGACAAGCCATTACAGGCCAGGTCCAACACATACCAGCTATTACAGATCGGGGGCAAGGTGGTAGGGCAAAGGGTCAGATGACCTCGTGCTTAGATTCTACTTGACTTAACAGGGAGAGGAAGATAGTACTCATCACTAATGGGCTAGGGCTACAGTACAGAGGTTCCTCAGTTCTGTGTTGTCCTTTGTAATATATCACATAACTAAACCTGAATGAGATGTTCTCACCTGGAGATACCAGGAAGCCCTTGCCACCTTCTCAGCCGTATTACGCTGGGAGAGACAAACCCTAAGGTAGTGATACCAAGCTGTTTTCTTCTCATGGCAGCTCACTTGTTCCTACAAATGTAAAAACCTTACCAAAAGCTAGAGGATTTTTAAAAAGAAATATTTTCTATTGGCTTTGAGCTCAAGTTGGTTTGCATAAGAAATTACTTCAAGGCCCTGACTGAACCTAAGAGGTTCCTGTCCTTCAAAAGGGAGTTCTATAAATCAAGATGCTGTCTACCACCCCAGTGATTTTGCCTCCTCCTCTTCTTGGTTCTGCAAAATACATGTTCTCTCGTTTATCTAAAGGAGAATAACTGGATTTTCTGCTAACTGGACAAGTCTGCAAGGCAGTGCTCTGCATCTTCCCCTGACCACCATGAAAGAAGAAAGATTTCTGGCACCCCATTAGGAACATCCAGAATCATGATATTCCCAGTGGTTCCTGCAGCAGTATACATGACAGGGTTTCATTTGTTACTTTTCTGGCATACATTTGCTCTGTATTGGCTGGCTCAGCAGTACTTAGCAATTGTTCCTTGCTTATGTGGAAATATTTATTGGATTAGAATCCAATATCTCTGTGCAGTTTATTTGCTGAACTACGTGGCAAAAGAAATGTTATTTTGCCCTTAATCATTGTTAACAGAAATATAACCAAACTATCTTGGATATACATACAATATTCAATATAACATATAACGAAATGCATTGTATCAAACATTTCTATTGAGTGTCAATGGATTAAGTTACAACCTATAAAATGACACTTAATGAATCCCATAATGTTTCACTTACTAGGGTTTCTGTCTATAGCAAATACTGGACTGGGAACTGCACAAGTAGTACTGCACTGATTCTCATAATAAGAGTTCATTGCAGTCGTTCTACATAATCCTAGATTACTTGAAGTTTCCAAGTTTGTGATCCTTTGATGCTAATTTGGCTACAAAAAGAAAGGCTTGTCTCCAGATAATGAGGTAAGGGAGGGTTGTTCTGGACCATTTGAAGTCTGAGAATATTTGATTCTTTCATTATTTATAACTAGACTTGAAAAGGATCAAAAAGATTTTTGCAGGACTAACTTAATGTAAAGGCTTACTTCTGGCTTATAGCACAACCAGTGACCATAAAGAAGGTATTATCTTCAAGAATCAATTACACATAGTAATTAAAGCAAACTACAGATGATTCCATACAACAGGGAGAGGGAGTGGAGAGCTGTTTCAATGTGGAAACAACTTCTTTATGTACAAGCCAGAAAGCTTGAATTCACCTAATTTACTGAATTTACTGAGAACTTCAATTTCTTCTTTATTTTTTCCATGTGTTCTGAAAATCAGCAGACACCCAGATTGCCATTAATGACTGCACCTGAAGTCATACCTAATTATCCAAATGAAGCACTAAGACATGACAGAGTAAAATAGATTTTAAGAAGTTTGCAGCTTAGTTCTCTTTGAAGTTATCTCCTTTGGGATGAAATTTTCCTCCTTCTAGAACTTGAAGTGAGTGCTTTAGTATATAGAAATGGAGAAGAATTCCACTAAAGTGTCTTCTAACAATCATTACTATATTTTAGTGTTTTCAAAGGCATGTTAGTGCAAAGCAGCAGGATATAGAGCCAGCGAAGCCCAGAATATCCAACACTATTGAAAGAAGGGCATTTGAATCCCACACGAAAGAACGTGAGACACTGGCAGACTAGGAATGCCTGATGAGTCCTGTTTGTGATGGATTAGCGTCTGTTCAGATGAACTAAAACCAAGGCTGAAACAAGTACAAAGATGAAGCACCTGATACATGCTGCTTCAAGGGAATTCAGACCTATTTTGGGACTCATTTAGGGAAAGAGCTTGTATTTCCTGATCAGACTCCAGGGTCAGGGGTATGTTATACCTGTGTCAAAGGCCTTGGGATACCCTGAGTATCCTTGTTACATTTAGAACTCCATAATTATAGTCTTACTGTCGGGACACGGAAAGACGAGACACTCAATATGAGGGTCCACGAGTTTCAGTTTATTGTCTATTACATGCTCTTCTTATGCAGTTTAGATAATTAGCTCATACATATTATAATTGCTTTATACATATTGCAAAGCTTAAGCTCAGATTGGTTAATACAAAATATGTGCTTTTGGCCTTGTGCAGTCACTTTGGCATCTCTTTTTATCTTCTGTCTGGTTTTAGGATTTTTTCACAGCCTTGTTCATTGTTTAAGACTAGGGGTTTTTGCCATCTGGTCCCTCTCTTGGTTATACATTGTTGCAATCTTTTGAACATCCTGCAAACTTTGCAGAAAGTCTTGCTCACAAGGCTGTAGTTCTGAAATCACAGAGGCCCAATTGATCTAAAGCTATGTGACCAATTTTCCACAATCCCATCATCTTACTACTTATCTTCCCTTTTGAGCTGCCTGTGTTATAAATTTAAACTTACACTCTGCCACCCTCAAGGAAATTGATTTTAAATCCAAAGCAGAAGATTCCTATTTTAGACATAGCTGTAGACAAGGTAGGGCATCCCAGTGTTGCAAAGAGCTACCATAAACCGCCCCATAAGCAGCCCTGTGTCTTCAGAATGGAGTAGGGTCTCAGTCACTCAGGTGGTGTGCATTGCCTTGGAAAGTGCACTGTCTTGCTAAGACCAATTTGGCATGGATGTGCTCTGTTTGGAATTCCTGATGGACACAGATCTTTGAGGTTTTTCACTACAGTGCCCACCTAAAGCACCAGGAGAACAGAGACATGGAAAAAACCTCTCTTGACCTCAACATCTCTGTTGCCTAGCTATTTAAAAAAGAAAAATATAGGTCACTGCCTCTTACAGTGATAACTGCTACCAAAAATCTTGGGTATTAACAGAATGTGAAGTGCTACCTAGAAAACCTTCACTGTATTTCTTTCGCTGCTCATTTGATAGGTGTCAAAATACTCTGACTTGGCAAAGGGTAGAAAAATAATGCAAATCATTTCTAAAACAGCTAAAGCCTAATTTATGACAGATGCTGTTTGAGTCTATTTCTAGAGAACCCTATTGCTGAGGGAAATTGATCTTTGCACTGACAGCTTAACAAAATGGTATCAAGAGTGAAAAGGAACCATCAGTATCACAGCTGTGAGAATATGTAAGTAGTACTGGCTGCTAGGTAGGTGTGCAGATATATGTATGACTGTATCAGAACTACTCACAGTGATACAAAATGTTTCTAGGAAGAATTAGTACTGCTACTGAGAATATTCTTCTCAACCTCTTCACACAAATAATAAAAATTCCTTGGTTTTTGCAACTATATCTTCCAGCTAAATACTGAGCCAATATATCTTGAGCTTAGGGTATTTTAAAACCTGGAGAAGGTAAAAGATAGAAACACTTGATCCTTTTATGAAGAAGAAATAATTTGCTTTTTAAGGGGTTTAAAGGTATAAGATGGCTATCGATTTGAGATTTTGCATGTATTGGTCTGCTGCTACTCTGCTATATAGAAAGCACAGGCACAATGAGATGAATTTATCCATCTCTCTGGCCTGAGCTCATTATTTAGTAAGACTGTAAGAGAAGAGGTGAACAAAGTGCTTAGCCCTGCAGCAGTCAGCCATTTTTCAGCCAAGAATTGAAGACAGACGAAGATTCCTCCCAGGGAAAAGGTGCCAGGGCACAAAGGGATTGCTGCTTTTATAGTGTTAATGGTGCTGCATCATTGGCAGCTGAGAGCCCAAGGCTGCCACCTTTTATCTGGGCGCAAAGCTCAGTCGTTCCTGAGCACCAGTGGGAACCATTGAGTTTTGTGCCAAGATAAAAGGTGGCAGCCTTGGGCTCTCAGCTGCCAATGATGCAGCACCATTGACACTATAAAAGCAGCAATCCCCTTCTGTCCTGGCACCTTTTCAGTAATAGCGGTAATTATGGTAACGGGTTAATTACGGTAACAAGAGTAATTAGGGTAATAGTGCGATTACGATAATAAGGGTAATTAGGGTAATTACAGTAATGGGGGTTTCACGATAATAGTCATCATCATCATCATCAT